>JAVJIX010000267.1:185000-307500 GCA_036785185.1 Paratrypauchen microcephalus
GCAGATATTGTGAAAGTATTTATTCCATGGAAGCCAGACAGAGTCTGAGTTAGCCCAAAGAGTTAGCCTGGACCTCAGTACCCTGAGGCAGGACTTGCATTCACCCCTTAAATAAGCTTTTGCTATAATCCCCGAGATCCTGTATTTGTTTATCTTGGAAAATTCCTCCAAAACTCTACAGCCCACACATACAGAGGGTCACCCTTTCTCTGTAATAACCCAGGAAGATTTTAAGCAACATCTTTAGTTATAGAACTGTAATTAGTAATATAACTGTGTGTGTGTGTGTGTGTGTGTGTGTGTGCGTGTGTGTGTGTGTGTGTGCGTGCGTGTGTGTGTGTGTGTGCGTGTGTGTGTGTGCGTGTGTGTGTGTATG
This sequence comes from Paratrypauchen microcephalus, assembly GCA_036785185.1. Lineage (NCBI taxonomy): Eukaryota > Metazoa > Chordata > Actinopteri > Gobiiformes > Gobiidae > Paratrypauchen > Paratrypauchen microcephalus. The sequence goes on from JAVJIX010000267.1 coordinate 185,377, forward strand.
TGTGTGTGTGTGTGTGTGTGCGTATGTGTGTGTGTGCGTGCATGTGTGTGCGTGTGTGCGTGTGTGTGTGTGCGTGTGTGTGTGTATGTGTGTGTGTGTGTGTGTGTGTGTGTGTGTGTGTGTGTGTGCGTGCGTATGTGTGTGTGTGTGTGTGTGTGCGTGCGTGTGTGTGTGCGTGCGTGTGTGTGTGTGTGTGCGTGTGTGTGTGTGTGTGCGTGTTCATCAAGGACATCAAGGACAATTGGGTAAAAGCATGCAGTTAGTTTGGATGCACAACATTATGGTCACTGCAATTCCTGGCGGGACAATACTTACAAATTACAGCTTTAATATATGGTCTTAGAGTGAAAAGGGAAAAAAGAAAATATTTTTCTTAACAATTGTGGAGAAAATGTGACAGCTACTGCCTCACTTTGATTTCATTAGGAGCTTCCTGTGAGAGAGTTGGGGCTGCTGGGTAACTGAGGTCAAATCAACCTTAGGCTGTGCAAATGAATGTTTACTCAGGGCATTCCTAATTGCCCTCTATTATAAGGGGCCTGGGGTACACACAGACAGAGGGTGCAGTGCTGCCACCTCCACCTTTAAACACTTCAGTACAAACGGGGCACTAATGTAGGTACTGAGAATGGGCTGAGACAAGAGAGAGACAGGCGAGAGAAACAGGGGAGAGAGACAGGGGAGAGACAGGGGAGAGAGACAGGGGAGAGAGACAGGGGAGAGACAGGGGAGAGAGACAGGGCAGTGAGAGACGGGAGAGACAGGGGAGAGAGACAGGACAGTGAGACAGAGGAGTGAAACGGGGAGAGACAGGGGAGAGGAGAGAGAGACAAGGAGGAGAGACAGGGAAAAGAGACAGGGGAGAGAGACAGGGCAGTGAGAGACAGGGGAGAGAGACAGGGGAGAGAGACAGGGGAAAGAGACAGGGGAAAGAGACAGGAGAGAGAGACAGGGCAGTGAGACAGGGCAGTGAGACGGGGGAGACAGGGCAGTGAGACAGGGCAGTGAGACAGGGGAGATGAGAGAGAGACAAGGGGGAGAGTCAGTGGAGACGGGGAGGAAAGACAAGGGGGAGAGACAGGGAAGAGAGACAGGGCAGGGGAGAGAGAGACAGGAAAGTGAGGGGACAGAGGTGTAAAAGGACATTAAAGAGACAGGTCAGAGGCGACAGGAACATGGGGGAACAGGGGAAAGGGGAAATATCAGACACAGCACAGCTCTATTACACTAGTAGGTGGCAAAACTCCTAATGAAATCAACTGAATATTGATTATTGAGTGTTGGTATTGACTCACCACCAATGTTTTGGATCAAAATAGCACATCCAACCAGAACCTGAAGAATATACCATGATGTGATTAGATAAACTATGATATACTTGTCTCTGTCTGTAAAGACATTCATACCTTTCCAGGTTTTTCTAATGCCCGCTCTCCAAGACTTTCATATGAGTTAATTCCTGTGAAAAAAAACATACTTCAAAATACACAGTATATAGTTCTGTATCTAATACTAAAAGGAACATGTTTTCAATCTACTTTTTTACAATTGGACATTATCAGAACCAGTCTATAGATGTGAGGTTTGTATCAGTTGATGAGATCCCAATAATCAATGCTAATTAATCTTATCTCATACAAAGGAAGTGTTACTGTGTTTGGTTTTCTATTAACTAATGTGTTTTAAAGGGATAGTGCGTTGTTGTTGTTGTTTTTTTTAATGTTAATCTGTATGGGTTTCCTTCTAAAAGTTACGCGTGTTGACACCGGCTTACCTCTGACAGTCTCAGCTGATCCCGGTTTGGCTCGCTTTCTGGAGCCCACGTAAGTAGGTCCGGTAACTTCCCTGGAACATGAAATAAAGCTTGCTTTTCTTCTCAAAACAAAACATTTGTCTGAAAGGTGATATATTTGCGTCCCAAACAATGATTCGTATCACTGCGCGCATATTAGCTGTATTAGCCTGTTCACTTGTAAACTTCCCCTTACGGCGGACCGCATCTGCTGTACACTTCCGCTAAAGGTTAACAAGCTAATACAGCTAATATGCGCGCAGTGATACGAATCAAGAGACACAATACGTGACCGCAAACTACACTGCTGGATGTTTCGTGGACAACTGTTTAGGACGCAAATATATCACCTTTCGGACAAATGTTTTGTTTTGAGAAGAAAAACAAGCTTTATTTCATGTTCCAGGGAAGTTACCAGACCTACTTACGTGGGCTCCAGAAAGTGAGCCGAACCGGGCTCAGCTGAGACTGTCAGAGGTAAGTCGGTGTCAACACACGTAACTTGTAGAAGGAAACCCATACAGATTAACATAAAAAAACGCACTATCCCTTTAAATGGGGTTTAGACTTGGCAACTTCTCATTTTTCTTTTATTGTATATGATACAAGAGTAATAGTGAAAATCACCTGTTTGGTCACAAAGCTTTAGGAGGAGGTGGACTGAGTAGGCTGCGAGGGCAGACACTAACATCAGAAGTAAACTGTGGAGCACAAAACGTCAGAGGACATCAGTCAAAAAATAAATGCAAGTTTTGTGAAGCCGTCAGCAACTCAACACTTCACTCACCAAAATCCAACAATGCCTGTATTGGCCATTGCATAAGCCAGGCCCAGAATGCCACTGCCCATGATGGCATTCATCAGGTTAAAAACAGAAGAAGCAAAGGAGGCTCCTCTACTCCGGCTGCCCATGCCCTGCACAGAAGATCAAGGCAATCAATGCAACACACTTCCACAACAGGACAAAGCCACTCCACAGTGAGGTGGTACTATCCAGACTGCAAATGGGATACTGCAGTGGTATGTCATAGGGTGAGAGTGGATGGACAGGGATTTGAGCTGCTGACAGTGGGACAGCTGCCGAGGCTCAGGCACAGAGGACCTGCCTAGACTGCATGACCTCTCAAATAGGAAATATCCTGGTCAGGGATCTGACCTGTGGACTGCTCCTGGATTGTCTTTGAATTTCTGTAATGCCCCAGGAAACAAATGGCACCAGTTTTAAACATCTACTAGTAACTGTTCTTAAAAACAAATGGCTATATATTTCACCTTTCTCCCTGAACAAAGATCAGTAAAAATGAGCACGTGACGGTCACATACGTGTATATTATGTAATGTGTTATAATTAACTAAAAAAAGTCCAAGAGTGTTAAGAATACTAATCTTAACTGTAGTCAAACTGTATTTATACATATTTATCATATTGTTGAAAATCAGCATTTTCCTAAATGCACTTGAGTAACAGCAGAAAAAGCTGAGTATGAGTTATAGAAACTGCTGACATGATCAAATCCAGGGGAAAGAGGAATGGAGAGGGACGGAGGAGAAATAAATAAGCACATTACATGACATTATTTTACTCTTTACTTACACTGCGCAAACACTGTTGAATGATCACAACCAGGACTTACGTTTGTGAGTAAAGGTGTAACTTCATTTTCCTCCTCGTTTCCTCTGGTGTCACTCATGTTCTCCTGCGGCTCAGTGAGCAGCACAAAGCGCACAGCTCCTCCACACCAAACACTTTATTATCACATACTTTTATCGCGCTTTCGTCATTTTCTCATCTCTCGACAACTTTTTCAGTTGCTGCTGTCACAAGCTTGTTTATTTTGTCGTCTTGAGACGTCAGAGAAGAGGATGACCAATCCACGGTCACTTTTCGGACCAATCAGAACCAGAACCTGCTGGCCCGTCGCTGGTTGATGACGCGGGCTCAGCGTGCCGGAGCGCGGATCATGTTGAGGTGAGTGTGCGTGCAGTGAGCTCTGAAATACGGTGATGTGTAACTGAATTAGAGAGATCCATGTTGATGACACAACAACTGCAGTGTGGTGTATTCGCAGATCGCTCTTTAGAGCCTTAAAGTGTTCACAAACGCACAGAAACGCTGTGTGCTTCGCCTGCATGGATCCCAAAGATGACCTCAAGTTGTACAGCCCTCCTCCAGATGTGCGGGGTATGACCATTCTCAACAGAGAGCTTTTCACACGAAACATTACTGTCCCAGCTCTCCGGGTGCCTGTGAAAGTTCTAAATAAAGTGGTGAAGAGCCTGAAGAATGTAATTATCCAGCGGCCTGGTTTGTCCCGTGTGGTGCCAGAGAGAGAGGGGAACAGTGACTGTCGTTTGGTCCTTTTGGACCCTCATAAAATGTCCTCTCCCAGCAGCTTCAGTGGGGCAGAGGAAGAGGCGCTCAGGTCCTTCTCTGTTCCCCAGGAGTTGCAGGACTATCAGCTGACTCTGGGCTATGAGAACCTGAAGAGTGAGGAGGTGCTCGAGGCAGTGCTGCCCCCGGGACAGGACGTGACCTCAGGCTTCAGCAGAGTGGGTCACATCGCACACATGAACCTGAGGGAGCACCAGCTGCCCTACAGGAACCTCATCGGTGAGGCTTACACTCAGCATATGCCGTCTTCATGTTAGGTTAGGTGAACCGTTCATTAAAAATCATACATCTCAGTATCATAAGTTGAATTACTTTCTGTCTTGCAGGACAAGTCATTATGGATAAAAATCCAGGGGTGACCTGTGTCGTCAATAAAACAAACACCATAGATTCCACTTACAGAAACTTCAAGATGGAGGTGCTGGCTGGAGAGGAGAACATGGTGGCAAAAGTAGGTCAGAGTCATATGATCGGTCATTGTAAATAGAGTGTATTACATTATCAACATTACTTGCTATAGGTGAAAGAGAATGGTGTCACGTATGAGTTTGACTTTTCGCGGGTTTATTGGAACCCTCGTCTGAGCACTGAGCATCAGCGGATTGTGCAGCAGGTCAAACCAGGAGACACAGTGTTCGATGTGTTTGCTGGTGTGGGACCCTTTGCCATTCCAGCTGCTCGCTGTGGTGCCAATGTTTTGGCCAATGATCTAAATCCAGAGTCCTACAGATGGCTACAGCACAACTGTAAACTCAACAAAGTGGAGAACAGAGTGAGAACATTTAACCTGGATGGTCATGCATTCATCAAGGGCCCTCTGCGACAAGAGTTACCCGCACTGCTTAAGCAGAAGGTGGCTATACATGTAGTGATGAACCTGCCGGCTCTGGCCATAGACTTCCTGGATGCTTTCCGAGCTCTGCTGCAGCATGAGCCCCCTAGTGAGTCACAGCTGCCCACAGTGCATTGCTACGGCTTCTCTAAAGATGACAACCCTTCCTGGGACGTCACGCAGAGGGCTTCCGAGGCTATTGGATTCTCACTGGAAAACAGGAGCTCAGTGCATTTTGTGCGCAACGTGGCACCAAACAAAGACATGATGTGTGTGAGTTTCAGTGTTCCCAAAGAGGTCCTATACAACAGCGAGCCCACACTCACAGGTAAGGAAGATACAGCTGTAAGTCCTTTACAGATATCACATAAATTCAATGTAATATGTAGTTCTCATTTCAGAGTGTGCAAATGAACCAGCCGCAAAGAGACAGAAATGTGAAGAGGCTGCTCAGACAACATAATGGCACTGGATGTTTTTATTTTTTTTTACATTTGGATATTGTGGATGTGCCTGAGCAAATTACAGGTTAATCATCTGTTCAATAAATCATTTACTTGAGTGACGCCTCGTTAGGGGTAGTCAAAATGTACAAAAAAACTTTTTTTTTTTTTTTACATTTCTCTAATTCAGGTCACTGTTTAAATGTGTTTTTTAGTTTGGTGAATGGAATGGCCAAAACGGTGGCCAAAATAGCTTACACATCTACCAGACATTTAAACTCCATACTTCAGGTTAATGTATTGCTCATTAATAAATGATATAAGATATATACTAAAAACAGGATCGCTGTGAAAAAAGCTGTGATAATGATGAGAAAAATTATATGAATCTTTGGATATCGGTGGATAACTGATTAAAAATACTTTTTCAATGTTTTTTTTTACCCTAGCAAAGTGTTTGAAAGAATTATTTAAATGAATTAGACTGTAAAGGTTTGCTGAAAAGTTAAAATTTAAAACATGTTCAATAATATCTACAGTATGTGTAGAATCCCTCAGTCGTCCAGGTAGAATCCATGGCAAAAGGGGAAATTCAATTTGTCAGCTGGACCCAAGTTTATTTGGTTATGTTTCGCAGCTCATCAGTTGCTTCTTCAGTTCAGAACTGAAGTTTACAAATTGAATTTCTCCTTTTTGCCATTCAAAGTTATACTGGGAAACTGGAACATCACGCTTTTTTATGCCCATCTCCATCCCTCGAACAGTGCACAATGGAAAGGGATATGAGTTGCTTCCAGAGATTTGGACCTTGTCACACCTTGAAATTTCCTTTTTTCTGAAATTAAATCAACATTACTATAAAATAAAGCTTACTATTAAGAATTCAGCCCAACAATATTATAAGTTCATCTAAAATCATGGCTGTTGTTTTGGTGTGAGCATATATGAAAGAGCCATACTGCTCAAAGACTCTGTATTCTTCCTGAATACACAGTAGTTGTTTGTAGGAAAACCAAGAGTTGGAAATCGCTGACTTGGAGCACACTTGTGTCACGCTTTTCTTTGATTGAGCAAAAATTAGGATGTTGATTATTATTCAATTATTCTTAGAGACAATACATAGTAATTCTTTTCACAAGAAATTTATTTGGATTAAAAAAACATTTTGTACATAACTCAAAAAACTGAGTTGCGTTACTTTACATGTCACCTTTTCAGATATCAGTCCTATTGGTGCCCAGGTCAGATCCTGAGCAGGTGCCTATAGTCTATAAAGAAAACAGCCCACTGAAGGCGTCCTGAATGGCCCGATGACATGCCAGCGCTGTGGTGTACCCTCCGGCAGTGTCCTGGGGCTGAGCGGCGCGCACATGGTTCAGATACCTGCAAAACAGAGCTTTGGTCAGTCAGCTGTCTGCTACACAGGAGGGAGTGCACTGAGAGCCACCGCCCACTGAACTTCCTCAGAGTAATGCGAGTCCAAGTTCATTCCCCACTAAATCTACCCCAGCTCTGTTTTCTCTGGCTCTGCACTGGCCTCAGAGCACATCAGCTGCGACAGACGGAGCGCAGAGTAACAGTGGAACACCTTATGTTGAAAAGCCCCTCCATTGCAGCTCTATTAAAGTGTTGTTGGTGTCCTTTAGTTTAAGTGCTTACAGATGTGTGCTGCCAAAGCCTCTCTTCAGATTCTTAAGCAAAGACAAAACTGTTTATTTTTACTTTGAGTCACAGACAGAAAAACATTGGAGCTGCTAATTCATGTCTGCACAGTTCTGATGGACGCTCTCCTCTGAAGGGCTTGCCATACCACAAACATGTCAGACCTGGTTCAGTGTGAAGGCCTTTTACTACAGATTATGAGCATATATAATGGAACAGGCCACAGTATTTTCTGTTTTCTCATGAGGCCCTCAAATTTAAAAGAATACAGTTTTCAAATAAAAATGTCACAATGGAAAAATAAAAAAGCTGCAATTATTAGATCACGTAAATAAAATATTCATTCTCTTCATTCTAAAAAGCTTGTATTTAACATATGCATAGACTTCAAACCTACAGTGTGAACTGAATTTTAAAACTGCAACTATTTATAAAACTTTCAGAAAAAAATAACAGAATATGAAAGATGGAAAGTACAAGCACAAGCAAAGCAGCATACATTGAAAAATTAATCAACTTGCTAAACAAGAAACCTCAGTGATAACACATTTGTTTACCACGGAGTCTGTGGTCGATTGAAGACCCAGCTCTAACAGAAGGCTCTAACTCTCTCAAGTGCTGTGAAACTTCAAAGTGAAAGAGAGAGGAGAGCTGCACCACAGTAACCCTAGCCCTGTGGGAGGCCCAAGAGACACAAGGCAAAAATACAGAGACCACTGCTCTGGCAATGAGACAACCAATGAAAATATCCAAAATATCTGGGAAAATAAAAGGTTGTAGGAGAAGGAAAGTCTTGTGGTTGAGAAAGCAATGAGGTATTTGACACAGAAAACCCACTGTGCAACAACAGCAGTTTAAGCATAAGCCAGTGATTAATATTAACTTCATTAGGGTGCGCTGCATAGCCCCGTCCTTCAGAGCACTTCACAGGCCTCCTCAGATGGCTTCCTGTTGCAGATGAGTGCTGCCTATTGATTATATTGTACTGTGCCTTTTTAATGGTGAAAAAAGTGGGCTATTTACGGCCTGGCTAAGTCTGCTCTTCCTGCTAATCTAATCCCCAAGCTACTCATGTGGTCATTCCTTCCAAGAAAGCTGAGAGGCCTGTGTAACCTTATACCTGCCTGCCCCAGAGGAGCGTGGGGGTGGGAGGCGTGGTGTGTGAGCTGAAATCACCTTTGGGTATCATCATCATTGTAGAGCCACTTCTCTGTCTGGCCTGTGCTCACCTAACACAGTGGTTAGTATAGTCATGCTCCATTACTTCTGCTGGTTTGTCTTCCTGTAAGTCCATTTTGAGAAGAAACAAGCGCACAAGGCAAAACAATAAATCTGACACTTTTTGGTCACCTGCCTGCTTTTCAAAGTGTATAGTTACAATAAATGGTCCACAATATAATGCTATATAAAATAAGTACTTTATTATGTGCGCTTTTGTTCTAAGCAGAAACTAATTGAAAAAAGCCCAACAGCTGTAATAATCTGAGGTAATTTACTGTGCGAGTAAAATTTTTTTTTAATGGGGCTATTTGATGACAAAAAGATGACTAGCCCTTAACACACTGTACAGAAGGTTATAGAGACAATGAAGGCAACAAAAACCAACCAACACTGCAGATACACTGTCACAGAATTCAAAAAGGAGAGAAATAAGCCAAACAACAAAATACATAACACATGTGACACTGGCTGTCCCATATCATCCAGGAAAATATAGAGCAGAAAACAAGACACTTTGTTAACTAAACCCAAATCAAAAAGTTATTTGAAGAAAATTTGAGTTATTTGGAGTGGTAACAAGTAGAACTAAGTAGTACAAAATTGATGAATTTATTAAATATAATACAGCATAAAATAAATATGTTAAATAATGTGTTGTCTAATAAACTAAAGTAGAAAGTATATTTATAAGTAGTGTATCCATGTATAAAGCAAAATCGATTGTATTAAATTAAATGTGTTACACACTATAATATTATTATTAATAGTGTTGAATATGTGCAGTTATACTGATCATACTACAGGATACATTACTTTTACTCATAGATCATTATGTTTGTGTGAACAATACACCTCAGTACTCCACATAACTAAGACTACTAGAAGCACACATTTAACCCAGTTTAACTAAGGAGATGTGGCTGCTGTTAGCCCTCGCTCCCCATCACCTCCTCCCTCTGCTTTGTTCATACGCCTGAAACCCAAGCCGTTCGAGTCGGTAACATCTTTCACTCCCCCGGCCCCACCGGAGCATTAGCCGACACTTGATCCAGGCCTTTTCAAAGCTGGCTATTATTGGGTAAATATGGGTCACTCTGGACGGGCCCATTATGTAGCTGAGGGGGGTGCGAGTCATGAACACATGAATGACAGTCTGACAGTGTTCGTCGCTGGGGAATATGACAGGGGCTTTCCAAAAGAGCAGACAGAAGAATAGCTTTTGTTAGCGTAGAGTTTTTCGTCCCACAGTGGGATGCTCAGGTACAGCTAAAGGCGGGAGGTATACACAGTTATTGTACTGTCTATTACAAGTGCACAAGGCGTGCTAACCTCCATTAGAAAAGATGCACCTTTCTCTGCTTGAGGACCTAAAGTGGAGACAGTTGGCTGACATTTAACTACATAATCTTTCTATTATTATTAATTACTGTAATTATAATGATGGCAATTTGAGTAACTTTAAGTTAAATTTAAGAGTAAAAAAACACATTCTGCTGAACTTGATTGGCATTTAAAATACACATTTCAAACTGAGCTACACTAGTAGTTGCAGACGTGAATCATATTATTGGCTTGGCCCCTATGTACACTGAATGCTGATAATTGTCAGAACACCTTTTTTCTTGTCTGCCCCGAAAGCATCACTGTGAAAAAAAGAGACACTTTCTCCCCTCCACATTCACATTACATCAGTGTGTGGACATGAGGGACTGGCTGTGCGGCTGTGTTTGAGCTGACAAGGGGAAAACCAGAGCTTCATGTCCAGACAAGTTGTGTCGGCTTCAAATGGATCAGGAAAAGGCTGGGAACAGTTGAAAAGTGAAGTCTATGCACTATGAGAACAACGGCAAAGACAGCAAGAACATCTTCATGAGACAAGCATGTAGCAGACCCTCCACCAGAAAAGTTACACTTTTAACAAAAGCCTGGTGTGTTTTTGCCAATGCAACTGACAGGGACAGACTACACGTGCTCCATAATTTAAAAATCCAGACCCAAGCTGCTGTATCCCAATGAGTGTCCGGAAGTCTTCCTTTAGCACCGTGCTCCACCAGAGGGGCTCCGGGCCTGGGAATGATGGGGGCTGAGGGTGACGAACCACACACCTGTCAGATGATTTGTCATTATACAGGGGTCAGGACTCAGCTGTTCCATCCTAATCACCCGTCCTACCCACACTGCCCCAAACCCACTCGCTCCTCAACAACACCCCCACATTCCTGCGTGGGGTCCGGTTACACACAGAACCTCCTCCACTACCCCTTCAATCTGCCCCTGGGATAATTTGCCCAACACATAAACATTGCTTTATGCACTTTTGAGAATCTCCACTAATAATATAAAAGTAATGCTGGTCAATGGGCAGCTACAATTATTTAGGTAATAGAATGTCCTTGATATACATGTAGTTTGTAGTATATCAGATATTTGTATTACTTATTTCTACTTTTGCATTTTATTTTTACTTGTACATACATTTTGTACAATTATGCCTTAGTTGACACCATTCTCTTGCTATTTTTGCTACTTATTTAGAATTTATTGTTACCATTTATATTTTTTCTCTTTGTTATTATCATATATTGTGATGTGTGAGCTACTACGTCCAAGTAATTTCCCTTGTGGATCAATAAAGTTTATCTAAGTCTAAGTTTAGATCACTACAAACGTTCTGAAATTTCTGGGTATTCTTGTATAATGTTTATGTTAATGCTCATATCGTTATGTTAATGCAATAGGCGCTTTGTGTTACATTTTTTTGTATGAAAATCGCTTCATAAATGTTTGATTGATTGATTGAAATAATGATTAAAATATTTGAGGAGAATAGAATTAGAATAAAATAGATTTGTTTCCAAAGTTGTGCAGCCCTATTTTGTAGGATCAGTACAGACAATCCAGGGTAAGAACGAAACTCTATAAACACTAAAAACAAACCATTCATCATTGGTTTATTTGACTGAATGCTGCTTCAGTCCCACAGAGAAAGAGCATTTTCCCACTGGCTTTGGTGCGGCAGACTGAGCTCCAGTGAGGACAGGCCCCTGCAGACAAGCCTGACTCTCACAGGTATACTATATCTGTCAACAGAACAGCCTCATCAGCACAGGTCAAAGGTCACACTGCTTCCTCTGAGACCACAGCACTGTCTATTCTACAACATCACAGCACTGGCAGGCCCCATCAGAGTGCCTCAGAGCTGCTGTAGGGAGCATGAGGCAAGCATATTCTCGATGAGAATTTGTGATGTATGGTTAGAGGCTTGTGATGCCCCTGTAATGCTGTCTATTGTGTCACGGGTGAGTGTACCCTTCACCTGTCACTACCCCAAAAATCAAATCTTATATTAATAATATATAGGCAGTAATTCCATGACTTACATTTTTTACATTTAGTTACATCAACCTTTTAACCTTAAATGACTGAAGCAAAAATCAACTTAATGTATGCTAGTTCCTCTTAGTAATCTCTTGCTTGTGCATGTCACAATTTTAGATTCTTCCCCCTTTTTTTCCAACAATAAATAAGAGGTAACTCCAGTACCCACACAAAAACATTCTGTTCTTACCACACTGTCCTGATGTGATCCTGTGAAACACTGGACTTCTTCCACATGCTGCGTTTATGAGTTCACCTTTTGCTTGTGTAGTGCAGACATTTCACCTTATGGGGGCAGCAGAGGCTGACTGACTGTTTACACAGAGCAGACCACACTGAAGCAACCTGAGCTGCTATTTGATCACCTCCCAGCAGAGGACCAGAGAGCAGCCTGATATGGGGCACAATGAGTGAGGCTAGTGTCAGCGTTCACCAAATGGGCTGGTAAACAAAGGCAAGACAGATGCAGCTCAGTAAATGTCCACTGCACTAGGCACGCCCAAAGAACAGAGCCACCACACAGTTATGACATGCTGTGAGAATAGAGCAGCCAGGGGAGGGGACAGGGCTTCACAGGTATCAGTTACAGGACCATCTCCAGAGGATTTCAATTAAACACTGAGCTGGGAAAAGGCCAAAGAAACAAACTGCATAAGCACAGCAAGTACAGGCCATGGACAAAGTTCCTCCAATAAACTGACAAGGTTCTCATTGTTCAGTGGTGCACAAAAACATCAGTAGTTAGAACAGAAATGTACTTTTTTGTGAAACCTAATTCACCCAAAGTAGTGAGGGCGAGCTTCTTACCATGAGGCGGCATGTCCACGCAACTACATGACAGGAGCTTGTTTGCTTTCCACAGCTATTAAGAGAAGAAAATGAGCCTGCTAATCCCCGGGTACATGGAGAGGCCACTGCCCCAGGGGCAAGAGCACAGACACTTTCTGTGTGTCTGGATGTGTTCACTTCTGAGGAGTACTGCCACCATGCAATTCTACACTCCCACTTCACACCAACACACCTGGGTTAAAATAGTACAGGACATCCCCAGAGCTGTCCTGACCCTGTGCCACGAACAAACCAGAGGCCTGGTGCAGTCTAATCTTAGGAAAATAAATTATCAAAGCAGGAAACAAACAGGTCAAACTGACAGCTTTACGTGCAGTCCCTGTGTCCTGTGGATCTCCCACATGTAAAAAGCTCCAGTCAGTAGCAGCACTGAGTATTTTGAGTCATACTTCAAGAGAAGATCAATATTTGCTCAGATCTATGGGAGGGAAAAACAATAGTGATGCTGCCTCCATAGCTCTGTCTGTTAATGGCGTGTTTACAGAGACAGAAGGATAATGGGCTGGGTGGGGGAGGACCAGACAATGGCCGTGCTCTACTCTTTCTGATCCACTGCCGTAAGAAGTGCACACTTACAGCAGAGGGGAATCAGATATACGCTGTAGACTGCCAGTGAAGACACTTTGTAGACACAAAAGGATTTGCCAGTCAAATCATCAGACTGAAGCCTGCACACTTTTAGATGACATGAACTCTTTTGGTTAAATGCAAATAGTCAATCTGTGGCAGCTGACCGGCTTCCAGTCCTGACCGACAGAGAACGCAATCCTCATGATGAGCTCCAATTCGGAGCATTTTGAATTCTGTTAATGCTAGTTCCAAGTGACGCAAGAAGTAAAATTAGGTTACTTTATTTGCTATTTGTAGTTCAAAAACAAGAATACAGCAATAACTAGCGCAATCTAAATATGCCAAATGTGAACACGATGATAAGTGTGCTGTGACCACTTATACCAGTTCCCTGATCCAAAGAGCAGTGCTAGAGAGGAGTTCACATGAGGTCGTGCTCTCTAAAGCTCGTAACTCCAGCTTCAAAGTTCCTGTGAAAGTGTGGAGGCCTGAGCACAGCCTCTCGAAGGTGCCATCACTCTGCTGCTGTCTTATACAGTCTGACCACCTCCTGCTCCTCTGACCCTGACCTGCATGGGCTCTCTCCTCTCAGCCTCTCTCACTTTTCATGGCCTGTGGGTTTGACAGCCCTGTCAGTAGAGAATTCACCCTGCAGGGAGTCAAGTGGACTCAGATGCAAAGTTGGGCTTTACATTTTATACAACACAAAAAATAATAATTAAATAAATAAAATAAAAATAAAAAATTCTCATTGAGTCTTTTTCCCATTGTTGTTCAGTGATACTAGAGGACAGCAGGAAAATAGGAAAAAGGTTCAACTTAATCACTTGCTCCTGAAAAGGAAGCAACTGTTTGGCTGGTTAGTCCCCAAACCCTTTGGTTAAAGGCAGTAAAGATAAGAGATGATCTTAAGGTCTCATGCCACAATATATATATTTACATATGCCTTGGACAAAAAAAACAATGGGTTTATCACAGGTGAGTTACACCTATAGAGAAACAGCAGATCCATAAAGTACAACAATTACAGCAAAAATGTAAAATAAAAAAATAGAAGGTCAAAACTGTGAAATAATTCACAATTAATTTAATATGTCAACATCTTGACTCAATCTCATGAATCCAATGACTGGTGTCTCGTCTTGTGTCTCTCGTGGCACCTCTAGTGAAGAGACATACATAGCCATACCATAGTCCAACCTGTATTACTTTGATATTTTGGCTTGCTGTCGTCACCCAAAAACAAGCACACGCTAGATCAATAGGTCTCAGTTGTCCAATAATAAACTAGACACATTTCAGGTAATCCCAAACTAAAGGCCTATACATCAGAAAATAGATTTCATAACTGAATGTTGTAACTCATTTAACTATAGTTGACTACAGATCACTAGCAGACTAAAGCACCAGTTGGTGCTTTCTTTATGTGGAGGTACTTCCTGTGCAGAGAGGTCCTTCCCCAGAGAAGAGCTCAAGACTAAACACCATACACCCAGCTGCTCCCTCTGCCCTATCCAACAGAACCAATGCCTGACAAGCGCTTGCAGCTGAAAAAAGCATTTTCCACCAATTATAGAATGCAGTGTAGAGTGGGGGAGGAAGCAAAAACTTCTAAATATTATAGACACTGGCATTTGGCAAAGCCTGTAGACCAGCCTCTGTCAAAGAAATGGCCTCATTTCAGGGCAACCTGTGCCAACACAAACAACTGTTCTGGCAAGCTCTCATTGTCAGCACTTGAGGTTTGAGTTGGATTTTTGAATGGTATGCAGTCCATTTCTCTTTCCCCTATGCATCCCCACACCCCCATCTCTGTGATTTGTTCTTGTCCGGGTTCCTGGACAGCCTTTCATCACCTACAGACTCTGTGGTTTAAACTATTCATTGAGAAAGCAGTATTTTGTGGAAATAAGGTATGAATCAGATGTTATTTGTTTTCCTTGTATGGGCCTAAGAGGATGTTTCTGGGAGACAAAAGTCATCTTGGTTGGAGTTCTACAGGAGCTACTTCTGAAAATTCATATGGTTTTGTTTGTGCTGGAAGTATTTACTTCTGATTGTTTTTGTTTAGTTTTATAGTGTGCAGCAGGAACTCAAACAGACATCAGTTGTGTGGAATATAGTTTTTGTATTCTTATTTGAGTGTTTGTTCTTAATTTGAGACAACTATAAGTTCCTTCCTTTCATACTCCTATCCCTGACATGGAAAACAGTCTGTCAGTCTGTGCAAAGGAAGCAAAGTCTATGCTGAAATCTGAACAGGCTCTTTTGGGGGCCCTCTGCAGCTGTTTTTAATAGAAGTTCTTCGTTTGCATTTTTTTGTGTCCTGCAAACTTAAAAGCCTGGGTGTACCCCTATTTCTCGGCCCAATTGGCAAGGACAACATGACACATGGAGGTAAAGGAGAGCAGAAAAGAGCATACTGGCTTGCTTGGAGCAGAGTCAGAAGACTGTACACTGCTGTTTGGGTCCAGGAGAAATGGGCAGTCACCTCCATCTGATCTGAAATGCTCTGGTGCCCATCACAGGCGCTCAGCTCATGCACACTCATCCACTCACACTTCTCAGTATAATGCCTCAGTGGTCCCAGAGCCGACTGTCTGCCACTCCTCCCCTCGAAGCACTGACCACATCACAGACTAGAGCACGTCCAAACACTGGGTCTGCAATAACCAGGCTGAGTGTGTGTGAGGGGAACTGGAAATGTATTCCAGGTTCAGGGGACACTGTCAGGGGCACGGAATGCATCTGCGTTAGCACAGAATGCCAAACTTAGCTGAATCACAAAAAGAGCTGACTACACAAAAGCAATGCTTCTTGCTTCACTTACCAGAGCACTGTATCCTGAGAGTTGTGGTTTGTCTAAGCATACCTGGATGTGTCACTGTGTCATACACCTGAGGGACTGCCATTGCTCATTTATCTTTATGGTGGAGCAAGGTCTTAGTGGACACTGAACTGCTGACACTGTGCCCCCAGTCACACCCTGTCCCTAAACGTGTGCCTCTCAGAGTCCCACACACAGCAAAAACTGTGAGATGTGTTTCATCTGCATATTGATCACTCCAGAAGAAGCAGGACCTCAGCACTTCACAGAATACATCATGTAAATAAGTGCCAGGAATTGTACTAAAACTACCTCTGCCCTGTGCATGATGTTTTCACTTGAACTAGGAAGTTACATGTATATTAACTGAGCAAATACAATTGGTGAGGCACAGTCCATTTCCTTTAAATCTCATAAATAAGGTTTAATAAAGGTGAAAAATCCTCTTGCTAAGCATGCTGACTTTCTGCTGAAGCAGACTGCTCTCAGCTAAATGAAGGTCACAGTCTCAGGCAGGCAAAGTCAACAAGGTCTCCCACAGTGACCAGGGGCTCAGTGCTTCTCTCGCCCAATAACAGCAACATGTCCAATGGAGTGGACATCAGTCAAAGGCGCAGCAGTGCAACCAGTGTATCAGGGCTAGTGATCATTTAATGTTACAGCATACACAGCACATAACTGAACCTATTGTGTGAAACAGTAATGTGGCTCAAATAAGAGACCAAAAGTGGTATTGACGGTATGAAACTAGTGTATTGCATGGGATGAGAAATTATTATTACTACCTTCATCTAAGCTTGAATCAAAAATAACACAAAAGCAAAACTAAGCTATCCCCTGGTGGTTGTGGGAGCTGTGGAGCTGTGGCAAGTACACAAGGCACCTATCTCAGCCTCAGTTTGATCCCAGTTGAAGTAAATCATACTGTATACAAATCCCAGGGACAATGAAGAAAATCATCTCTCTGTTCTTATATTTATTCTAGCAATAGGTTCCACTATTAATTGCAGTTTATGAATAAAAGTAAATGTTCTCTGGTTAGTGTGCAGTGTAGTTCTGTACGCGTACCCCAGTCTTCCTAGCTGCTCCAGCTCAGGGACAGGTGGTCCATACGTGTCCACCTTCAGGGGCTTGTACTGGTACAACACTTCTTCAATCCTGGGCAAAGGCTGAAGAGACACCATCTGATTCTAAAGAAAGAGGCAACACAATCATGCAAAACAGTCAGTGCCTGTTCCAACACAGTTTAGTGCAGTTGAAATGGAAGAGCTAAGACATGACCAGAAAGAAAATGCAGCCATTGTCCAATAGATTTTATTATGAACCTAACCACACACAGAGACAGTGGTTTGGTCTGAACCAGCTCTCTGGTCTGCTCATGTCTGTATAGAAACAAAGCACAATGACATCTCATTTTCATGGACCATTCTGAGCAACAAACATTCATTCTTACCTGTACCACAGAGTATAACTTTACTGAAATCACAATAAGCTGTTGTAAGCTGTTGGTTTGCAGCAGTAGCACCTTGTCATTTGTTTCCCTTAAAAGTCAATGAGGGTCAAACTCATAACAATTAAAGCAAACCAGTAATGTTAAGATGAAATGTAAACACTATTAAAAAGGTTGAGCTAATTTGCGAGTTACTTTGCCATGAAAACAGAGCATGGAACTACTGGGTTTGTTCACAATTGCAGACAATATCTTTAAGATAAACACCATGTTTTGTTAAATATATTGTAATAAAGACTCTTAATCACTTAACAGTGCATTGTCTTGCCAGGGTCATGTGCACTGCTTGTCAGATAGGTTTACTTCACACCCATTTTCCCTGTCCGTAAAACTCCTCTGTGAATAACAGGGAGCGTGCTGCTGAGCCAATACAAACATCTGCTTCTCACATTAAGAAGCCCCCAGCACAGACAACAGCATCACTCCTGCTTTCATCTGTACTATTATTAACAGAATGACAAGACCTCACTGACATGTGAATGTACCCCCTGAGATCCTCTTTACATACTACCACATAGACAAGGAAATAGCAAAAAACCTGTAGTACAATTTTTAGTGTACTTGCACCACTGAAGTTACTACTAGCAATGTCACAATATCAAAATTAGTGTTTTGATTAGTGTTATCACAATTTTATGTCTATTCATGATTTTCAACACCATAATCAAATAACATACATTTACATGCATGCCAGAATACTAGACTTAGACAAACTTTATTGATCCACAAGGGAAATTGTTTAAATATACTATCACCATTCCTCTATTATGTGAACAACTTTATTAACAACTTTAATTTTAAAGTGATTTTTTAAAATTTACTTATTTGCTCATAAAAGCCTCATATTTTTTCTTGTATAGTCAATTGATTAACCAGATAATCTTGAAAGCAATGGCTGATGAATTTTGAATAGTCAAACAAAAAAGGCATACCTCAGAAGGTTGTGATACCTTCTTCAGATGAGAGATGATGTCTGAAATTGGTCTCTCACTCATGCATACATATTACAGTGATAACCTACAGGACATGTGAGTGTATAATATAGAGATCTCAGAATGGACTGTGAACCACACACTTGATTCACACAAACACAGGTCTCCGTGCTTTGGTGTCCTTCATCAAAGCAATTCAGCAGAACACACCAAGGTCCTGTGGAAGCCACCATCAGCATGTCAGACACACAGCATATGTCCAACCTATAGGGTTTAGAGGGCAGTGCTTGGACGACAGCATTCCCCTTCTGTACTAGCACAGCCTGGGCTTCTGTGAGGATAAAAGGCTTTGAACCGCATACAGGCTGAGAGCACCAAGTAGCAAGTGTAAACGCGAGTGCCCACCCCCTGCCTCACAGGTTTAAATATATCGCCAGAACCAGCAGCAGCTGCCCGGCACAAAGCCTCTAAGGCTGAAAAGTCCTCCTTCCTCTGGGCTGGGCGTCACTGCCTGAGACAGCCAGGGCCAGACTGGGCAGGGGCATAGGTGTGAATGCCACATGTGCTAGTGCCAATCAGGTCTCACAATCCACCCCTTAAATGACCCTCTCCTTGAGCCAGGAGACCAGCGGTGTTCATGAAGGTCTGAAAACTCACACAGACTATTCATTCAGCCCATCTTTAGCTAAGAGCAAAGTGTGCTTTCCCATTCTCATTCACTAGATAAAAGAATACTGTGGACTAGGGGTAAGAAGGCATGTAGGCAGAACAGGTTTGGCCAGTCTCCAGCACATAGTAGAGTAACACAGAGCCGTGCCTGCTCAGATGGGTGTTTAAGTGAGCTAAGGTCATACTGTGGAGGGCAACTTACCTGAGCCAAACCTGCCTGAGCAAACATCCTCATCACATATGTTTTCAGTGGTGCTTAAACAGTCTGAGCCAGACTATGGAGCCAAGGTGAACCCTGTTTAATGAAGCTTATTTTCTATGTTTAAATGAACATTTTCCACCCCCATGTGGCCAACAAGTTGGACTTTGTTTATGTGTGTGAGTGCCTACATTAGACCACTGCAGCCTTGTCAGGTATGTCAGCTGCTCTGCCGCCTGTAAACAAGGACTGACCCTCAACACTGCTCTCTGTTCAACCTCTCAATACGTTTGACAATAACAATAATATCAGTAAATCTCACACAACATCAAAAAAACAGTCTTTAATCCAAATAATAAAACTCAAATAACTCTCTGCTGCATCTGGCTGTTCCTGTTTGAACAACAGTTTGAACATTGAACATAAAAGCCTTGGCTCATTTGCACGGATGTCTTTTTGAAAAACACTTTATTCTTCAAAAGAATAAAGTGTGTGCCCAGTGCACTGTGCTCGCCTACGTCTATGCCTGCACTCATGTTTATCTGGCTTCATTCAACACACCATCTACAAAGTGAAGGATTAGCAAATGATTTTAGACCATTCCTGGGGCAAGACCAGGCCCATCTCACTTCACATCACACCTGGAAAAGACCACTTTCCTTTAAGATCAGTAAACCTCCTCAGGCTAGCTCCCTCTTATGAGCACTGTGGACAGCCATCCCAGCACCAGTGTGGAGCTCCTAACACATTCACAGTAAACAACCTGACACCACACGACACACCATGAGGTCAGCTGTATTTAAAGACTCAGGCATTGAGAAACTGTGACACCAGTGCCACCCCTGCGCCCACCGACTGAAAACAGGCCTATTTGTAATAGCCCTGTGCAAGGCTTACCTTGGCCCCAGGGTGAAGCAGCTGCCAGCAGAGGGGCTGCAGGGGAGGACTCACTCATCAACAGCAGATCCACAGAGGTCAAGCATCAGCACATGTCCATTCATCACTGTCACTATTAAAATCCTTCCACATTTATCCAAGGAACAAGTCAACTTTCTTAATGGCCTCACTACATTTTTACTAGACTGTAATTTTATCTCTGCTCTGTAGTATTCAGTATATAAGTTTGTTTGAAAATCATTAATTTATTAATAGTTTTATTAAATACATGTATTGAAATGCATGACTACAACTTGTGTGTGGCATCAGGCACCTGAAGGACTTAAAAATATTAATTCATTCATTATCTTCCGCTTTATCCAGTATTTGGGTTGCGGGGGCAACAGTCCAAGCAGATCTGCCGCCCACACCTCAACGCACCGGCCCCCATGGATCCTCCTGCGGGTGGTGGGTCCATGGGAGGACGGCTCCACGTTGTTTGACTGGCCTTGAGGTAACTCTCCTGACATGGGGGTTCTCGACCAGTGTGCACCAACACTGGGGGCGAGGTGGGTTTAAGTGTCTTGCAAAACACAACAGAGTCGAGAGCGGGATACGAACCAACAACCTTTGGATCAGTGGCCAAACACTCTACCAACTGAGCTACTGCCTCCCCGGACTTAAAAATAATAAACAGCTAATATGACTGTCTTATGCCTGCCAGCTGTATAGTGCAGTACTCATTTTAATGACTTAATTTTAAATAATCTTATCTTATTAGCAGTTCAGGCACACCTCACTCACATCCTGGCTCAGATCTGGAGAAGAGTCCAGGTGATGCCTACTGCTAATGACAAACTGTCCCCAGTACTTTAACGCAAAACAAATTGACAGTCAAAGTGTAATCTAGAGCATATTTTCATTCTTTTACCAAAAATGTAAAAGAAAGGGGTTCCTGTAATCAGCTTTAATCAGTTAGAAGAATTGTGCCACGCATTGCAATGTCTAAATCAGATGAAGAAAAAACTAAAAGGAAGAAGAAAAACTAAAAAAAATCATGACCAAGAGACCACAACTCGGCAGATTCATTCCAACAATCTCCAGGAATGTGCTGCTCTGTTCGGAAACCTCACCAACTTAAACAACTGTTCTAGAGCCTGGGAGAGTCTGGACTGAGGAAAATCCAGAGCCACAGTTCCCCAGAAGCACCACAGCTTTCCCAGCACAGATCTGCAACCAGTCAATGAAGGAATACATGGAGGAATACATGGAGGAGGGCCAACACCATCAGTGTTCCTCTGCATCAGCGACTTCAGTCCCACCACAAACTAATACGAATACTGTTTTCCAGCCGCCACATCTGCCTCAGACATCTGCACAGAAGCTTCAATACTGAACAACCTTTCTCTGCAAACTGGCTTCAAAGACAATGTGAGGTAATATACAAAGAACGATTAAAACAGGATGACTAGTTGTTTTCTGTTTGAGACGTGCTTGAAGCAACAATGTTACCACAAATCTATATCTAACTGAAATCTACATTTGTTTAATATAAAAATAAAACCAATGCATCACTCCATGTATTGAAATATAGATTATAAACATGCCTATAATCTGACGTCATTCCTGGCTATAAGATCTACTAGAGTTATGGTTTTCAGAAATAAACCCTTGGCTTTCTGCACTTGGTGCAATCAGACAAATACAGCCATTGTCTGTCAGGCCAAACTACTTCACTCAACAGATTTAAACTATTTCCACATCAATAAACAAGTGTTCAAGAATGACCTATCCATGTTTGTTTTGCTGTGTATCACATTACCAGTCTTTGAATGGATTAACTAAAACAGCTATTATTAAATGGAAAGGCTGTTGACAGACAGCTGATTAGAAACTTGATGCTTTATTTGTTGATGTGAAACAAAATGTTTAATGACTTAAAGCCCAAGTGTGTAGGATTTGTGGCGCATAGGTGAATAGTCGCTATTGCACTTCCTGTTTTAGCTACGGCAGACCTCGAGCGTCACCCGGGCGCGCCGTAGCGCGGACAGCTCGCGTGCCGGCGCAAGAACCGCGCACCACTACTGTATACATAAAACGCGGCCCCGTTCACTTTTTTTTTCTTTTCGCATGAAAACACACATTCCCGATCATGTACCATGACAATCTACACATCAAATGAAACCTTACAGTCTCCTCTTTTTGACTATGCAATTCATTTCCCGGCACAACAATCACTCCCCGAGCACATGGGGCTTTTATACGGAAAAGCACAAAACGGAAAAGCACAAAGCTTACCTTTGAAGGCTCTGCCCAGGTCAAACTCAGCATTTCACCATAAGCTTGGTCTGAAATCTGTCCGTAAGGATCCAGCGAATAAAATCCAGTAAAACAATTTAGTCCAAAACACGTGTTAGATCCATTACGACGTGTGATCCGGCAACATGCTTGTTGTTGTTTACCCAAAACCACGAGCCTTGCTGAAGGCAAAGGCGGAGCCCAAATGTCCTTCTGCGGCTCTCGTATTCAAAATGGCTGCTTCTATATGGGGAAGATCCCCCTTTTATGTGACTATATCTAAGTCCAAAAGAATACTTTGATTTCATGATGGAAGTGAAAAGGCTTGGAAAACAATGTATTTTTGAATGGGTATCTTCAATTTCGGTAATAAACGGGTAAAAATCTTACACACTGTCCCTTTAAAATGAGATTTTTTTTTAAATCAAGCACTTAGCTGAGATGTGCACCTTATCACAGTTACTTCTTTTAGTTTGCAAGCCCTCATTTTGTAATGCAGCTTAATAAATGTACCCTTATGTTCTAATTGCAGCGTCATGTCTGTAGAAGTATTGTTCAAATAAAGTACAGCCCCGTACAGCATGTACAAGTTGTAGGCATGTTTGAATATGAATCACAATGGTGGGACCTTACCTGTTGGATCCCAGTGGAGAACAGACTGGCAGGTTTGACACTCTGCTTCTGGTGCTCAATCTCTGTCTCCAGTTGGGCAGCACGGGCCTTGTGCTGGGCCAGTAAGATGGTGGCAGGAAGCTGAGACTGTTCCTGGACACATATAGAAAAGACTCAATTTCCATGTTGGCACTTTACTAATGTCATTTAACGGCACTGGCCACACAGCACATTTAAATGAAAATCCAAGCTCACAGTGTCTTCACTGACACTAAATTCAAGGTCAGCTGTTTGGGCAGCTGCCAGTTCAGACAACTGAAGACACGTCCAGGACACAGTTGACAAGTGGAAAGCACTGCCACGGGACTACCATTTTATTTAATCGTGTCAAATTAAAAGTATGAAAGCAATAGAATTTACTTGATCCAGAGGCAGTATTATCCTTTATAATACAATTATAGAATAATTAAATTCTAATTCCAATATATTTTTTTAAATCATCAGAGTGGATTTACCATGTGAATAAAGATTCCACATTTAGATGTGTTTTGGAGCCACAGGGAGCTACAGATGACAGAGCTCATGGGAGCCCCCCTGGAGGGCTACAGTCAACAGCCCTGTGATTTAAACAAACAAACACAAGCTTTAGCCTCTGTCTCTAGCCTTCTGCAGCCCACTCCCCAGGAACAATTATTACTAAAGACCATGGCTCAACACAATAGTGCCAAAGGGCTCTGAAATTAGAGTGAGGACAATGGGGCAGCAACACAATGAGCTGTAATAAGCTCTTAATGAACCCTGAGGCAAGGGAATACAGTCACTCTCCTCATGACACCTGTCGCCTGTGCAGGTATCTCATGAGCGTGTGTGTGTGTGTATGTGTGTACATGTGCATGTGTGCATGCGTGTGTGTGTACATTTGTGCATGCTCACCAGCTCGTCCAGAAGAGCCTGCTTGTTCTTCCTCTTCGCTTGGAGCTGCCTCTGCTCCTCCTGCAAAGCATTCAGTCTGCGCTGCTCATTGCCCTGTTGTTCCAGGAGCAGCAGCTCCTCCAGCTCCTCCTGCTCTCGAGTCTGTGGAGACATGCTGCTGTGAAAACTGACTTGTTACACAGACTGCCCTCTGCTGCGGTTTGTACTCACTAGCTTGGCTTTATTCCTCTGGATGATATCTCGGTTCTCCCTCTGGTACTGCTCCATCCTCTGTTTGGTGTTCTCGACATCAATATTATTTGTCAGGTTGAACACTGACAAAGACAAAATAAATTATGTATAAAACATAGAAAGCATAGCTTTCCTTATTTCAAAATGATCAGCTCAAAACCAGGATTGTTTCCACCTGTGCTACAACTTCAGAACATCTTTATTCCAAAGACAGCAAAGCAACAATAGGGAAAGTAATGCAATGCACAACTGTGATAGGAATGGGGAGCTTTAAAATTAGCTGTGGTATTGAGTGCTGTTTTGGCAACTTTCATGTGTGAAACTTTGGAGCTCTTACCTATATCCTCTATTTGCTCAAGATAATCATTATATTCTCGTAGGCTGGGAAAGTCAAAATCTCTTTTGTTATATCTGTGAGAACAAAACAACACGAGAACCATAAGGGGAAAAATACAGACATTAATAACCCCCATTAAATCAACCATTTTATAACAGCATGTCTGCCTGCTGCCTAACAGACACACATTAGATGTCAATTAAGGAGCTATTAAAGAGCAGATGA
This sequence comes from Paratrypauchen microcephalus, assembly GCA_036785185.1. Classification (NCBI taxonomy): domain Eukaryota; kingdom Metazoa; phylum Chordata; class Actinopteri; order Gobiiformes; family Gobiidae; genus Paratrypauchen; species Paratrypauchen microcephalus. The sequence goes on from JAVJIX010000267.1 coordinate 210,165, forward strand.
GAGACAGGCGGGGAGGGGCCGAGGAGTAAAAACCTGGCAGGGAAAGAGCCTTCCCATTTGAGCCCCCCCCCCGGGGAGACTCATTGTCTACAAAACAAACACAGTAATGAGAAAGACAAAGGTGGCTTAAGAAGAGGGAGGAGGCGTAGGATCACACATAAACTGACCCCACCCACGGCCCTCACACATACATCTTCAGCACTTTTTTGCGGATCTCCACCTCTTTGTCCACCGTGGGGTCCTCGAAGAGCTGCACGCGGAAGTTGCTCTTCCTCAGGGGCGTGTCACATTGCACACAATTCCCTGATCCCCGCACAAACAGCATCTCCACACAGTTCTCACATCTGCAGACAAACACAGGGGTTTCAGGTGAATGTCTGCCGGCACCTCGAGCAGCGAAAGCTCATTTCAGTGTAGGGAGCAGAGTATAGTGCCTGAAGGAGTGGAGGACGCTGTGGGTGCTAATGGGCTGAGTGCTCAGAGAGGGTTGGGGTTATGATTGGAATGTCGATTATGCTGCTGCCGCTCTCAGACAGAAGGAAATTAGTCTGACACCACATCAGAATAGTGTCTGTGTCCTCCCTGTTTTTTTTTTTTAACTCAACATAGAATTCATAATGATTTAGCAACACAGCCAAGGTAAAGAAAAAGTAAAATCCTTAGATCTTTACCAGACTCAAAGAATAGATTAAGATGTTAGAATAAATAGACACATGAAGTGTATAATATCTCAGGATATGCCAATTAGAATATTAAGCATAGTCTATAATAAAGGCTACAATAAGATCTTAGTAAAATAGAAACAAACAAACCTGCAGGTTCAAGTTTCAAATAAGGGTATATCTCCAATTTTCTTGGTAATTTTATGCTACACTATATTACCAAAAGTATTTGCTCACCCATTCAAATGATCAGAATCAGGTGTCCTAATCACTTGGCCTGGCCACAGGGCTTGGCCCCTTAGTTCCAGTGAAAGGAACTTTGAATGCTTCAGGATACCAAAACATTTTGGACAATTCCATGCTCCCAACCTTGTGGGAACAGTTTGGAGCGGGCCCCTTCCTCTTCCAACATGACTGTGCACCAGTGCACAAAGCAAGGTCCATAAAGACATGGATGACGGAGTCTGGTGTGGATGAACTTGACTGGCCTGCACAGAGTCCTGACCTGAACCCGATAGAACACCTTTGGGATGAATTAAAGCGGAGACTGAGAGCCAGGCCTTCTCGACCAACATCAGTGTGTGACCTCACCAATGCGCTTTTGGAAGAATGGTCAAAAATTCCTATAAACACTCTCCTCAACCTTGTGGACAGTCTTCCCAGAAGAGTTGAAGCTGTAATAGCTGCAAAAGGTGGACCGACATCATATTGAACTCTATGGGTTAGGAATGGCAAGTGGAATGGCAAGTGGAATAGGAATGGCACTTCAGTTCATAGTATGAGTCAAGGCAGGTGAGCGAATACTTTTGGTAATATAGTGTATATGTTATGCCATACTTGAACCCCAACCATGACATTTACAGGAACATTTTATCCATGTCTGCAGGTAAAGCAATTACTATTCTATAATCTGCCCTAAATTGTATGAATACTGCCACCAGGATATTTGGGGAAAAAAAACACCTACACTTAGGGCCAATCCCATTTCTAATTTCTACCCCTACCCCTTGCCCCTGATCGACAAGGGGAAGGGGTTGAAAGTCAATCCCTATGAATTGGGACACCCCTTTAACAATCACAGGTCATCAGTAGTACTTGCCAGCTTTTACGTAAGCAGACGTGACAAGGTTTTGCCAGAAATCCAACATGCCATCTACTTCTATGGTCTTTGTGGTCGTGGTAGCAGCCATGTTCCCGGTGATTCGCAAGGCAATCTGGGAAATTGCACATACCCCTCGGTTTGGAGTGTGCCTCTGAAAAATCTTCTTTTGCAGGGGTATATAGCCCTACCACTTTTCCCTACCCCTCTGCCATAACAGGAACAGGGATACCCCTACCCCTACACAAGAACACACAAAACGGAGGGGTAGGGGAAGGTGGTATGGCCAAGGGGTGTAATGGGATTCAGCCTTAAACTGAATCAAGAACAGAGGATGAATAGTTGACTGGTACAGAGGTCAAATTCCACTAATGGGGTTTGTTTCAGCAGCGATCATCTATATGAGAAGAATATGCTCATAATGTTTTTTCCAGCATTCATTACATTCATGAAACACATTAGTACTGGCAAAAAAAATTGTATGCCCTAAGCATAGCCATCAATCAGCTGTCCTGTATACAGGTGCGTTTACCCATCACAGTGCTCTTGGAGCTCCCTGATGGGCCTGGCCTGAGGAAACGTTTGCACAGGGGGAGCTTTATTTCCACAGAAGACTAAGCATTAGCCACTACCATCTACCACAGGAGAAAACATTGGCTTTAGCTCTTATTGTGTTTTGGACAGAACAACTATTAGATTAAAACAGCACTGAATATTTGCCTGGCCAGCCAAGAAAACAGGTTTTTAGGATTTCAGTCTGAATACCAGTCCACCTGAATAGAGAACTGTCTAGTACCTTTCAAAAGTGTCACCATACAGGCTATTTCATGTCATCAGCAGAATTCAGAAAGCTTGGTACGTTAAATGTGCAGAGCTAGGCATTTTGGTTGTTTATGCAAACATCTCAGATAAGGGTCTCAGGCAGTAAACCACCTCAAAGCATTGCACTGAGAATAGCCTGAATTTACAGTTATATTTAAAATGTATTTTCTTCCAACTTCAGTTCAAACTGATCTACAGTGTGGTGTCCAGTTGGTGGAGCAGGAGGAGCTGCAGGAGGCAGATGTTCACAGAGCCCCCAGGCAGGAGCAGCAGAGCTCTGCCATATGGAGGTAGACAGGGGGATCCAGCTTGTTTCCACAGGCCCACAAAGAGCCCATTCATCAGGACAGGACAAGGAGCTGGGCGTAGCTTGCCCCTTGCCCCATAAATGGACCACACAACACTCTCCATTGGAGAAATCCTGTGCAACTACAAAGCAAAGAACAGAGCCCCTAAGAGGCGACTGGTCATCTTTTTTGTGAAGTTTACTCTCAACATGACAAACAGAGCGACTGTTCCAGGCCGGAGCTCAGGGTACGCCTCTCTTACCTGTCCCACAGTATCAGTCCCATCTGCAGCTGTCAGCAGCTCCTACAGTGAGGGGAGGGGAAAGGATCAGCGTCTGCCCAATCTCTGAACACAACCATGGACGGTTCACTCACCTGTTTGCACCATAAACCTGACCAGCTCAGACTCAGGGTGCAGCTATAGTTTACACACAAATAAAGATGATGTGATGCTGCTCTAAACCTGTCTGAGAAATCTCTCAACAAAGGAGTTCCACATTGTTTTGAACTTAACAAAAGTAGAGTATTGCATTACCAATATTCACCACAAATAAACAGTCTGACACAAATACCTGTTTAACAAGGTAGGGATGAAAGGGCGCTATGACATGAAAAGAATTCATAGCTCAATATTTTTCAAGGAATATTCAGATAGCAATATTACAATGACAATATGGCAATGCCTGTAAAAGTTGTGGTTGAGGTTCAAGTAGCCTATGATAGTTAACTATCATGAAAATGGAACTGCAATGAAGCAAAAGATTTAACATAACACTAACATTGTATTTTATTTTTATATTTTTATATTTTTGCAAGGTATTCAATTAAATTCTCTGCACTTAACCCATCCTGTTATTAGGAGCAGTGGGCAGCACATTACTGCGCCCGGGACCATCTCCATGATCTTCTTGCTTCGGTTTGTTCAGGACCTAAGCTGGAGGATTTAGGATTTTACCTATGGTGCATGTTTTGGGTTGATGGGGGAAACCGGAGTGCCCGGAGGAAACCCACCCAGACACGGGGAGAACATGCAAACTCCACACAGAAGGGCCCAGTAGTAAAAGTGCACTGTATACCTTTCCAGGTGGAGGGTTCACCACCACCACCACCTGCTTATCTTTTCTATGGAGATTTTATAGCTTTGCCTGAAATGTTCCATATCGTGTCATGTTTCTGATCTATCTTGCGTTTTAAACGGACGCAGTTTTGTTTTGTCACCGCCACCTCCATGTGGATAGCCAAATTTAATGCCATATTGCGGAATATTCTGATCAAAGCAATAACAGCTGGCTGATCCTCCACCATAAACGTCATATACAGTAGTTCACCTTTAGCTAAGACAATCAATTAGTACCAGTGGACTGAACATGATCACGGTCACCAGAACCAAACTGGACCTTACTCCAGATCTGAGAAAGGCTTTTGGCTAGTACCATCGTCATTAATGCAAGAAAGAGAAAATGTATTAATTAATCAGCAAAATATTTCTGCATTAGCTCATATTAATCACTGAAAGCGTTACAGGGATGAAGATGAGATGAGAAAGGCAGTTTTTGTTTTCCACAGCCTGTTTCTCAGTGAGGATCGGCAGCGCAGTAGTGACTCACAGCGTGTGTCCGCAGACGTTCACCATCAGCTTCAGAGACGGATTTCTGTACTTGGTTGTTTTGCACCTGGGACATCCTTGGTCGTCCATTTCTCTGACACATAAACAAAGAAAAAACGTGAGGAAAGCGAATGAGTGCGACAGCCTTGTGTTTACATCTACTTCCGGATGTTCGTTTCACTAAATGCGGTCCGGGTAAAAACGCTGAGTCTCGAAAGTTCCTCTTCAACTCCAGCTTGAGCGCGCATCTCTTTCAGATCACACAAGTTAGTCTATTTTAGGAGAACTATTTCATTCACCACAAAAATAGAGAACGTTTGCACTGATTTTGCTCAATACGGTATTTACATCCCACCCAGAGTCATGGAATTAAGATAAGATAAGATAAGATAAGATAAGATATGCCTTTATTAGTCCCAAAGTGGGGAAATTCCAGTGTTGCAACGCACAGATCAAGAACAGCAGGAAAATGTAGCATGCAATAAAACAAGATAATAAATAATGGCTTAAAATAATTTAAAAATAGACCTAAAAATAGACTATTATGATTAATCGGTTTAGATGACTGCTAATTCAGCTGGTTAGATGGTTATTATGGCACAATCGAACTGATGGACCGGGCCCTAAGTTTTGGTTTGCTTTAGTTTAGTTAAATGAGCATGTTGCCTAAATGGAAAAAAAGAAGCCTATACAGCAAATTGAAGTTAGGTCAAGTTGGCACAACAGATGAAATTTCAACCTAATAGTACAGTAGTGCCCTTTATTATGCAAATTAAAATGTGTCAAAAGAGTCTGCAAGTTACCAATAAACCTAAGCCAATATTAACTCTATAATCCAATGGCTCAGTGTGTAACTTTACGGATGCCATTATTCACTGGGCATTCGTCTGAGCTACAAGGATATCCCATTCCCTCAAGTTTCCAGCCCGCATCTCGAACAGGTGAACTGCGGGTTAGACCTGAGTCAGGAGTGACAACCCAGAGCTGAACAGCGCTGGTCTGGATGGCGCTTGCTCCTCCCACGCGGGCCCTGAGCGGCCAATCATGTGTGTCCCGCGGATAGACCCCAGTGAGTCTCCGCGCGGCTCAGTCCCGCAGAGGAAAAGTCACGTTGGGTGGAACAGGCAGCGAGTATCTGCTTACAGCTGCTGTCAGATATCTGATCACATTCGCATGGCGAGGAGGTAACCTGAGAGAGCTGGGAGGAGTGACTTTTACACAGAGGGTTCAACAAAAAAATGTCTTCCTCTTCTGCCGGAGTAGTCACAAGAGCAACAGACATCAAGAGGGAAAATGTAAAAGAGGCGGAAAAGTGCATCAGGCTTGAGGCGCTGGACGCGGCGGAGTTGTCCATGGAGCGCGCTACTCCCAACGCGGACGCGGTGCGGGCAGAGCTGCTGGTGAGCGCCGCGTCCTCTCTGGCCTTTTCCCCAGAGCAAGTGGCATGTGTATGTGAGGCACTGCAGCAGGGGGGCAACGTGGAGAGACTGGCCAGGTTCCTTTGGTCATTACCGCAGAGCGACTTGCTTCACGGCAATGAGAGCATCCTCAAAGCCCAAGCCCTAGTCGCGTTCCACCAGGCGCGCTATCAGGAGCTCTATAGTATCTTGGAGAACCATAGCTTCAGCGCCACCAACCACACCTTCCTGCAGGATCTGTGGTACAAGGCCCGCTACACCGAGGCCGAGAAGGCGCGAGGGAGACCCCTGGGCGCCGTGGACAAATATCGGATCCGAAGGAAATACCCTCTCCCCAGGACTATTTGGGACGGAGAGGAGACCGTATACTGCTTCAAGGAGCGTTCCCGAAATGCGCTCAAGGATCTATACAATCAAAACAGATACCCGTCTCCGGCCGAGAAGAGAAACCTGGCCAAGATCACAGGACTCTCCTTGACCCAGGTCAGCAACTGGTTCAAAAACAGGAGACAACGGGACAGAAACCCTTCGGAGGCTCAGTCCAAAAGGTGAGGCACTCTGCAAACTTCCATTATAATTTATTTGCTGTGCGAAAATTGGGAATTAATAACGTTCTGAAAGACTGCGTAAATAAAACTGCTTTGTGGGCTATGGGCACCCACTCTTTCTGCGCGTTTCAGCCTCGCGCGCCCATTAGCGTTCAATCGGTCTTTACAAAGTAGGATAAATCCTACTCTTTGTTTATCTCCAATAAAGAAATGAAGAATAAAAGTAGGCGTATAGTCGTAAATAGTTCGGAGCACGCCTTTAATGTTTTGAAATATGAGGCTGTTGCCCTTCAGATCCGGTTTCAAGAGTGTAGGTGCTAGGGGCACAGAAACCTATAGGCACAAAATTACTACTGCCTTATAACCTCTGACACAAATCCAGTCGACTTTGCTATTAATTTTCATTTTAGGTGTTGCGTAAAACACATAACTAACAATGTCGTCCTCAAATCAAAAGTTAGGCTTTCATAATCCAGGGCTCAAACACACTTTCATCATGCCCTCAGAAGAGAACAAAGCGTGCGCACCTGGCGGCGTCGGTGACCCTGTGTGTTTCGCACACACGCTTGGCACTTTGATTTCACTTCGAACATTATTCAAACTATTTTAAGATATTTAACTCCGAGGAAGACTCCAGTAGAATCTCTGGCCATATGTTTTGTCGAGCCACCCGTGCTGGCATTTTGTCACAGCAGAATTTATAGCGCCAAATGGTTCCACGCTTGATGTTGTTTGAGTGTTGGTGTCAGGAGCCTTCTTCACATGGGGTAAGTGGGTGGGGCATTCATAACACCCAATAAAGGCCGCTATAGACATGGGAACAAACGTAAATCTTACTCTGCGTGGCACGCAGATATGAAGTTTATTATACTAGAATAACAAATGAAGATTAACTTAATTGCTGTTTGTAAAGCACTTATTGCCTACTCTTCACAGTGAGTCAGATGGGAACCACAGTACAGAGGACGAGTCCAGTAAGGGTCAGGAGGAGCTGTCTCCACGTCCACTGTCCAACTCCTCAGATGGAGTGATAACACATGGAACCCTGCCTCTCCAGACGGGAGGCTTGGAAACTGGGATGGTAATCCAGCAGATTGGGGACCTCAAGGCCTCGACCGGTTCTACCAGTGGACCTCTATATAATGGAAGTTTGGTTAGCAGCAACAACTCCTTCCACAATGGTTCCTCATACCTGCACTCACCAGGAAATATACTGTTCAACGGACTTAGCCTGGGCATTCAACCATTGCCCTTCAGCCCTCTGCGGCCCTCTGGGGGGGTGCTGTTGGGGAGCTCTGGAATGGACATGCACATGCAGACAGGCCAAGACAAAGCTGAGGAACCTGCTCTGCAATATGGCACATACACAGGCTGTGTAAATGGGACTGAAATAAAGCTGGAGAGCATTCACAACATGGGCTCTCAAAACAGCCCCTCTGCGCTCTCTTTGGGGGCATACAGCCTGGTGCCGGTGCCCAATGCAGTAACAGAGAATGACAGCAGCCCTCTCCTCAGCACTGACGTGGGTCTCTCTCCGCTACAGCTGTCCTCCTCCTCCACTGTGGCTCAAGGTACACCTGACCAACTGCTCCTAACTCCTAAGACCAGGCATTTCACACTCATATTTGACTCTACAAGTTCACAAATTTACATGTAAATTTACTAAGACAGGACAGCCCTAGCCATGTTTGATTGTTATCCTTCCCTTCCGCTGCATGGGGTTTGATTCACCAACAGGATGTCTGTGTTGGTGATGGCCTGCATGGCTAAACTATTTTCTTATTGTCTCAGTTAAGTTAAGAAGTCTGTCCTGGGGTAGTATGCAACACCCACGTGGCACTCTTTTATGTAAGATAGGGAGAGCTCCTCTGAGAAACCTGGAATCTCACAAAAGAGGTGTTATTTTTAATGTTCAAGTAGATTCACTCTGAGTCCTTCTGCTCTGTGCTGGTCTGTCCCATAGCAGGCCCCACACACAGAGGTGCTCTTTGAACCCTCCGGAGAAAAATGAGTCATTCTGAAGTCAGCATCACTCATCATCACTGCTCCCCACGTTCCCAGCAGTTTCAGAAAATCAGGCCAACCGATATTAACCACTGCCATTATGGCGTTACTGATATAGTACAGACTACACTTGTCCAGTAGGCTTATTACAACAGTATTCAGAAGGACAGGCAGGTCAGGCCGGGAGTCAGACAGGGACTCAAAATGGAAGGTAAAGTTCTGTGTAAGTGAGTTTTTTGTGAACAATGCTAAAGCGAATCCAATCCAACACAAACTCATCTAAAATTATCTAACATTATGTCATTATCTTGTTTACCACAAGAATTGTATTGTCTTTTTCTTGGTCCAAAGCCACCTGCATCTTTATTACGAGCAGCCGTTTATTGATTGTAATAAGGGATAGAGTGAATGTGAGCAGTCACTGATGATTCCTCTCCAAATGTCTCCTGTACTAACGCTGAGCTTCTTCTGTCTGCAGCCTCTCTTCCTCTGAACAATGTGTCAGTGTCTTCTTCCAGTGCTGAGATGACCCTGGCGTCCCTCCACCACGGCACAGTTCTTTACAGCATGGGCCCCAGCACTCATGGCTCCATCAAGAAGGAGCCTCTGGACAGCAACGTGTTCTCCTCATACCACCCCACCCTCCAGCTCGAGCACGGCACGCACATCAGCTACAGTGGCCCCGGCCCAGACCAGGGGGCCCACAGTCAGGGGCCTAACTCTACCTCAGAGGCCACAGTGGTAAGCTCCAGCTCTGAGCCTGAAGTCTACACTACTCTGACTGTGAGCACGCCTTTGACGGCCCACAGCGACCACCTTCAGTCTGCAGAGTACCTGGGGGGGCCCGAGGTCAGGGCCACACATCTGATCAGCTCAGGCAATTACATTAACTTGTCTGACAGTAAGTCGGAGGACTCAGGGGCCGTGAGTGAAATGGTGCGGGTCATGTGCGGGGAATCTGTGGAGGGGAAGGAGCTGGCCAAACTCCAGACTGTGCAGATGGAGCAGGACATGGCTGACCTTTGACCTCACAGACATTGCCCACCCAGCTCTATATTTGTGTGAGTGTGTGCGTGTCAATTGATTTTTTTCTTTCTCATTCTTATTTTATGAATGTTAAATTATTTGCAAATGTTATCATTTGACAGTTACAATGCACTCTATACAAAGACAAGCCTTGAGTGTGGACCTTAGCATTTTAGTTAAATGAAAATGCAGTGACATATTAAATCCAGACATTGAAGTTACTTGCTACTACAGTGGAAAAAGCCTGCCTCTGTGTCCGAGCCACGGTTAAATGTACATTTTTATAGACGACACCTGTTTCTTCCTGTTGAGTGGATGTGATGTGTAGGAGCAGGTGCTAGGATGCCTTAGGTCACGTGACTGTCATGTTCTTTCAAACTAAATGCATCATCTGCGTCACACCAAAAAGGTCATTTGGAGTCTTCGCACAAGTTTTATTCTCAAAAGAGCAAAAGGGGTTTTGAAATAAGAAATGATGTGCCTTTCTGTTTCTTGGCATTTGCACTAAGCACATGGCAATGGTCAGAATATATTATAAAGTATGCTTGTGCCTTTGACTTTGGCGTTACGAGTATTATGAATGTCATACTCCGCCTCTTCAGGAAGTCAGGAGTCAAGCTTTAACCTCACAAAACAAGACAGACAGAACACTTAAGTCATTTAGTTTGGAAATTACTTAAACTGTTATGTTTGTTAACTAAAATTATGTGAATGTATTTTTCTAATCCTCCACACTGCAATAAAACTTTATATTTATAAAAAAAAAAAAATACAATTATAAAGGTAATCTGTACAATGATAGAAGTGTTTAGAAGATGTATTTTTGATTGAAATAATTTGATAACATTTTGTGTGAAATAGACTGTAGAAGTGGGTGAGTGGCGGATGGCTGTGATGAGTTGCACATGCCTTGCAACCTGGACTTCATTAGCCTTCCTTCTCTCGTCCAGCCACTGTAATTCAAATAAACAGAAATGAGATTTCCAGAGGTATAGCTCTTTTGGGTGGGGGGTCCAGCCCATTGGGTTTTCCCCGTGAAGGCCGCACTCCCTATTTCTCTTAGATTTCATTTAGAACATGTGGACAAGCTGTCAGTCACATCCCCCTCCAAAACATTGTATAAACTCAAGCCCATGAAAGACGATGCACATCCAGTATATAAGTGCCTGTAGCTCAGACCAGCCTAGAGAGAGCAAAGTGTGGATTAAAGACAGACAGGCCTGTGTGTGTCGCTCTGATGCCCTAAATAAACAGTGGCTGTTTGTCTGTGCTCACCATGCAGGAGGAGGAATGGGAGCGACTTAGCTGGAATAGAGGAGGGGGTTGGATAGAGTTACCTGTGCACAGGTGACCTGCTCGCTATGGGCAGTGGATTAGCTGATTGTCAGGTATCAGGTAACTCCTCCTGTAATATTGAAGAGGGTGAAAACAGCTTTGTTGGAGCCCAGAACAATATCCCATTGGCATCAGGAGCCTGTAGCGTGTAGCTCTCACGGGGAGGGGGCAGACATAACCCGAACCTTTGTACTACACCTAAAGAGAAACTGGAGTTCATTTCTAAGAGAACAAAGAGCTACTGACTTCACTGTTTCCTTCAGGCAAAATGCTGGCTCATATAGTCACGTAGACTATATGTGAAATAAATATACTTTTAATTACAAAGTTAAACTCCATTCCAGAGCAGAAAAGGTAAGGAATTTCCCCATTGTGGTAAAAATAAAGGTGTATCTTATCTGAACTACCTCAGAAGTGTGGCATTCATAAAGACATGACCTGTGCTCCTTTGCATGGTTTCAAAGCTGACATTTAATGCAGTGCAATGGACTGCAGGCCACATGTAACCTGAGCATGGAGCTTCGGTGCCATTAATGAGAGGTCAGAGGGCAGGACTCATGACTGGGCACTGCTGCTGCAACAGCACACATTCTCAGTTATAGTTTCTTTCTGAATACTGCCTATATTTGTAAATGAGCACAATTACCTATATAGAGACAAAGGTCAATAGACAAAAGCATGAGGTAAGGTTAGATAAGAGGTGACATGCTCACCGTCTGTTCATTAAGAATTCATGTTCATTCATGTCTGTTTTCAGCACTCTATATTCATGAAGAAGCACTTAAAATTATTTTTGTTGTTGCTGCTCTTGATTTTGATCATGATGATAAGAATTATTAACATGCGCATCAAACAGTGACACTGTCTTCATCAGTCACAAACGGTACCTTGCAGCCATTAGAGCATTGTGCTGGCGCCCCCTTTCTGTTTGCTCATCATTCAAGCCTGTGTGGGTTCTGGACTAGTTTCTCTCGGCCTCAGAACACAAATCTGTGTTCTGTGGAGCGACTTGGCATAAGTTAGCGGTGTTTGAGGGGAACATCAGTGACTGAAGGCCCGGCCCCGATGTACTTATGACAGGAAACTCTGTTAAGCTGATAATTGCTGCTCCAATTTCATTGAACTCACTCATGTCAACAGTTGTGTTGTGTTTAGAGAAAGCTGCGTTTTTTCACTGCCTCTCACCTCAGCCAATAAAAGCTCACTTTTAATCTAGAACACATGGGCCAGGGTACCGTACAAGTGCTCAAAACAGCGGACAATCACACAGACACACAACCATATTCACATTTCAGTGAGAGGCGTTTGACATTTAAAGGACCGGGCACATTACGCGCGCTCCGGCCGGAGGTGTGCGCAAGGAGGCGAACTTCTGCGGGACCATCTGAAACAGTATGGCCTAACTACTCTCTCACACAGACTAATTAATATTAGGCTACCTATTAATTACAATAACTGAATAGGTCTGCATACAACATGGGTTCGTCTACTGAGCTGGCAATTTGGCCACTGGTCGTCTATTGCTTTTTATGACCACTATTTTATTTTTTTTATCATCAACGGATCCTTGTAAAATTGCTGCATCCCTATCCATTCTAAGTGTGAACAATATGTGGTCCTCCAGCGCATTCCACCCGTAAAATCTTCTAGTTCATGATGTGTCTGAAAAGGACAATGGGCTCACATATAAATTAATATTGCTGCTTTGTGACAGCTGAGCAACGCAACTTTGGACAGAGGAGAGTCCACATGTTGAAATAATCTTCCCGCTACCCTGGGGCTGCTGGGGTTAAAGGAGGAGGCGCGCCGCCCGCAATGTGCTACAGATATTAGCGAAACCCGAGAGGTGCGCAGTGAACAGCTCATTCTCAGAGCGGCCTTTTCTCCACAGCCACAACCTCATAGAACCGGGGCACAAGGACACATCCACTCTGCCACACTCACACAGCACGAGCTGTACTTTACGTGTTGCAGGCTATATAAACTGCAGACTCAATCATAGAACACAACTTGTCATTTAATGGATGAATTTAAAAAAAAAAAGATTAAACAAACTGGCAAATTGCCAAAATAGCAGTTAATGAATTAACATTAACATGTTCTAGGATTAGTGTAATCACCACAATTAATGGCCTTATTTTAAAAATAAGTATAGACTATCCTTAAGAATAATTAGGCCTATAAACAAAGAGAAAGATATTGGCCGCTAATTTTCACGAGTCTCTATAGCCATGTTTTTAAAAGGTCCTTCATTTTTCTATAGGTCAAATAGCGCTCCTCAGCACAGCGCGCGGAGCGGACTCTGGTTTCAATTTGTTAGAGATAAAGAAACGTGATCTGTCGCTTAAAACCAACAACTGCTCCATGGAGCACCACTGTCGCGCACAACTCATTTACTAATGGAGCGGTTTCGGGTTTCCGACCCCGCTGCAGCCGTGGAGCCAGCGCGGTGCCCATCTAATCCCTGAAATAGGCATAGAACTACGCTTGGATAGAAAACACGTGACCTCCCATCCTTCTAAAGAGACAAAGAGCTAGAAATCATGCGACAAATGATGCTGTTTTTACCGCGCAAGGTTTCTCTCTGTGGGTGCGCCTTGAATGGCGAGTTTCATAAATTGATTGAATTATGTCACCTCGTAAAATAAACGTCCTCGTAATGAACACGCGAGGCCACCAGGCCTGGCGTTAATTAAGGACTGAGCGTCACAGGCCTGCTGTATGACTACACATATGGTACGTTAGGCCTACTGTGGGTACCGGGTTAACCCAAGACCGGGCTACCTTGAGACATGGACTGTCGTGGAACATATGGGGTGCATACTGTAGACTAGTTTATATGCAAGTAGCCAACAAGAAAAAGTAGCCTCGACATCCAGATAAACTAACCTTGTATACTCAAAGGAACAGACCGACGTTAAACTATGGAAACCAAGTCCTATAGAGAGACTGTTAATTAGCTTAGTAATACATGTAACATCAAAACAGACTCAGCATCAAATCAAATAGCAGTCATACTCACAGAGGCTGTGGTTTGCGCAGGAGCCTCCCACATCAGTGTCCTCACCAAACGCAGTTTATTTTATCCATGCTTTGGATGACAAACGACAAATCGGCTACAAGTGGCACATACTGCCTCTCCTGGCCCAAACATTTTGAAAGTTTGTTTTTAGCAGTGATGGACAACTGGTTTTGTGTAAATGATTCCTTCCTGATTTGAAGGATTTTGCGAGGACAGTAAACCCAGAAACCCAAACACATTTTGTACAAAGGTTTAAAAAAGAAAAAAAGAAAAGAAAATAAAACCTTGTAACTCTGTAAACAAGGTGTGTAACAGCATGACAAGCTATAGCAGTAAAATTGTACTGATGATTTTAATTTTCATTTGTTCATAGAAATGTCTATCAATAGAGCATGTTCTTTATACACCAACGGGAAAGGATCATTGTCCTATAAATGTAAAACATTTTATGTCTTTCCATATTTGGAGCCAATATGGGCTGAAAATATATTCCTATATAGCAGTGTTGAGCATCGTATGATTTTCACATGTTTTCAAGAGCCTACTTTAATTGATAAGTGTATCTTTCATAGCAGTTTTTTCACTGTGCGCTGGGGGTGGATGTTGGCTGGTGGCGGAGGGGAGAGCGCTCCTATTTCAGCCCCTGACGCACTGCCTCTGGGGAGGAAACGGAGCTGCACAAGTCAGTCTTGCGCTCTGCAGAACGGGGTAGTGGGCAGAACGGAGAGCCAATCACCGACTGCACAACGGCTTCAAGTCTGACATATCTGCAACAGGAACAAATTGTCCCAACAATCAACATCCGCGATCTGTCGCGCAGCACAAGGGCCCACAGGCGGCGGATCCTGACGCGCCAGGATCGGACAACGATCGTGAGACAAAATAGGAACTCAAAATGTCTATTCTGCCGTCCTTCGGCTTTACGCAGGAGCAAGTAGCGTGTGTGTGTGAAGTACTGCAACAGGGAGGCAACCTAGAGCGTCTCGGCCGCTTTCTGTGGTCTCTGCCGGCCTGCGACCATCTCCACAAAAATGAGTCGGTGCTCAAAGCCAAAGCCGTGGTCGCTTTCCACCGGGGCAACTTCCGTGAGCTTTACAAGATCTTGGAGAGTCATCAGTTCTCCCCGCACAACCACCCCAAACTGCAGCAGCTCTGGCTTAAAGCGCACTACGTGGAGGCGGAGAAGCTGCGCGGGCGGCCGCTGGGAGCAGTGGGCAAATACCGCGTGCGGAGGAAATTCCCGCTGCCCCGGACCATCTGGGACGGAGAGGAGACAAGCTACTGCTTCAAAGAGAAATCCCGGGGAGTGCTGAGGGAGTGGTACACGCACAACCCGTACCCGTCTCCCCGAGAGAAGCGCGAGCTTGCCGAAGCTACGGGGCTCACCACCACGCAGGTCAGCAACTGGTTCAAGAACCGGCGACAACGGGACCGGGCTGCGGAGGCCAAAGAGAGGTACGGCTGAGGGCGCACGCATATAGTGCGCGATATAACTTCAGACACGGATTTCCATGTGTTTACATAGTCTACAACGAGCAAAGAAAATCAGTGTCCACATAGCCCACTGAAATATTAGAATAGAACAAATACCCTCACAGTCAGCAATAATTATTCTATAGATAGCCTAGTCTAAACATACATACATAATGAATCTGTGGAGGAAAAAAGAAAATAATTGAAAAAATGAAAGTAGTTATATATATTTTTTTTATCTGTTTATTTTTGACAACCACCACGTATCGAGTAAGCTATAACATTCATTAAAAATAAGTAAAAATGAAAAATGATAATAGTTTAATGATCTGACCTTTAGCCTGTTGCTCATGCGCGCAAGCTACAGGAGCCTACAGGATCTTTTAGAAAAATTGCCTAATTGTTTACTATTTAGACTAAAACGTCCAAACATAACACTCCGAGGAATTGGATTTCAACACTTTTATTATTATCACATAAATAGTAGATAAATAAATAGACCTAAACAAATACAGAAAAACTGTAGGCCTTGCCTAAATGAAATCAGTAATGGATGCGACTATTTAGCTAAAATATTCTGCCACATTTATACTTTTAGCTTGTTGTTGGATCATGTTCATTCACCAAGTTATTTTTATGTATTTATTTTTTGACCAATTATTAACCAATGTAAGGCTGTAAAGTGAAGCAGCCTACACAAAACGCGCCTGTTTTAAAATTGACTTTTTGTCTCCAGAGAAAACAGCGAGAACAACGGCGCGGGCGGGAACAAGCAGAACCAACTGTCGCCTCTGGACGGAGGCAAGTCGCTCATGTCCAGCTCGGAGGACGAGTTTTCGCCACCGCAAAGTCCGGAGCCAAATTCGGCGCTACTTCTGCAAGGAAACATGTCCCATCAGACCGCCTCTGCGTACCCGCTGTCCGGCCTGGGCGCGCCTCCGCCGGTGCACGGCATGCACGGACATGCGCACCAGCTACAGGACTCTTTGTTGGGACCTCTAACCTCAAGTCTTGTGGATCTAGGTTCTTAAAGGACGCACGGAGTTGCGAGCAGTGGACTGAGAAGTGTATCAGATATGAGTATGTATGATTCAATATTGTAGCTACTTTAACCTATAGATGGACTGTCTGTCGTTAAATTCGGCTATAAAACAGAACTCTTTACGCGCTTGAAAAGGTCATCCAAAACTTTTTTTTTTCAACGAAACACTTGGGGTATAGCACCCCTTTGCTTATTTATGATTTTTTTTTTTTTTTGTTAAAGAACTTTATCAATTCTGCGAAGGAAACTACGTTTTTTCCTTTAAAGTCATGGTTAGTTTCCAATAAAACCAAAAGTCTAAATTTGTGTCTGTGTAATTTCTACAAAATGTGACCAAATTATGCGAACACATGAGTTAAAGTTCACATTTGGACCTCCAACCCGTTCTGTGGTAAAGTCGGAAATAAGAACGGAGCTCGCGAATAAAAGCGACACAAAACACTGGGAGACAAGGGCTGAAAGTCGCAGGGATTTCTTTTTTTTCTTTTTTCTTTTTTTTTATTTCAACCAAAACAAAACTACGAAGCTAAATGGAACAAACCATAAAAGCAAATATGTCAAACAACCACAATTCCGTGAGGACAGTGCGAAGAAGATCTGCGCCCCAACCATGCGCCCGGGCTCATGTCAGCCTAAACTGTTTTGAGCAGAGAGCACCGAGGATTTCCTGAGCCTAATCTGAACCAGTCGCAGTGCGCATTACGCGCTGATTACTGCGGAGATTGGAGGTCTGAAACGGAGGGCCTCAGTTTGAGGGCCCCATGTGAGGACACTCCCAGCGGCCCCACTCTTAGAACCATCACTCTCTCAATACAGGATTCCATCTGGAGCCTGTCTGTCCTCAGCAGACCTCCGCAAACAGTGCTGTCTAGAAGAGCACACCTAAACTCAACGAATATCAGCGCATGGACCATAGGACCATACCAATATACCACGACAAGCCAGTTTCTCTTACTAAACACATGTGTATATTCCTAGTCATGAGAATGGTTAAGCATAAACACAGAAATGTTAACATTTACTGCAAACACATCTGGCTTTACCGAAATTAAAATCATTGCTGACTGACCAATGCAAAGGTCCAACAGGCCTCACTACAAGCCTCTCCTCCAGCTCCCTCATACCTATAGCCTCAGTGTGATCTGAATAGTGCCATGTTTTTGTATGATTCTCATCACTGTTGTCTGTTTCTTGGCCCTGGATATATGCATATTCACAAATTAACAAACAGGTGAACACAAAGCCGCTTGTTAATCTATTGATCCCATGCACAGCAGCGGCAATGGCAGTAGCTCTCAGGGTCACCTTGGGGATGTGACACTCCCTGCTCAATCCAACACGGAAATTCACTCTGTACTTTTAATAAGGCCACAATCCCCAGCTTCAGACAGGACTTCCAGAGTTGTGTGTCTCTGGCTGCACTGGGGGTGTCTTATGGAGCTGTGCACAAAGGCTGGCCCTGCTCAACAGCTGCTGAGGGCAAATATACAGCGTCACCACACGCCCTTTCATTTGGAAGAGACTGAAGTGGCACAGGCTCTAAATCAACAGCAGGAAGGTTCCTAATGTGTGCAAATAAACAGGCCGAGTAGCCCGTATGAGCCGCACACTCTGCACAGGTAGATCTGTGCCTGCCAGGTATGTGTGTGTGCAGAGGGGACAAAAGGATCTTTTCAGGTCTAAGAGCCAAAAGAGGGGGGCTCCAACGCAGAGGAGGAGGGCGCCAGGATTTTCTTACCAATGATGCATGGATCTGACAATGTTCTGGCCTCAATGCCCACAGGCGTGTGTGTCTTACACAGACCTGTCTCTATGGTGTTCTGGGGAGGCTATTCACTTTACTTATTGGTGAAAACTAGTAAAATAATCACAATGAACCCTAAATTTAAATAAACAGCACACTGCCATGCAGAGCAACAACATATGTTTGCTCCCTATATGGAAATTGCAGCAAAGGACACTGTGAGACCATTGTGTCTATAACTAGCTGGCCACTGCAGAGGTGACATTGTTCAGGTTAAATCCTCACACCACACATCCTCACACCACATGTCACCTGTCCCAGTGCTCCCCTGCCTCATCCTCATCTGTCCTCTGCACCCACACCTCATGTCCAAGGACTAACCCATGGGGCCTGGAAGGCTTGACTGTTTTTTTTTATCTGCCCACACCTGAATGGGCTTGTAACCGAGCTACTCTGAGCCCCTTACCCCCCATCCCCTCAATCACATACACATAATCTATGGAGGTCTGGGACAAAGAACCCGTCCTGGTTCCAGTCAGGAAATGAAAGTGGAAACCTGATCCAGTGTGCCAAACGTGTCTGTGAGCAGGGACAAAGCTGCAGAGAAATGCTGCCTGGTCCCAGGCGCGAGAGTGGGGGCGGCCAGGTCGGGGTAACGCAGAAACAAAATCCAGTACAAAACTTTTTTTTAAATGACTCACACTGAAAAAAAAAGTTGGTAGTAGATAGAGTAGAACAAAGAGTATAGTCAAATTTGCACTAAAGAAAGGTTTGTCGGTCCAGTTCAACTTTTATTAATCTGAAGCATCTCTGCTACATTCAACTGATACCAAATAGAATTTAAAAATATAAATATGTACATCATTTAAATCCTTAGTATATCTGCTACTGATTATGACTTGTAGATTTATAGTTCTGATACTCTAAAATATTCATCACCCTGTGAATGTGTGGTGACATGAAGGTGAAAGTATGGAGAGTGCTCCCACTCCACATCCACATGTAGTATATCCACACACCAAGCAAAATAAACTTCCCATTCCGGCCTCTCTCTCCTGAGAACTCTCCCACTGCTCATTTACAGTCAGAGCTGCACTCGAGTGTGTCCAGTATGAGGGGCAGCGCAGAAAGACACACTTTTGATGTTTAACAACCACATCGACAAAACAACACTCAGAGCCTTGTTTGCCTAACCCCCAGCTATTTGTTAATGGAGCAGGAGAAGGAAAATAAAAGGACAGATTCCACTGGAGCAGAGGTCTGTGGGTTTGGTATACTGCTACAGTGTGCGGGACATCCTCAGAAAAGGCTAGTGTGTTTGGTAGTATCCACATAGTGAGAACTTTCAGAGATAACACTCACTAACACTGTGAGGGCAGTTCTAGAAGACAAAATTAACTCAGTTATAGAATGTGGGCAGCTCCTGGACAGGACTGCTCAACACCCACAAGACTCCTGACCTACATTTGTGTCTTCAACTGTTTTTATGTCCTTTTTTTTGAGCACCAACAGGAAAACATCAAACTCCTTTGGAGGTTGTGGTTCATATCTGGCCTCTATATGCTTGAAAGAGGTTTTTTTTTAAAAATCTACTTAGAATTTGTAGTTTTTTATTTCTGAAAAATCAAGATGCAAAAATGACTGCTCTGATGGCTTCTGAGGGTAAAATTATATTCTATAAAGTATAAAGTAATTGTATTAAATGTGAACATAAATATTTCTCTTGATATATTGACATCAGTAGCATCCAGTGAATAGAGAGTAGAGACAGTGAGTCTGTGAGAGGACAGGCTGCATGGGCAAATTAGAACCCAGGCAGAACACACTCTGCCACTTGTCATTAAACAGGACTTTTTTTTTAATTTGGCGCCTGGCTTCCTTCTACACAAGTCTTTTAGTTAAATAGTGTTAATCAGTGTATTTATAAAAATATAAGAGACACAATTTGCGATGTGCAGAAAGACAGGTTGTGTGCAGGCGCCCTAATGCTAAACTTCAACTTGGCTTCAACAGCTGCAGAAACCAGAGAGTGTTTAAATATAGAGCACGTAAGTGTGCTCTTTATGTACCTTTAGCTCACTTCTGTCCTCTAATTCACACCATCACACCATCAGAGGCCAAGAGTTCACCACCTCAACTGTTTCATAATAATTTGTAAGAAAAACAAATATTATTTGTATGTTTTAATCGTTCCAAAATGATGAAATAACTAATAGATTTATTATTCACTTGTTATTGTTACTGTTTCATTTGAAGGCCTTCAGATTCACGGCATAAAGAGCTCTGTGACATGCAGGTAATGTAACCAGTAACCAGGCACACAAGAGCCCCTCACCACTGAGATGTAGCCATTTGTTCCTCAATTCTGGGTTTGAACAAATATTGCACAGAGGGATGTGGTATGTCTGAGGAGGAGTAAAAGAGAAGTGTTCCCCTCCATAACATCATCCTAGAATATCAAACATAAGGGCGGGCACATAATGCTGCTGGGCTGTTTTTCAGCCATTGAGCCGGGCAAACATGTTACACCATGAAGAAGAATAAGAATGCATTGAGATTTTGTTCAAAACATCAGACAAAAAACAATGTGGGAAAAGATCGAGGATCAGAGAAATGGTTAAAAAAAAAAAAAAAAAAAAAAATCCTGGTTGGATGTGATAGATAATAAAGGATTACTGAGAAAAGTGTTAAGAAAAATACTAAAACAAAGCAGGCTATATTATATAATTGTGCAGTTTTAATCGTTTTTGTACCCAAGCTATTTATTACATTAAGTAAAACATTGTCTTGTGAATATTTTTGGTCTCAAAGTGTATTTATCTTTGATCTAAACATTGTAGTTAAAAAAACTCCCACTTCTCTCACTGCTAAAGCTCAGCAAACTTTAGGGCCATAACTGAGGCTACTTCCGCCATCTAGTGGTGAAAACGCAACACGACCAATCCCAGAGAGTGGGACTCGAGAACGGAAGGAACGGCTCCCGTTTGAGGGCCCTTTGACCTTTGACCGGATGGTAAGGATCTATAGACCCTTTAGTTTATAAACAAAGGCCTTCATTCTAAATTCTATGGAGGCAACTGGTGGCAATAATGAAGTGTAACATAATTTCATGGACAAATTAGGATCAGAATATCAAAATATAAAATGTGTTTTTGGCAAATAATAACCACGCTGGTAATCTGTCAACTGGTTAGAAATCGTAAGCAAACTTATTTTACCTTATTTGTTTATTTAATATTTAATTATACACACTCAACTGTTTGATTAATACACAATTGTAATTTTAGACAAAATCATTATTATTATTATTATTATTATTATTATTACTATTATTATTATTATTATTATTATTATTATTATTATTATTATTATTATTATTAGGGGACAAGCACTGAAGGTTCTAGGCACCCTATCGTGTACCTTGTAATATTAAAAGATTAAAAAAAAAAAAAAAAAAAAGTGTTTGCTCTGCGTTGCCTAGCGAAGTTGCCTAGCGAAGTTGCCTAGCCCTTTGATCTTTCCTTTGATGTTCTGGTCTCCTGATTCTTATTATTATTATTCTATATTCTTCTCCACATGGGAGTCTATGGCAGCCCCTAGAACCGTCTGGTAAAAAGTTGTGAAATTTTGCATGCACATTCCAGCCAGTCTCCTCATTACCCACAGCGATTTATAGGCCCCCAACCGCCTAGTGCCACCAGCAGGTCAAAGTTGCAGGAATTTTCAGGAATTGCCTAGCAACGCACCTAGCAACCGATCTGTCTTTGATGTGTCTTTGATCTGTTGAACCTTGTTAGACCCTGTTGAACCCTGTTAGACTCTGTTAGACCCTGTCAGACTCTGTTTGACCTTGTCAGACTCTATTAGACCCTGTCAGGGTCAGATTCTGTTAGACCCTGTTAAACCCTGTTAGACCCTGTCAGACTCTGTTAGACCCTGTCAGACCCTGCATGCGGCCTACATGCTGAGGCCTACATGAACCTTCGGTGCTTGGCCCCACATTGCTGCTTGTAGCTATATTTATGATTATTATTGTTATTGTTATTGTTATTGTTATTATTATTATTATTATTATTATTATTATTATTATTATTATTATTATTATTATTATTATTATTATTATTATTATTATTATTATATACAGAAAATCAGTAGACTAGCATATTTAATTTAGTCCTCTTTTACTTTTGCCTCCATTCCTGAATTTTGAACATTCATTATCTTTGTCATGTGTTCTGTGTTTAGTATGCTGTCATTGTTATCATTGAGAAATAAATACATAAAAAGTAACCTACAGGGTGAGCTCATTCTAATAGCAAGTTATCCTAACCAGAATTACTGAGTTACTTACTGGGACTTCCAAATATATCCTACAGTAAAGAAGGGCCTCTTTTCACCTTAATAAATTAACTCTAATTGAGGTTATTCCACTGGTCCACAATTCATCCCAGACTCAGGGCTCTTATTAAAATTAATTATGGCCAAATCACACAAGCTTTTTGATATCACTATATTATAATCTACATGAGGTGTATTAAAGCAGGCTCTTTACCACAGAACTGTTCCATTTTATAAAAACCTATAGGCGACAACAAGGCCTCCAGTACCAGCCCTTCAGCGTTTTGTTTACGCCGCGTTATCGACAGTCATCGTGAGTCAAGAGCTCCATCTAGTGGTCCACTGCAACTTCACCTGTTAAAAGGAACCCTGCTTCAGTTCAGTTTAGGCACAGATGGTGAAGTAGTCTTACTCAAAATCTGTAGAGCATAAGTTAAATAAAAGTATAGTTTAAATATGCTCAATTAAAAAAAAAAAACTTACTTACACCTTATTTAATCCTACCTGTACCTTTGTATTTTATTATATTTTATTACATATGTTTTATTATATTGTTTACTTTTTCCCTTGTATTTTTATTGCATGCTATTAGTACTTATCGACTGTCTTAGCGAGTCAACGGTTCTTGTGATCCTAAGCATTTCATTGCATTGTTGACCTTGTGTTGATCCTGCATATGACAAATAAACATCTTGAATCTTGAATCTTGAAAAAGAAGCAAATGACACAATGAAAAATGTGTATATGTACAAATTGTATCAATAGGAATAGATTGTGTTCAGGTGACTTCACAACATTGTAGAATGCCTATAGTCTAACAGATCAGAATTCTATGGTGGAATTTAATGCTGATCAGATTCATGGTTAATAAGGTTAAAAAGTCCAGCATCTTTGTCAGCATAAATAAACAAAAGGGAAATACTTTTTTCACCATAGGCTTATATTGCTATCACTATTCAACCCTAAATGTGATTGTTGTTCACTGAAAGGTCATTAGGTCAAACATCATCAAATTAGAAAGCAATCTATTAATGATATTAATAGTATATTACCACATGTTTTTTTTTTCATTGTGTTGATTTTCCTTTAAAATCTTGTATTTTACACCTGTTTACAACTCTTGTAAACATGTATAATGATTCTATAGATAAACCTCTCATATAAGCAGTACACATCAAGGTACTACTGGCAATAGGAGACACTACTATGCCCTAGCTCTGAGTGACAGAAATTTCATATAGCCACTAGGCTAAAAGAAAAGCAATACATTCACCATGAAGGGGTTTTGTCCTAAATTTGCAATGGGTCACCAGTGAACATCCTGGTGTTCATCTGAACAATAAACTGGACTGGACTTACAACACAGATGCACTGTACAGGAAGGGCCAGAGTCGGCTCTATCTCCTGAGGAGACTGCGGTCCTTTGGAGTGAGAGGGCCACTCCTGAGGACCTTCTATGACTCTGTGGTGGCATCAGCCATCCTGTACGGTGTGCTCTGCTGGAGCAGCAGCATCACAGAGAGGGAGAAGAAGAAACTGGACAAGGTCATCAGGAGGTCCAGCTCAGTCCTGGGCTATCCTCTAGACTCGGTGCAGCAGGTGGGGGACAAGAGGGTCCTGGCTAAACTCATGTCTATGTTGGACCATGAGTGTCACCCCCTGCAGGACGCTCTGTCGGCTCTAGAGAGCAGCATCAGTGACAGACTGATTCACCCTCGCTGTGTTAAAGAGAGATTTCGCAGATCTTTCCTTCCTGCTGCTGTCAAACTGTACAATGATCAATGCTAGTCATGTTCATCTCCATAGCAACCATGTGTCATCTCCATAGTAATAATTACATGTGCAATATTATTTAAAGTCACTTTACCTGTTACTTATTTATTTAAAAACCACTGTCCATCACTGCACTGTACACAATCATCTGAGTCACTTTATTGTAGGGATATTATATATTACTGAACTGGAGTCACTTTAACTGCTGTTTGTTCACTGCTCAGAATCAAAGACATTTATTGTGCAGCATTCCTGTGCCTTTTAACCTTACAGTGTTTTTACAGTGTTTTTTAGTTGATTGTACATGCTTATTATTATTTATCTTAATTTTTGATGCATGCTCTTTTTCCAGCTGTTTCTGAAACTTGCGTTGTGACCCTGCACTTTCCCCATTGTGGGACAAATAAAGGATTATCTTATCTTATCTTATCTTATCTTATCTTATCTTATCTTATGAAGGGGTTTTGTCCTAAATTTGCAATGGGTCACCTTGACATTGTGATGATTCTCTCTGTCACTCTATTCTCTCCTCTCTCTCTGCCCTTGCTGGAAGGTGGCTGCTTGTTTCTACTCTCTTATCTGCTTCTCTTGTGTCTGCTGTGCCTCTCTCATCTTCGTCTATATTTCTCCTGTTTTTTCAAATTCTAAATTATGGAATTGACAATCTGGTCCCTCAACGCAATTGGCTTTTTTTTCCTTTTTTTTTTTTACAAAGAATTGTTGGTTGGGGAGAGCCGACTTGTCCGGATGGAACTATTTATTATTTGGATTTTGATGGCAGGATATCTGATGATTGGCCTGGGGGTGTTCTGATCCATCGGAGAATTGGAATGCTGGCAGTGGACAATGAGACCCCGAGCTGTCGGCTGTCATTTTACAGCACAGTGGAGCCGTCGCAGACCTAGGGAAGGACTACATCAGAAGGTGACACAGATTGAACTGTACCATCTCCAATCTGTGGAAAACCCCCTGTCGCTCGGATACCATCACGAATATGTTTGTGGAACTGTGTAGAAACAAGCAGCTCAGTCCACAATCATCTACGCACCAGGATGGAGGACTGAAGGTCTCACGGCCCTGCTTGGTGACATGAAGTCTGGGACTTTGCAGTACCAGGTCTCGGACCAATTGTCCTTTCATCTGAGTTCTAAAGTGTATGGATTATGTGCCTTTTCCCTAATTTATCATTCTTCCTGAAATCTCTACAACAACAGGACCCTTTGTTTTTGACTCTGTTGTCTCGCACTCAATAGTCCCAAGGTCGCTCAGCTGTGTTATCAGAGCTCACTATAATCAAAAGGACATGTTATCAAATTCGGCTGGAATACTCTGAACATGTATTCTGTAAACACTCAGTTTGTCAGTAATATATTTCTCTGTTTTCCATCTTGTTTTTTCCTTCACCCCCTCCCGTAATGTATTTCCAAGCAAAAAAAAAGAAGTCAGTGTTTAAAGCTCCACTGTATTACGTCATATGTGTTTGTAACTACTGTTATTGTATCTGCATTTTCTATTCTGTTCATGTTCTGCTATCGCTGATAAGAGATGTGGGACGTTAGCGCACCATGTCTGCTGCTTTAAAGGGATATGCCACCCCCAGGTCAAACTTGGGCATCTCCCCACAGTCCAGAGACTAAAATAAGTGGTGGAAAGCGTTTTCCTGGTCACCCAGCCATTGTCCGAGTCTGTCAGCACTGACCGCCGCGGTATCTGCAGCTCCTCCGCCTTAGACTGGAGTCTAACGGCGCCAGAGAAAGATTTCGGCCAAAAGGAATTAATTTGCTCAATGCGTTTCCCAATTACTTTCTGTGTAGTGCGCATTCATATCGAGTGCAAATAAATGTACAAATCAACACGGAGAGCTTGACTTGGTCATTTTGGGTGGGAACTATTTTTCAGTGCGGAAAAAGAAAGCTGAAGCACGCAGCACGCTGCCAGGGGAATCCCTGTTACGCACCAGGAAGGGAGTTCCCCTGTTGCGCAGCGTGGTGTGTGCTTCGGCTTTCTTTTTCTGCACTGAAAAATAGTTCCCACCCAAAATGACCAAGTCAAGCTCTCCGTGTTGATTTGCACATTTATTTGCACTCAATATGAATACGCACTACACAGAAAGTAATTGGGAAACGCATCGAGCAAATTAATTCCTTTTGGCCGAAATCTTTCTCTGGCACCGTTAGACTCCAGTCTAACGCGGAGTAGCTGCAGATACCGCGGCGGTCAGTGCTGACAGACTCGGACAATGGCTGGGTGACCAGGAAAACGCTTTCCACCACATATTTTAGTCTCTGGACTGTGGGGAGATGCCCAAGTTTGACCTGGGGGTGGCATATATCCCTTTAAGGTCAAGAGACCCGTCCGTTTCCAATCTCATCTCGTCGTAGAAATACAATGACAAATAAAGCTTCCAATTCCAATTCTTCCAATGATTCCGAACATAATAAAAACAGTGACTCAGACAAAGCGCACATTGTCTTGTTAGTACTTTCTAACTGAGATCAAAACTATAATTCTTTATTCATTAAAGATGAGCCTGTCCTCCATTTTCTACACTTTAAGTCAGTCTCCAGTTTAACCTGTTCTCCGCCATAGCCTTGACATCCAAACACAACAAATTTCCACTATTGCATTTATTAGCCTCTTTAACAGGTTCAGGGGTGGAACTGTCCATGGTGGTAAAACTGACACCATCCAGGAAACCTCCTAGAAAACTGTGACTATATTCCATATCAAATTAAAATGTGATTGTATATTTATTAGAATACCATAGAACATCAACTTTAACCTTGATGTCCTATTTTTAGCTTTAACTATAACTTGAATAAACTAGGAATATACATAAATGCCCTATGTAACTACACCACCTGTTTGTCTTCATCAAAGCTATTGTGTTGTCTGGAATGTTTCACAGTATGGCATTAAAACTTTCTGGCTTACCTTCATTCAATTATGTGTGTTAATTTAAATAAATATACCTTAAAACATGCTCCACAGATCTGGCTGCTCATTTGGTCTATTCCAGGTAAAGTATTATCTCCATGGGTATAAGCAGGTGGTGAACACTCCATCTGAAAAGTTACATAGTGCAGCTTTAATGCTTTGTTTGCTTTTACAGTATAATAGGCCTAATTCAGATTAAATATTGTGAAAAATTAAGTATGGTTAGGCTTGAGGTGTGCAGAACAAACGTCTGGGTTCAAATTAATGTGTTTCTTATTATTTAGTCCACACCACTCATTCGTCTCTTTAGTGTATACTTATCTCTAACTGACAGCTACTTATTTTTGTTTCAATGAGCAAAACTATAATGGCTAAACTAAAAAAGAAAATCAATACATTTATCATAAAGGAATTTTAGTAACCTTTGTATTTTTACTCCCGTCTTTGTGAACTGCCGGGGTGGTACTGCTAGTGCACGGCACATACAGGGTGAAAAGTTGTGCTGGAGTATTGACAAGAGATGAACTGTCTGATGACTTTGAGATGGACAAATATAATTGCACTACACTAAAGGTAATAGCTACAAAGGTGCAGGGAGCAGAGCGCAGAAGATCAATGCCATGATTGGACACCTCACCAACTCCACAAAGGATGCCAGGTTCTGGAAGTAAAATCTCTGCGGTTTGAACAAAATAAACTGAAATTTGGGCCTATTCAATGTAACAAGTAAAATTTAGAAAACTAGCTGTCAAATATGATCAATGGGCAGAAGTAAATATGAATTTCTATAGGTGTAAGAAAGCGGGATGGGATTTTATAGTTTTTTCGTTGTGCCAAAGAAGTCTATTGACAGTCAAGGTCCTTGTAGTTACCTATACATACTTAAGAAAGCAGCCAGAAAAACATCTCCTTTTGTCTGTACTGAATGCGTACAGATCAATGCTCTCATAAGTGTGAGTGCATACATTTGACAAGTCAATACTGTCGCTGAAAGGATATGGGGAAATAGTGTGTGTTATGACATACGAGGGTCAAAAGGTACACTTGCGGATGAGAGTTATATCTGTGTAAAAAGTCAAAAGTGTGAATAAAATACAAGATTTACTATACATGACATACGCTGTCTTCACAATCAATGGGGAAAAGTATATGGCATATATTTTCCATCTAAATGTCACAGTAAGGTACAGATAAAATGGCACCGTAGGTTACGTGTAAACATGTCAGGAGGGATAGTTCCTCTAATAAGTCATGACGATGTGGCAGTAACATGGTGGAAGACACAGCAAGTGTTTTGTTCCCCTTTCGACATTGCCATAGAGCATAAATGTTGTAAAATATCACACTTGACTTGCCTATTGTCAGTCAAATATTTCCAGAGTACTGTATATGTGAAGGGTAAGCTGTTCTATAGCTGGTACCTCCATGGGGTTTGGTCATGTGGTAACATTTTTGTTTTCAGAATAAAAAAAATACTTGAGGGCATAATTCTTGTATTAAGGACATAATTCTTGTATTTATAATGTTGCAGTGCATTGTGTACTTTCATTCTGCAGCTGAATCATTCCTGATAATGTCATATGAATAGATTCGACACTATCTTCACAAAAAATTGGGATTGGTTCAAATGCCTAGGACACATTTTCCTTTGATGACATGAATTGTAACAGTAAGATTTAATCTATCATCAATATAATTAACAAGTAATAGAAAATGAAAGTGACATTTTTATTTCACAAAGAACCTGAAATGGGGAAGTCTGATGCAATAAAGTCAGTGTGGGTAACAGGGAATTAAAGTTTTCTTTCTTGGTGTCAATAATCATGATAAACATAAATGTGCAATGGATCACTTTGAAAGTACAACACCAAATCTGACGTTATGATAATTCCTAAGAGTAATAATAACACTGAGTCAGACGTGGAAATGAAACAGAGCGCACACTGTCTGGTCACTGCTTTCTAACTATGCTCAAAACTATAATTCTATAAGATTAGCACTTCCTCCATTTTCATCAGTTTAGGTCAGTCAACCCGTTCTCCTCTGCAGCCTTTACCGCCAAACACATATTGCATTTACTGCTAATGCATCAACCTCATTAGCTCAGAACGAGTGAGAGCAGGTTCAGGGCTGTAGCTGTCCATGGTGCTGAAACTGAAACCATGCAAGCAACCATCTTCAAACTGTGACCGTAATCCATGTATAATTTGTATCTGATTGTTTTTTTTATTATTATATCATACGACAACAACTTTTAAACCCATTTTAACATTAATTTAGTTAATGCACAATTTAATTAAAGTAAGTATATCGACCGCCAGCAGGGGTCCTCTCTCTCCTGGTCATGGCAGTGTTTGAAGATTTCAGAGACAAATTACAACAGCACTATAAAAGGATTGCGGTATAATCTATAATTTTACAGGTTATGTGTAGAAATACCCTACAGAAAAAGCATACTTAAACGTGTAAGCGCGTACAAAAACGTTCATTTCGGCCCGGACCCATTTCCAAGGTGGGGAAACACTTTGGGAAGGCACTTTGGTAACCTGGATAATTTCGAGGCCTTTTCACAACGAACGGCCTTAGAAAAACACAGAAAAAAAACCCCGCTATTTTATGAAACTGTGTTTACTGCAAGTGCTCAAATCCAAATTTTGGTCAGAGTTTGCTTTACCTTGGATCAACGAGTAATTGCCAATACAGTGTCTCAACAGTACAGGGAGCACAATGTGATGTTATGGAGGGAGGGATTAAACAGAAATCATGTAAAGTTCCATAAACAGCAGTTAAATCAGACAGGTCAATAGAAATAAAAGATTATAGTCGAAATAGTAACACGAAATAGCAAATAAACGTGTAGCCTATTTTTTGTATTGTGTTCATGGTCATCTAAACCTTACCGTATTACTGTATTTCTCAGCAAAATTTGGAGATGTGCCGTCTTGACACTTCAGATGACACACAGCTATCAGCCGACGCATGTCATGAAAATAATTACATATCCCATTTTTTTGTTTCAACAATTTAAAAAAATACTACTATTTCTGCTGATGAAATTAAAGAAAAATAATAAAATAATAATGACGTTTGTGGATATACAAAACTATTTTTTTTTTAAATATTACGTGTCTTTCCATTTTAATGTTTTTTGTTAGGTGAAGCCATATGGATTAGAGAACACGACAATGGTGTAAATGAGTATTATTTTCATTCCCGTCGGCATCCCTCCTTATCAAATAAATATTATAAGCTTATGTTAGAATATCACAACTCAGTCAGAGGCCATAAAACAAAACTTCTATAGTTTTGTATGATCTGCTTTATTGCTATTATTTATGTCTAATCTCTCGACCAAATGGATATGGATCTTTCATTTAGGAGATTTCTGACGTGCAAAGGAAACACTGGGAGTATGTCCTGGAGATGCTTCGTGCTAAAGCTAACTAGCCACGCACTCAGGCATTCAGACACAATGGAGACAGATCCATGTATAGTCAAGGCTACACGGCGCCCTTCAGCGCGTATCAGCCACTAAAGACTTCTGCTTACACATGCTAACAGCACTTATCTGACAACTCTTAACTTCTTCTTTGTCCGCGCACTCTTTTGACAAAGACGATGTGGAAAACACGGCTGTGTAATGAACGGAATGTCTCTGTTAACAACAGCTTTGAAGAAAGCGAGGAAAACAGAATGACACTGTTACAGCCTGCGTTTGAAGCTGCGCACACTGGCATTTATGAAGTTACTGGGGCATGTGCGATACGCCTGTGAACCTCGGCACAAGACAATGGTCCGGTAATGAATGCTGTTAACAGGCCGAGGCTGAGCGCATGACATGAGCCGGGTCTCCGTGGCGCAGACCTCCGCCTATACACGCTGACAGCCGGCTTTCACGGCACAAAACAGCGCAGGGGCTCTTTGTTCGCGCGGGGATCCCAGACCCATCATTAGCGCTCATTACCGCTGACCAGTTTGACAACCTTATTGACTCTCGTCCCCCGCCGTCCTTGTTCTCAATAGAAACGGAAATATTCAGCCATTTTGTCCTCCCCAACTCAAAAAGAACCATGCACTTCTCCAGCAGGCTACACGTTTAGCCTTTGTGCCGCTGGGTCTAAAACGCTTTGTGCGTCTCCAGATACACGCCCTAATTGACGACAAATTGAATAAAATCAGTGTCCCAATACTTGCAAAAGTTAGACTTGTCTCATGCTTCGTTCATTTAGTGCCTTAGGTTTACGTCAGTACATGGCAGTCATTCTGCTGGGCTCGAGTCGAGCAGGTGCCAACCTGACTTCCAGTGACAGACTGACTGTTGTTGGGTTAAAAGGACACGGGGGTTAATCCCAGATTTACGCAAACATGCAACACTAAATATAATGGTGCAGTTATTTTAGGTAGCAACAGTATACATAAATATGTGGTAGGCTATTGGGCATATCGCATTTTGTTGTCATTTTAATTAAAAAAAAAATCTTAATCGGTTTACTTGTGCCTTAGTCGTTATTATGCACACACGCAAGAACAAAAGCTTACTCAAACCTCCCTCGTTTTAAGTGCGATAAGGAACGCGTTTGGCACCATTAATCAAACATATAGACTTTGAGCTTGTATGTAGGAGAAAATCGGTATGATTCTGTATGATTAGTAGCGGGAGTGCTACCTAATTTCCACCATTTGGGGCTGCTGAGTGTGATCCGTGCACAAATCATCCGGGTTAGTGCGCCGGCCTCTCACTGACCTCTCGCTGTCAGTCCGTATTACAGACGCAGAGGATGCCGGCCAATTAGGCCCGCGTTCAACGTGTCAGTGCGGCATCACCAAACACGACACAGACAACAAGATCTGCTCCACACGTAACAAACTCGCGACCGACACTCTTCAACAATGCTTTATTAAGTTATCTTTTCTTAGACTCAAACACATTTGACTAAAGCGCGCATGCTCCACAGGTCACCTGTACAAGGCTGGCTAGTATTAAAAAACACCAAGCAAAGATCAAGTCCATGACAGAGCGGATCATCGTTTAAATAGACAAATAAACGTTATTTATAAAACTTTAAAAGAAAGTAAAAATATGTTCTTTTTCAACATGAAATACGCACGAGACACTGGTGAGGCGCACGTGCCCCCTTTCCCTTTTTACATTGACTCTGTCTGTGGCTCGTGGTCCGAGGGTCCAGTTTGGGTCCACGTGGGCAGTCAGAACAGTCTACTCCGGTTGGCTCGGTCCCGTTAGTATGAGGCACTAGTCTCCCACAAAAGCCGGGTTCTGGGCCGGTTGCTTAAATGTCACATTCGCTGTCGCTGGAGGTGATAGAGATGGCGGAGGCCGCTGCTTTACTGGAGAGACTGGCCTCCGGGCTGGAGGCAGGACCCAGCCGGTCCACGGTGCCGTCGTCATCCGCCAGAGAGCGGACCGAGCCTCCTGACAGGACCTGCTGCTGCAGCCTGGCTCAAACAAGAGAACAGAGTAGCGTCACGTTAACATTTATTTATTATTATTATTTTTAAATAAATATATATTAAGCTAAATATGTTTTTAATGTGTGAAGCAACGCGCAAGTTTTGTGACAACAATATCAAGAAGAAATCTGTTCCTGCATAGGCTAATAATTAACTATACAAGACCATAAAATAAATACAAATTAGCTATGTTTGCACACAAAATAATAAATAAAAGGGTTGATAAAAAGCTTATGATTTTTTGGATAGATTATTTAATCATGTGTGCACCATTTTAAATAAAATTAAAACATTTACATTTGCTACAGACATTAATAATAGCTGAAATTATATTGATGTAGGCTATAATTAGCCTATTGTACCATTTAAAAACGCTCCTTTTTACTTCATAATTAGGCTGTAAAAACAGGTACCAAATTATATAAAATAGCCTAATATTAACAACAGCTCTAAAGTGTCTTTAGAGGGTCTTTTTTTGAGCAGATGAGCAAACGAGAAAAATAATGAAAACCGCTTGAATTTTCTCTTAATGATAGAATATGATAGAAAAACACTTGTGTAAGATGTGCGCAGAGCTGCTCTTTAATATGAACTGTACCTGTTTTTGGCGGCCGCCGCTCGGTCCCTCTGCCGCCTGTTCTTGAACCAGTTGCCCACTTGCGTGGGCGTGAGTCCAGTGGCCTGGGCCAGTTCTCTCTTTTTGCTGGGGTTGGGATAGGGGTCCTGGAGGTACCATTCTCGAAGCAGGTGTCGCGTGCGCTCCTTGAAACAGTGGGTTTTCTGCTCTCCATCCCAGATCGTGCGTGGCAGGGGAAACTTCTTTCGCACGCGGTACTTGTCCACGGGCCCCAGCGGACGGCCCCGCAGCTTCTCGGCCTCCTGATAGTGCGCCTCCAGCCACAGCGCCTGTAGCTTGCTGTGAGACTCTTTGGTGAACTTGTGGTTCTCCAGGATGTGATAGAGCTCGCGGAAGTTGCCGGTGTGGAAGGCGACAACGGCACGCGCACGCAACACGGACTCGTTTTTGTTGAGGACTTCGCAGGCCGCGGGAGCCACGGGCAGAGACCAGAGGAAGCGACCAAGACGCTCCACGTCCCCGCTCTCCTCCAGGGTCTCGCACACCCCGGCCACCTGCTGGGGGCTGAAGTTCAACATGGGCAGCTGGAACATTCCTCTGCAGCTCCGCCGTGCTGAAGCTCCGCGCGGCAGCGCCACACACAAGGCGTTCGCAAAGTCGGCGGCGAGAGACAGAGCACGGAGCAAGGATCACTCTACCGCATCCTTGGGCAGCAGTCCTCGGCGGGCGGATGGAGTGAGGTGTCGCGGTGGGCACGGATTAGAAGCTGATTAAAGCTAAGGCAAGCGGGATATTTTTTAAAGGAGAGAAAAAGACAGTCAGCCTCCAAAGACCTCCTATTGGACTTGGCAGATTGGAAGCGCGGTTACCATGGATGCACGTCAATCACTGTCAAGTTTGTCCAATCAGACGTAAAGGAGACCTTAGCGCCTCCCTTTGCAAAAAATAATCTAAACATTTTGACCTTTTTACGTGGGAGCAGCGTCTTCTGTCGTTTCAGCCTCGTCCTGTTTCTTTGTGCGACGATCTGCAGCTAAGAGTGAACAGGATCAACATGATGAGCTCAGTGCACATTTAGAGCCCTTCAGACACACGCGCGCACGTGCACGACCACACAGTCCCGACCACACGGTACACCGGCTCTTTACACAGACGGATTTTTACCCATCGATCTGCAAGTTACGCAAATCTTTCAATCCTGTTTAACCCAACAGGCCGATTTAAAAGTATATAAAAGTATACAATTCCATCAGCAGCGCTACACAATATGGCCTCTATTAATAAGTTTAAGCTGCAATAACGCGGCGATTCCGACTTTAGGAGCAAACACGGAGCCCGGGGAGTTGTAGCCCACTGCGGTGGTAAAGGAGCTGTCATCGCCAGGACTTTGTTCAGCGCTGACGCGGCAGCGAAACGCGCTCGGGCCTGCACATTTGCGTGATGTGCGCGTGACCCTGCGTGGTAGTATCAAGCACAGTCCGTTTTGTGCGCGAGCTGATTTAGTAAATAAGAGGGAGGATAGATAGCGCAGATGGTTTGAAGTGTCAGGTCAGATTATTTCAGGGCTGCAATACAGTAGGAAAGTTCATTCTGACGGAAAAGCCTGATATAATTCTCGCATATCCACCCCCACAGATCCACAGAGTGCATGTCTCCAACGGACTCCCCCTTGGGCTCCTCATACATGAATTATAGAGCTACACCGTGTAGATGTGGGCTGATGAAATGTCTCGCACACAAAGCCGTTCATTCTCCCACCATGGCTCTTAAAACATTCTATATTCCTATAGGATATTTTCCCAGGAAAACTCTTGGATCCGACAGGCACACAGTAGACCTAAATCAGCGTGTAAATAAATAGCCTAACAGCAGGAGAGAGAACAGCGGCTGACAAGGTGCTGCTCTGAAATATTTAGCTGCGCGTAAATGTTTTATCCACACAGCAGCAAAGGCCAAACTATGGAAGCAAGCGTCAATTAAAGATGAGTGACTCTGGGATGTTTTAAATGGACTGAACTAACACTCAGATGGATACTGCACTGCCAAGCCTTTGTTTATCTTACTGGCAAACGAAACAATATATGAATAAAATAAATAAATAAATACAATAAAACCTTATTTACCTTATTTAGTAATTCGCGAATTTATTATTAACATACGTTGTTTTATTTGTTAATAGCCTAATTGTAAAATAAATAAGAAGGCATCATCATATAGCCTATAGATAACTGTTATGTAATCTGTTATGCTCAGTGTGTGCATAATAGGCCCTATAGTGTTGTATAATTTATACAATTCCGTGGTGCTTTATTAGAATAGCCAATATTCGCAGACATTTTGTTCTGATATTTTGTTCTAGCCTATATCCTAAATAGGCACAAACCATGGCCTATATTGTGACAGGTCTAACATTTTAGTTAGTTAGTCATATATATAAATATGCCCATAGTTCTCTTGCTGTCGGTGTTAGTGTAAGTGTAGTGTTATACACACACACACACACACACACACACACACACACACACACACACACACACACACACACACACACACACACACACACACACACACACACAAAATGTCATTGTGTTCAAATGAAATAAAAATGACAATAGATCTGTTTATATTGTCAGTGTTCTTGGATGTAACCACTGATACAGAAATATAATAAATATTACAATTGCAATGTCAGGAAAATAATTTGAAGATATTTGCCCAAAATGATTCAGTAAAGCTTAGAAAGCCATCCTCAAGGTCGAGCAGAGGGCTTGAGCAGTATAGAAATGAATGATAGTATGAAAGTCTCAAAATCATGGAGAGTAGCTCAGTGTGAACAGGTTCATGACAATAATGCTCACACATCTTTTGTGATTGTACCCTGACAAGGCACGGTGGCTAGCTGCTAGCATGTCATGTGGACATGGCTGTGGGCTGCGGCAGGCGGAGTGGGCAGCAGTAGCAGCAGGGAGTGGGCTGGAAGTGACCCAGATTCCCTGGGATCAGTGAAGCAGACGAGACGCTACAAGAGCCAGTCACCAACAGTCCTCCTGCTCCATCCACACACACACACCCTCCCCCACGTACGGTCATGGAGCCACGCAGATGTGTGCAAACACGCTAAATAACAGCAACGCAAGCCCCACAACATCATGTGACCTGCTCTGTCATAGTAGGGCGGCCAGGGTCAGGATGCACAATAGAAAATGACACAAGATAATCCTCTCCGAATATCAACATTCTCAATTAAACCACAACCGCACTCAATTGACAACCACATTACAACCACATTGTGAATGTACATCCAACTTAGACCTAAATATGCAAATATTTTATGCTCCACAAATTGCACAATATTTCTGAATATAGATCATAGCAGATATGAAAAAAGATTTTTATTGTAATAAGGTTGAAAAAACAAGTCCATAGACTGCAGCATGGGCACTAGCAGTAGAAGGGCATATGGCAGCACACACAGCACTCACAGTGGCAGTGCTCATGTAAACCAAAGCTGCACAAAGCTAATGCACAAGCTAATGTACAAAGCTAATGCACAAAGCTAATGCACAAAGCTAATGCACAGCGCCCCGGGCCACTGCCTTAGCAGCCAACATAGAGGCTGTAAACGCAGTGTCTGTGTGCTTTATGTCACTTTGGCTTTTCCCACTGCATGACAGACTGTCCCAGCCCAGGATTAACTTTCCAATTAAGATATCATGTCAGTGACACTCACGGTGACCCCTGCATGACCCGGATGTGTTCAGGGCCTGGCTCATCTCAGGGACTTACAGTGGACTGTGGAGCAGCACAGCACTGACTCAAGGGTTAAGCTTAAGCTGTGAGTTGTGTTTTCAGACCCACTTAGCCCCAGGGCAGCGCGGCTCTCAGTGCAGTGTTTAATCTGTGGATTTGTGGTAACAGAGAAGACTTCTTATCCACTGACCCATTGGCCCCCCGTGAGTGTAATCCCTCCCCCAACACACTTACCTCTCCCCAGTCATTGTCAGCCTCTACAGAGTGCCTGGCCCACCACACCACTCTTGGCTCTCATGAGCTCTTCTGCACTGTTTACTGGATGGCAGTGATGACCACAGTGGACTTGAGCAGCGCGCTAGAAGTTAATTTGAAGGACTCTTATTCATTATTGCTTATTCATATGTACAGAGGCGAAAGTTCCAGCATTAGTCAATCATGGCATGTGGTTATAAAAAGCATGAGCAGATGATGCTACGCTTGTATCTGCAAGTGCAGTGAAAAAGACAGCTGTTTATAACAAGCTAAAAAACAAAGTCTGTTAATGCAGCATTTACTACACTGATAATGGGAGGCACTGCTATGATCAGAATACATTTGGGAAAGATGTCTGGACTGGAACTGAGCAATATCACAATCAATCCAAATTTGAGTTGGCCCAATTATCAAATCGCAAAAGCTGCAATTATTTGGATATAGAATGTCCTCTGCCTATAACAAAATATTCTTAGTTTTTCAATAGAAAAATCTAGTTGTTTAGACCTCTACAAACATGTTCTGAAATGCATAAGATGATTATGTATGTATTATGATCCGTATTCTCCTAAAATGTTAATGTTAACAATGTGCACAGAATACTACTTTCAAAATATGCATCAAAAATCTAATTGCAATAACTTTTTTCCCCAAAATTGTACAGCTCTAATCTGGACTAAGTCTACGGGCTTCATTCATGAGTGACTCATGTGAAATACAGAGAAGCTGACAGGTGTTTGAGCTCTTTAAAGGGGAGTAAATATGCAGAATTACTGAAAGACAGGGTTTTAGATAAGGACCAGAGGTGGGTAGAGCAGCCAAAAACTGTACGTAAGTAAGAGTACAGTTAGTTCTTATAATAGGAATAATTACTCACATAGAAGTGAAATGAAAAGGCCTGAATGAAAGAAATGAATGAGATGAAAACTACCGCTTGCGTAATTGTAAAGTAACTGTCTGGATGTAACATCTGATTTAGTCATTTGAAGGACCAAAAAAATAAATAAATAATGGCTAGTCCCCTCAAAAATGTCAAAATATTGCAAAATATAGGCCTTTGAAGCATTAGGGTTTACTTGCTTAGAATCGGATGCAGTTTGCTCAACAGAAGAGAAACTCATCTGTGACTCCTGTAATATAAAGTGACAACTTCATTAGACATTTCTTCTGCCACAAAACAAAAAGATTCTACATGATCAATTAATCAAATATTATCAATGACACATGCTGGTAAAGGATCACGGTTATTAAACAAAAGAAACAAAATACATTTTATGGAAAAATACTTATTCAGTAAGTACTGTTTTATATAACTGTGGTTAAAAAAAATCTTAAAGTCAATATGTAGAAACCCAACACAAACTATTTTCAATTTTATTTACATTGTGTATTATTCTAGCATGATTTAAAGCTATTGATATCTTGATCATATATAGTTGCATCCCTGTATGTCACTGGGTAGAGGGCAACAAGAACACAGATCCCCATCGTTCTATTTACTGTGGCCTTTCAAAGCTGCTAATGCAAGCTCTTCCTCACACTCCATTGTGTCCTCCATGTTTCACTTCTGCTGCAGGTCACAAATGTAAAATGTAAGCCACTGAACTAAATGTGGCTCAAAAGCAAAGCCAGAGCAGGCAAGAAGCATCCTTGGCAGAGAGCCATTAGGAATACCTTGAATCTAGCCTTTTTGTAAACAAATTTACAGAGCATGTTATAGAGTGCATGCAATTATTAAATCCATTCCACTCTTGAATGCAGTCAATTTCAGTGCAGATAAAGGGCCTAAATGAAAGCAGGTCGAGCCCAGCGCACACCACACAACTGCTCCATATTACTGCTATTTGTGAGCCTAGATACAACCAGAGACATTACAAATGAACAAATGCATATATAGCATAGGCACAATAAAGTGATCATATGTACGCCAGCCAGTCTCTTCTGGAGCTAAAATTCCAATCACGTAATTATGAGCGTAAACCTCTGTGGTGAACAGCCACACAGAGTGCGCTCCAAAGTGAAATTGAACATAGCATAAATGATTTTCCACACACAAATTAGAGCTGAAATTGGCGTCCAGCGGCGTGTTTTCTTTTGGCATGAGTCCCCTGTATTCATCCACATGAGGCTGTGAGTGCGCAGGGCTGAATGAACAAGTGTTGTGCGGACATGAGGGACAATGACACAGTCTTCCATACCAGGCAGCATGACAAAACAACTCCTTTATAGTCTTTATATGTGGATGTTTGTTTTTGTTCTCTCTACATAAGCTTTCACACCTCTCACCTCTTTATTTGTACTCAGTAGCTCAGTAAACAACATTTACTTTTTATTGTTTAGCTGATGTCTTTTTCATCAAGGATAGTCACCGCAAACCAGCTACTTTGAGCAAGAAAGACTGTTCTGCACTGACGTAATTTTCACCAACAATGACATGGCCCCATTGCTAATCCTCAGTAATAATAATAAAAATAATGACGCATGGGATACACATATAGCGCCCTTTTGGACGCTCGACTTTCCAGAGCATTATTCATTCTCTCTATACTCAGGGTGGTAAGATACAATTGTAGCCACAGCTGCACTCTCTGCTCAATCGGCACATCTGACCGCCACCAATATTTACACACACCATATTCATACAAGACAATGTGGGTGAAGTGTCTTGCCTAAGGTTACAGCCACAATTGCCCCACAGTGGCACCTGGGGTTCCCAGTGGTAGACCTGTCATGATAATTACTCGACTTATCATTCAATATAAAATGAACAATAGTTTTTGGGGGTCAGTATTTATCATGGGTACATTTCCTTTGTAGTAGTGGGTATTTTTTGACTTTTTTTTTTTTACTTCAATAAAATATGAGCTGTAGAGGTTTGAATAAATTACTTTTTAGATGCAAACTAACTAATAAAGTGTCTCATTCTGCTATTTATTTATTTATTGCAGCTCATGTTTTTAGAAAAGTTTTTGGGGATAATCCTGTTTTAGGGTGATTGTATCAGGAGGATAAATTCGTTTCAATATTATCGTTTATCGTCTAAATTTTCTTCACCAATACATTGCAGTCAGATTTCATTGTGACAGGCCTACCCAAGTACTAACCAGGACATGTCTTTAGACAGCCAAGATGAAAAAAATCAAGCTTTGACAAGGAGGTTTGGCCAATGAATAGTAACTTTCTTTGTTATACAGCAATTCTTGAATCTAATGTATATCTTAAGGCCATTCCAACAAGACAATGCTGAACTGTCTGGCTTAATTGTGTTCATCCCTACTTTATATAAGGTAAAGTAATCATTTTTTAAAATGAGACTCATGCTTGTTATAATAAAATAATAGTTATAAAAAATTTACCCACACATTGATACAATGAAGCAACAGATGGATGCTCAGACAACATTTGAAGGCCTACTTGTCTTTTTGAAAAGCGGTGTTTTAGCTCAAGCTATCCCAAGTTTCTATGTTAAATACATTTTCACATATTGTATAGTGCAGGTCAATGGGTTTCGTCTCAATATCATTAATAAACATAAACATGATGGCTTTCAATAAGTCATATTTATTCAGTATCCTGTCCTTTATTAAGCTCTATCTAAATGTATTATTTATTTAATCTAAACCTTTTTGCTGATAAGAAAATAAAACAAAGTAAAATAAAGGTACTAAAGTATGAACCTAATGACCATGAATAACAATTTTAATATGTGTGCTGTTGATGTAGAGCTGAGCGAAACTACTGTGCCTAAGACCAGACCTGGTAATTCGCCAACCACCCTCCCTCAAAGACAGAAAAACTGCTCATGTCAATAAATCTTACAACACCCAAAGGTGACTGGAGTCAAGCCATATCACGATCAGTGCGTCCTGTGGCAGTGGGTGGGGCTACAGTCACGCTGCTGTCAATAAACGTCTTCTTCAGCTGCACGCTGCTCTTTTGTTCACAACAAAATGCAACCTCTTGGCTTGTCCGAATGCCACCTTCACTCTGTCTACACCACAGTCTGTATACTTGATAGACCAAAACAACAGCACAGTTCTATTTAAATATATTCCTTAAGCAATAATATATACACCTTGTAATAATAATCCGCTATACACCTTGTAATGCAATAAAACATGCAGGAAAAGAAGAGAGCCTGAATCCTGTCCATTAGCTCCTGGAGGCTGGTTCACAGCAGCCTCTCACATGTTCTGCTCTCTGCACAAGGATGCACAAGCTACTTCCGCACTGATTAGTTGCGATAAATTGTTTCCTAAGCCAGTGCTGTATTCGTCAACCACAGCCGAGCAGTAATCGGAGTCAGGAGACTCGCAAGTCATTGTACAATGACTCAATCACGCTCACTGTCGAGTTTGATCAGCTACGACTGTGCTGTTTAATCAAGGGGCTCTGGATGGAAGCCTAAAATAAAAGATATGATATCAGCCGCTCTCCAACTCCAGCATCAGGCACAAAGCAAGTGATCAGCCTGCTTCCAATCTCAATCATAGTCTGCATGCATTTTCTCCTTATTTGAATGACACATCAAGTACAGACAAAGCAGAGATGCTAAACAGAGGCAGTCCTATCTCATTTGAATTGCTTATTAGATCTGATTTGAATAATCAAAGAATGTAAAATTATTACACATGCAAATAATAGCTATTTTTATTTAATAGGATTATTTTATTTTAAATGTTACTAGATTCAAAGATATCAAAAAAGGTATTTTCAACATTCATTCAATAATCTTTGGTCAATTCACAATAAATAATGAATATTTTGTCTTTAGTATCAAATACATTTAAAATTTTCAGAAGTCTTCATTATTAAAAAGTTCTACATGTAGTGGTGGTGGGGTTAGGTTTAATAATATTTAGTATTATTATACTAACTAGACTCCTATGGCACACTTTGCACATCTCAGACTAAAGAAACATATTTATACAGAACTGGTTGACCTGAGTCTGAGTGTGTGGAAAGGGGCCCTCAC
Organism: Paratrypauchen microcephalus; assembly: GCA_036785185.1. Classification (NCBI taxonomy): domain Eukaryota; kingdom Metazoa; phylum Chordata; class Actinopteri; order Gobiiformes; family Gobiidae; genus Paratrypauchen; species Paratrypauchen microcephalus. Next base: position 252,327 of record JAVJIX010000267.1, read on the forward strand.
AGCCTACAGCTGAATTGACAGGAGCAAGAGCACAGACACTCAGAGGGACGGTGCTGCACTGGTCTGTCAGCTTGGCCTCGTGGATACTGTCTGTCAAATGCCAGTCTGACAGAGCTCATTTAAGTGACACAGAGGTGGATGTGAGGCATAAAGAGGCACGCACATAACCGCACTGATACTGGGCCCAAAACCTGGGACCCAGAGTGTTCCTCAGCAGCCTGGGGCTGCTGGATGTGCCTATGTCATTACTGCAATAGCCCAGTAACCTGTCTCTGAGCGCATTCAAAGACAGATATGTATGAGAGTGTAGTGCCAAGGATAGCCCACGGACACCAGGGACCTGCACCATGAAGAGTGCTCTCTGCTCCCTGCTGCTGTCCACAAAAGAATATCAAAAAAATTTACTTAATGTATTTTAAATATTACTAAATATTATTAACCATGGTTTTGGTTAATATCTTTGTTACTTAGTTTTATTGAGCTCCCAAAGAAGAAATGTATTTGGAACAGAGAAATGCCTCTGTGATTACTGGGCCACATGAAACAAAAACTGGAACAAAATTTAATGTCAGTATAAATAAGCAAACATGACTTCAGTAAGTGGTGCCATTATTTAAGCCACAAGGTGATTTCTGTCAGTTGAATGGACTTCAGGACATATGATTAATATGGTTGGTGGAGCCATTCCCTTACAAATAATTAATTACAATAAAAAATAAATAATTACAATAATGATTAAGTTCACCATTTGTGGCTCATGAGTTTGGATATTTCTTTCAATAACAGGGAATCTCCCATGTTGAGTTGTAGCCCCCTGCCCTCCAACTAGCATTATGATATAGTCAAATTCTAGAACATGACATGTAAATGACAGTCCCCAGTTGCTTGTTCTACAGGGCAATGGGGCCATCATTTTCATTTGGTGCAGTGGTACTCTACTCCTGAGTGAAGAGGACCAGTGCCCGATATGGCTGTTTGATGATGCGAAGGCTGTTATGTGACATCCTAATACACTGGTTAAAAATGCATGTTTGGAGGGCGAGTGAGAGCACTGCTGGGGATGCTCTGTCAGCAGACATCAAATCAGGGAGGTCGTGATGAGAACCGGGCCAGAACCTGGAGTCAGCACCTCGTCCACAAGGCCATGGAAGGTTTATAATGTAACATTTCAGACACAATATCTAACCCATTGTAATCAGAAGTACATACAACTTGGAGTAAAAATTGGAAACAGAAGCGTAGAGACCTGCAGCAAACATCCCTGTGTTTGTCGTCTTTTGAACAGAAAAGTGCCTTTTCTCTGCCAGACACTAAATTACAGCTGCTGCTCTACACTGTGCACAGAACACAACAAAACACACAATTACAAGAGGTGACAGAGGGACAAAATACAAGCAGAAAATACATGATGAAAAATTTAATAGGCATCACTTTAATCTTTGTCTTACACATAGGGACACTGATATTACTTTTAATATGATGCCCATGCATTTTTATAACATTTATTAAAAAAGCTGTATTGTGCCAGTGTCAACAGGTTAATGTAAAAATTCTGTGGTGGTCTATAGCTGTAAATCTTCTGTTGTGTAAGGCCACCGGCATTCCCGCTTCCATTAAACACAACATATTTGACATTCTTAAGAGCCTGTACTGAATATGACGCATATCAAATATAATGCCTATATCTCATGGCATATAAATGTTGGCCTTCCACATATAAGCTATTGTACATCTCTCCTTCAGTGCAGTTTTATCATCACCATTTCTAATCTTGGCGAGGTTTAGGCACACAGGCTGTCACGGCCTTGTGTTCAATAATACGCTTTAGAGAGAGCAGGGGAATTTTCCTTAGGGCACAGGTGTGCCCTGATAGTCTCATAAGCCCTGGGCACACAAAGGAAGAAAGATGCCGTCTTGGTGAAAGGGAATCGGGAGGCATGAGGTGCACAAACAGATCAACAATAGCTCTTTGGTTTGGGTGGATTTGGTTGTGACCTTCAGAGAGAGCTTCAAAATAAATTCCACACTGAGGGGAAATCAAAAATCCACATGACCCTGAACAGCACAGCCAGCGCAGCAGGGAATGAATACATGACGTTAAAACGAAAAAGTCCAAGTTTGAAAGTGTAATGCTTTTCAGACACACTGGCAGAAGCTGAGTATGCCGGTAACGCCTCTCCACAATCAGCCGCACCAGCTGCTTTATTCATAGAGCAACACGTAAACAATCATTGCACATTACACATGTGGCTCCAGGCTCCCGTCTGCCCACGCCAAAACTACGAGACTATTGTACCACCAGATGATGAAAATTATTTAAACAAGTGTGGCAATTATTACTAGGCCAGTCACACATTTTGAAGTGTGATATATTCCTACAGAAATTATTATGATAAACGATAATACTGACCATTTTATGCATTGGACACACAATAAGCCTAAAGCAGAATAATTCCAGTTAATCTTTTTCTAAACAACATATCATAACAAACAGGCACAGCAATAAATTAATAAATAAACAAACAAAGCACTAAAACACCTGCTATTTATTATCTATAAGGAGTCCCATACGTTTGAAGAGCTCCTTTATTTATTGTCCTTAATTTTTATCACCTTGAAAACATGAAAAGCAGAACAAATTAATTCTATCTAATTTTTTTTTTTTTTTTAGCATTCTTCAATTAAGATTTAGGGTCTAAATCTTCACCATGATGAGTTTCTAAGCACGTTTCACAACTTTCAGAGATCAAAGGGGAGTTTGGGCATTACTACTCACAACAAAAACCTGCACTACATACACCAGCTCTATTATAGTCAGTTGATACTTTGACATTGTTTCTAATTAACTGATGATATGTCCACATGTAAATATTGTCAAATGTATTTTATTTTAAAATAAATGTTATGTCCATATTGAGCATGACCACACCCAGGGAAAGTGACATGTAAGTGATGATCCAGATGTTGCTTCAACATGAGACTGATATTCACAGAGGCATGGCATGGTGGAAGGAGGGAAGGAACCTGTCCTTGTGTGTGCTTTATAACTCCAGGGAAAGACTTTTTTTGCTGAGAGTACAAAAGTGTCTCCATGAGGCTAACGCTTTATGTCAGATTGAACCAAGAAGCACATTATTGCCAGGGACTCTACCTTCACTTTCTCCATAAAAGCCCTTTTCCCACAACACTTACTGCTGAGGTTTCTTACGAGTGACATGGCTGAAAAACGCAGGCAGCTCCTGGATGGTGCCATGTGGGCCGTAGAGTCCGCAGCACTCATGCGCTTGTCTGTTTTTGTGCTTCAAGAAAAAGAAAAAGGAGAAAGGAGTGTGGGGCAGTGAGAAAGCTTAGACAACAAAACAAAAAAAAACAGAGTGCCCATCTCTGTAGACTGGCATGTGCGGCGGGCTGCCGGTCACCTAGCAACAGGTCACCCCACCACCACACCCCATCTCCCCCCTCCACCCCAGCTCCTGCTGCGCTCTCTAATTCAACCAATCTGCTCCAATGTAAGGCTGCTCTTGCAACAAAGCCCCTGTGCTGTGGGGGCCCATTGAGCAGGCCTTTCGGAGGGGCACTGAGCGCCCCACAAAGAGCCTAAAGCACGCTCCCAGAGAAAACAGCAGCTTCTAATTGTGTTTGACTGCATAATGAAAATGATGTTCTTTTTGTACTTGGGCTTGTTAAGGCCACACTATTTTGCTGTGGTCACCTGATGATTGTAAAGACATAGTCCTCACTTGGCCTGTGGGCGGCTGGGGAAACACTGCTCTCTCTTTACTCTAACCCCTCTTGTGTTTCAAGTGTTCTCTGGCAAAAACATAAATATGTGGCCCCGTTCATTACAGGACAAGAGCAAGTATGCTACAGAGTTCTCTTTTGGGAAGTGGAGGAAGCATAATGGCAGTTACACACAAACACAAATGTGAGCGCTGCTGTGGCTGCCCTGAGTCGCGCAGCATTGAGAAGGTTAGCATTCCTGCTGCTACTTCAGTGAATCAGGCCATTAGTGGGAGCATCAGGCTCGCACCCAAAACACTGCTTCAATGGACACATTCACATCCAGTGATTATTTGCACTTTTTAGCCCCCAATTTCCTGTTTTATGAAAGTGTATTTTCCACATTCATCTCCAGTAACCCTTTTTCTACTCACTGCTCGACTGTGCCAAAGGTGAGGTGCAGTCAGGTGAATGCCAGGCCTGGAACAGAGCTAAAAAACAAATCCCTTTATTCTATCACTAAACCGTATGAACGGAGTCTTTAACCAGATTGATACAATTAAGCAGATGTAAATGCTCTGCTTGTTTTTGATCTATGGCTCTTCATATTTAAAGCCAATATAAGAAATGTTGTAGTACCATAGTGTCGTCTGAATTCTCAAGGCTGGCCAACACCCTCCGAGTGGAAGTCTATTGAGTGATTTAATTAGTTTGTGGTAAGCTCATTCGCAGTTGCTCTACAAAATAGGACTGTGGCCTCAGGTCATAGGTCAGAAACGACAGGGCGCCCAGGCTTGCTCTCACTCTGGTGCATATGCCTATGGACTCAAGGCCAGGTCATGACCTCTACAGACATCCATACACCTGTTGTGTTTATCTGCTGCATGTCAGCTATACTCCAGTTTATCTACGCAGATAAGTAGAAGACATTTTCACAAACACAGAAGCAAATGTCAAATTATAAAAAAATAAACTTCTACGCCATTAGAGAACTGAATAGAATACTTGTATGGTAAGAATCATTGAGGCCTAATAGCCCCAACAGATGTAATCTAATATTAATAAAGAAAATGTGCTTCTACTACTAGGACACAAAAATAATTTGAGCTGGTATTTGGTTTGATCAGTTTTAGGCATTTGTTTCTATTGTTTGGAGAGGTGGTACATTTTGGCTATGATGTTGCAGTTACCCAAAAAAACGAGCAACGTGCACTACAAGGTTAATACTATTATTCATTTGACTTCCACACCATGTGAATTTGTATAAGAAATAAAATGATCATTAATTCCAGGAAACATGGTGCCGTGCGGTTTGCACCGAGCCTGGGGCCACAGCATTTACGCACTCACCAGTTTAATATTCACCACCTTCGGGGACACATTTTTCCAGATATTCTGACTGCCAAAGTGCCAAACCCAGCATTGGCAAACGTACGCACTCTTGTAGTAATGAAGACAACAAACGGATCAAGGAAGTCCCAGTTTGAGTTTTAGGCTGTGCACAGATTGTTTTAAGTGTGGCTCTTACCTCGGAGCGGAGGTCCGTGCGCCCCGAGCCCGCGCGGGAACGGGCCTCCTCCTTCTGCACGGCGCTTTGTGGCTCCTCACGTTAATTGGCAGCAGTTGAACTGTGAGCCGTAAATCAAGAAGGGAGAAGTGTATAAACGAGTGGGACCAGACCACCCAAGTACTATTTAGTGCAGAGACTGCACGCTTTTCGGGCGGACAATGCGAGGACCGAGTGCGCGCTGAGGTGCGCGCTGACCGAGAAACTCGAAGAGGTTTTTCCTGAGCAGAGCTGGAGAAAAGCCTCTGGAGGTGACAAGCTTGGCATAAATGTGGGGGATTAAATACACTTAAAATATAGGTTTATATCATAACTTAATGCAATGCGGTACTGAATAATAATTCAACTTAAATTTGCACTGATTTAGAATTTAAAACCCTAGAAACCAGACCTTCGTTCTGAGAGGAAAATGTTTGTTTAAAGAATGAAGAAAAGAAAAACACCAGAATTCTTTCTCATAATAATCTTTCTACAAAAGTAAATCATGGCACCAAAGTAATTCTTAATTTTCTTCCATTATGACAGCTCACAAAGCTAGACCACTGGCTACTAAAATACCAAGGTTAATCTTGATTAAATGTCTTTCCGAGGCACAAAAAGCATATTTTACATAAAACATCCTTCAAGGGGATTGAAGTATGACATTTAAAATATATAAAATATTGCTGATGGCAAGGCCAAGCATCCCACCTCTCAAATGAAAAGTATCAAAGAGAACCATAAAAACCATTAGAAATCAGCAGCACATTAATATGGCGTAGTGTGTCTGCTCATTATCTTCTCCCTAATTCAAGTCACTCCTCTCTGCAACTTTCAACCTTTCTCAAAGTGTATTTTCCCATTCTGTTTGGGTCTTTTCAGCGCTGTACTGCTGCACTGAGGCGGCCACACTCAATGGTCAGGCCAGCAACTTTTGTTCTCTGGGCCCTCTCTCTGCAGGAACATCCTCTACACCTGCTGCTGAAAGCTGATACACATGATAGGCTACAGCACCCACAGGCTCATGTGGATAAGACTTAGGAATCTTTGGGAATAGGGCTGATTGGATATGTTTGCAGAGCTGTTTTGTCATAGGTATCAGCCTAGTCCAAAAGACAATATTAAGGGATTAATATGATGTAATGACAGTTGCACCCCCTCTAATAAGCATAGAAAGCATTGTTTGAAAACTGCATTATTTGCATTCAGGTAAATCATGGGAGGAGAGGTGTCTGGTGTCTCTGGTCATCCAGCTCGAGCATGCCTGGTAAAGCCTCCTCTAAGGCCATGTTGAGGCTTCCATGCACCACACTGGCCTTTAGAACATCCTACTTTAAGAAACACTGTCTTTTAGAAGAGTACATTTCACTTTCACCATTAAACCACACTGTGGTAGCCTGGGAATTCCCAGGCCGCTTCCGTTCGTTTCGAACTGGAAGGCGGCCTGGAAACTCGTCCAAGCGAGAGTCCCAGATTTAGGGCCCCAATCAGAGAGCGGGGGAGGTGTGGCAAGACGGTGACGCGTACTACATGACAAACGGAAGCTTGTAGTTTGAACTGACAACTGACATGATTGGCTATGGACTTACGTATACGCTCAATGATAGACATTCATAACGCCCAATAAACGGCCGTTGGCAATTGCTAACCACACCTCCGCTACGGGATTTTTCGAAGCGAGTTTCCAGACCCATATCTCACTTGTGATATGGTCAGGTGTTAACCAGGCTACCACTGTGGAGCAATAAAAGGTGTGAATGATAGAAGGACCCAAGTGACTAACCTCGGTGCTGATCCGTCGGTCTCACTTTAATTAATGTAATGACTGTCAAGCAATTGATAAAAGGAGAAATTCAATTTGTCAACTGGACAAAGTTTGTTTGGTCGAAAACGTTTCGCCGCTCATCCGAGAGGCTTCGTCAGTTCTGGTTCTAGTGCTGGTTAGACACTGCTTATATCTAGCTGCAGGGAGGAGCTCACTACACTGAAATAGTTCTGACACTATCTCGACTAATTTGTTTCTTTTGTTTTTCGAATTTCTCTGGCGTCTACTTTAGCGGCGAAACGTTTTCGACCAAACAAACTTTGTTCAGTTGACAAATTGAATATCTCCTTTTATCATGGATTCTACCTGGACGACTGAGGGACTCTTCACGCATGTCAAGCAATTGTTTTGAGAACATGTCATGAAGTGGAGAGCACATAAAACCATGTGAATTCAACTCAGAGAGAATGCAGACTTCAGAGTGTGACAGGACACAGGGCTGTTCTGCACACAAAGGCACTGAGCGGCTCAAAGAACGACAGAAACACATAGTTGACCTTTCACACCATTTCAGCTACAAAGCTGCTTACGCTTTATTCAATTAATATTTAGATTAAATATATCTATTTTGAATATTTTTTTCTATTGCAATACTGCAATTTCTCGCTTTGGTAACAAATAAAGGTATTTGGATCATCTAATTCATTATGAAGCAAAAGGGAAGAAGGGCTTCTGTGTGTCTATGAGATTTTAGCTTTTTCTTCCACATGGCAACCAAACCAAAAGATAATTTCCACTTTTACATTTAAAGGTTCCCTTTAAATGTAAAAGTGGAAATTACCTTTTGGTTTGGTCACAAAATATGAAACATTCAAAGCTTTCTCATTTTCTGTCATTTCTTAAGAAAAAAAAAAGCACAGCATTACATTATTAAATCTGTATTTGAGGTTTACTCTAAACTGCAGTAAACTCCTTACTGCTTTTGGGTAGGATACCGAGCCAGTTAAACTAATACAGAATGGTTCAAAGTGGATTGACAGTGTGAGCTGGTTCAGATGTAAAGGTGACTTTATTGGTCTCATTCTTCTGTATGGCACAGTGGGAGCTCATGGTGCACTCTGGATGTCCTTGTGTTCACAAGTGTCCCGAGAACAGCTGGTCCACAGTGAGGATGGGCTTTAACTGAAACCACGGAAAAACAGGATCTCTGGGTCCTGAGGAGAGAGCAGGCGCATATGAAAGAGATATATGGGGAGACTGAGGCATGCAGCGTGCCACCCATGGGTGCTTATACAGGACACACAGCCACACCCACAGAGGTGCCCATACAGGATCACACACAGGATGCCTGAACCTGGGTTTCTCCATGACACACTGGACACAGACAGCATGCATCTACGACGATAAGATGGGACACAGCTGGGATGGAGACAGGCACTAGACTCCCAAATCATGTCTCAGTAAACAGAGCAGCTCCAAAGGAACGCAATCAGCGGCATCAATACAATTCTCAGTAAGGGATAATCACATCTCAAAACACAGAAAACCACTGTTAAATTGACTGGAGATGAATGAACACAAAGGCACAATAATAATCGGATAATTAACTTGTGCTTTATTTGTAGGTTTGGAACTCACAAAAGATGTATTTTAATTTAGCGTCTAGAACAAATCCCATTCTGAAGAGTGCTGTGCACAACCATTATTCTTGTCTTCAATTTAATTGCTGTTTGTATTTGATTTTCCTGCTCATTATTGTTTAGTTCAGAAGTTTGAAGGTATCTGCAGAATACAGATGGTTAGATGATTCACCAGAAGACAAATATCTTGCATGCATCTCAGGCTCATGTGTATTTCTTGTCAAAGACAAACACGTGTCCTTCTATATGATACTCAGTTCAGCAACCTATTCAGAAAACACACCCTCTTCTGACCAGTTATGGACTTATTTTAGCTTAATATTAGATTAACCTTTCCTTTCTATTACCTTCAAGTCACAGTGACTACAGGTTTCATTTTCAGGAGACATGAGCGGAGTATGTATAATGCAACTATTATAAAGTGCATACAGAATGAAAAGGCAGTTGTTCTTGGAGCCTACTTTAACAGTATGCATGGAGAGACTGTTCACGTCACAACACATTATTCATGTGTAGATCCACAGCTCACCGGGGCTTAGCCTCTGGCTACAGCTGACATTAATCCTAACACTGCAGCCTGGCACTGCCTTTGTGCCACTAACGAGGTAAGGTGACACTGCTCATGACAGGATCTGTGAGGCGGCACTTCTTCAGAGACCTGACTGTCCCAGGCGCGCACACACACACACGCACACACGCACGCACGCACGCACACACGCACACACGCACACACGCACACATACACACGCACACACACACACAATCACACACACACACACACAATCACACACATACATACACACACACACACACACTCAGACACACACACACACACACACACACACACACACACACACACACACACACACACACACACACACACACACAGAAAGGCCTATGTTATGTATGGCAGCCTCAATGTGGCCTGCAAGTCATCTGCAACTTCAATTATGACAATGACAGTGAGATGTTGAGAAAGGCTTGAGAAGAACACCATCAAATGTTATTTAAAATGATATGGGGTTTCTCAGTGGCTTGGGCATCCACCATCTCGAAGGTCGACAGCACAACCCATGCTTAGACTAGTGCGTATTGTTGTTGAGTCCTTGGGCAAGACACTTAACCCAACATTCATATGATTGAGTGGTGGTGGTTGGAAGGGCACACATGGGCAGCATCAGTTCTGTCAGTCCAACCTAGGGCAAGTTGAATACATAACATAAAAGCAAAAAAAGCCTTATTATTACTACTTTTAAAATGTGCAATAATTGATGCAAAAATTGAACAAATATTTCACTTTCATGAGATTTAATTAGCATTTTATCAGCATTACTGGGGTTCCATTGCTTGAGGAAATGGTGTGATATCAGGGCATAATAAACACTTCTGCTTCATAGAAAGAGCAACCCTGTCTGTGTAGTTTGCATGTTTTCTTACTGTCTAGGGAGGTTCCAATATAAAACCTCCTAATAATAATAATACATTAGACAAGTTAGATTGAAATTACGAGGAAAAAAAGGTAAGAGTGAGTGCAGGTGTGTATTGTGATTCCCAGAGTTACTGACTGTGATGGCTGGTATTATAACTCATGTAGAGCAGGATAGTAACAACAGCTGATCTGTTAACTGCTGACCACTGAGCAGTGCTTGACCCTTTGACCTTCTCATAAGTCTCATGACATTATGTTGACATTTAAAGTAATCCCTCCCACAGTTCTTAATCCTGGGGGCCGTGCACTGGTGTGACCCCTCATCCACTCCACAGGCTCTTCACGTGGAACACATGCACACCTGTATTCTACACCTTCATATGAACAATTCAGGACAGTCGTTTTCTTACTTACTTTAAAAAAAAAAAAAGTTAAACTAATGAAGTCTCCAGGTAAATGGGCTACCTGTACACTTAAAATGTTGGATTGAGAGCCAGTGGGATTTGTGGAGTCTCTGTAATGAGTGACTAAACCTGAATTTAACACTAAAACATGTTTCACATGTTAAAGGCAAATTAACGTTTTTTTTACAATCTGAGCCTTCTTTCGGCAATAAAACAAGTAGTTTTACTCACCCATAGCATTTTTCTGTCAATTGGAGCAGTATCGCAGAACTTACGTTGAGCCGTTCTGTTCTACTAATGATCCCGTATCCGTTAACATGGTGCTGTATCATATGCTCGGGGCATTACTTTGCGGTGTCCAAATAACACAAACTTTAGCACTTTTCAAATCATAGAAGCCCGATGTCCTAATGTAAGATTTCGTTTGAAGCAAAAGTGGCCTGTAATCCGAGATTTATCCATAGTTTTCAGCTTTGCGTTTCATGTTTGGGTCCCGGGAGCTGATAGCACAGTCCGCGCATGCGCACTGGCGTCCTCATCTACTCGAAACTATGGCTAAATCTCGAATTACAGGCCACTTTTGCTTCAAACGAAATCTTACATTAAGACATCAGGCTTCTATGATTTGAAAAGTGCTAAAGTTTGTGTTATTTGGACACCGCAAAGTAATGCCCCGAGCAAATGATACAGCACCATGTTAACGGATACGGGATCATTAGTAGAACAGAACGGCTCAACATAAGTTCTGCGATACTGCTCCAATTGACAGAAAAATGCTATGGGTGAGTAAAACTACTTGTTTTATTGCCGAAAGAAGGCTCAGATTGTAAAAAAAACGTTAATTTGCCTTTAAGTCAAAAAGTGTACTCTGCAAAAACATTTTTAGCAGTTATACTGTACATACAGTTAACAGGATATTTTATTCACTAAAGTAAAAGTAGTAGTCATGGCAGTGGAGTGGACTACCTGGCCTCACACACTGAGCAGTTTTTTAAACTTTGTTTTTAACATATCATGGAATGTTAATGAGCTAAGAAATGCAGCATGTGCAGTTCAAAGAGCACATGTAAGGAGCTGTTGGATTTTGAGAAAGCGCAGTTTGTTTTACCTGTATCCATGGAGTCTGTGTAAGAGACTAGCTAAGGAGCTAGCTAAGGACATTTGAGATGGTACAAGCTTTTTACATCATATGTGACAGCAAAAGTGGTAGATCTTCAGAGGAAACACTGCAGGAATGGACCATTTACCATTTCGTCACCAACAGAAACACCAGAGCAGAATAAGAACAAGGCCTGTTGTGTTCACCTGGTTCCCCTGGACACTGCTGTGATGCTGCAGGACACAGAGGAGGGACACTTTTGGCTCTTCCCCAGGATCTGCTGACCCTACCTGATCAGTCGTCCTGTTTAACTGTACCGAGACCTTTGACTGAGACACAGAGACAGTGTAAATGTTGCAGCAACATCAGCTGCAACAGTTTGCTGCAGCAAAACTTGAATTTCCCTTGGCAATAATAAAGTATCACTCTCTCTATCTGAAGTACAAATGGTGCTCTGAATCTGAATCAAAACCACAGCCTCCCCATCCCATTACTCCCAATTAATTCACTGCTTGTACTGTTAATCCTGCAGTGTTTCACAGTACAACTCGAGGAGTTCACAGATTCAGACACTGCAACATGATACATGCTGAAGAATGGACACGTCTTTATTAGTCCATGTTTTATCCAAACATGTGTACTGATTATGAGTCTGACAGTTCATACCAGCACGGATTGGTTATTTTCACACAAATGTTCTTTTCACTTGTGCAAACAGATAAAGAGTGATGAAATAAGAGATACAAGATGACAAGCCATTTATTTAGTAATACATTCTGCAAACTAGAAATTTCTTCAAACTTCAAAAGGCTAAAAAAAGGAAAGAAATGAAGGTAAAAGAAGAGATGTAAGGAGCAGGGAGAAAAATGCATCAATTCACAGGCAAGGAATGCAATTTGTTCAATTGACAACACAAATAGTACAATTTAGTTCAGGGAACAATGCTTTTTTAAACATGTTTTCTATTTTTCTCTGCCATTCCTTTGGAGCTAAAATAGAATACAAAATATACAGTTATTGAACATTGTCAAATCACTCACAGAGGCCTCTGACAAGCTTTTGAATCAACATGACAATATTTATCTACAGCACTCTAAAGCCATTTCTGCATGTAATCAGAGATATATCCAACATGAACGTATGTGCGCACAACATCATGAGGTTACCATGTTAACACTTAAATTGGTATGATATCACCTGAGGTGAAAACTCATTTCAGGTTTTATTCCTCAAAATTCAAAAACATGGAAAAGAAGAGCTTCCAACCAACCACAGGCTGGAAGCTTGTACCTTGTTGAACCAGGACAGTCTCTTTGCAGAGACATGGAAACACACACCAACATTGAAAAGCCAAGTTCACATCAAGCTACAGCATGGCTTGTGTTCACTGACAGAGTTTCAGACCTTTATGGAAAACAACCCTGCCCATTTTTATAGAAACAGATTTGATTTATTGGGTTGGATTTAATTGCTGTAGAAATGGATTGAGGTTCTTTACCCATTTAAATTTAAATGGGTATAGAAACTAGTAGGTCTGGACATACGGTCTCTGGAAAATGGCTACACAAGCCTTACAGGTGCTGTGCTGGGAGGAAACAGGGCCGTGTCTGTGGTGGAGCACACTTTGAGGGAATACAGAACATCAGGTAAGGCAAATCGGTGAGCTTATCTCTGAGCGGTGAGGAAAGAACCACCACAGTTAGGGCAGCACAGTCAACCACACAACCCGGGAACATGTTGGTTACATGAAAAGAGGACAACCTCCTGACAGACAGCCTTGTGCATTAGATAACAGGGCACAGGCAACCAAGTCAGCATCAAAGAGCTTAATACATTGGTTAATATCAATTTTTTTCTGATTTCATCAAGTCCATGGTACAGCCATTTATTCTAATATTAGAGCTAATATTAAACTTTGCTAAAACCCCTTAACCCTATATTTGCAAGTATTACAAATAGGACGCCATATTGTATCAAAGACCAATAGCGTTTTTTGATGTGAAATACAATACTAATCATATCAACTCTTTACTTTAAAATTGGAACAATTCAGTCAACACAGGAGATATAGGGTGAGGGGCAAACTACAGTCAGTCTCAACTATTTTATTGACACAAGCACAACATTATGAGGCAAAGTGAAAAAGGAGAGGGCAGATTTGTTCTACGTTTTTCACAAAGCAGCTTTCAGATGTAAGCTGCAAATTACCGGTAGTCAAAGTACTACTGGCAAAATCTCTCCAATAACTAGGATATGGCATTAGCATTATATGACATATGACATTAGGAGGAATTGGGTTCTTAAGAAGCCAGATGAGCCTTTATTTTTAAAGTGGGACTGCACAACATATTGTAAATATGCACTTAAATGAAATAAATTATAAAAAAAAAATAAAACTGTTAGTATGTCTCACTTCAAACATGTAATAAGTAAAAAGCAATGTGTGGAGTGAAGGCAAGGGTATTTGAATAAAACAATGGTATTTCTATAGTCTGGGTTTGCAGCAGACATATGCCAGACTCTACAGTGCAAACTAAAATCCCACTTGTGGAAAGAATTTACTCGACTGTGTTACATTGATATTTGTGTTACATGAGCAGAATGGCTGCAGTAGCTTATACAGGCCTATTGGAGCTGGTAGTTAAGTGCATACTCAACACATTTCTGACCAGTGCTCAAATGCTCAGATCCACTCAGCGTTCAGGATTTGCATGAGTTCTTGTTTTTCCTTGGGCATTTGTAGTAAACAGGGTGAAGTCTATAGAATTATCCTTCACACAGCACGGACCAGCACAGAGCACTACTGTCTTGAAACCAGCTTAAGAGGCCAAAAGAGAGCAGCAAACGCTTTAATACTTTTAAGCCATTAAAAAAAAAAAAAAAGGTCAATGTGCTCTTTGAACCTTTTGTCAAAAAGCACATTTAAAGCAGGTAAAAGAATGTATCTACACAAATCATTAAGGGTCACGTAATAAAGGTTAGGATTGTCGTCTAAATTAGCACAATAGGACTTTAGTATAACGACTGACTATAGATATACACTGGAATCATCCTTTGTCTATGGCAAAAAAGAACTAGCTCAAGCAACATGATTTATTCCTTGAAAGTCAAAATATATACATACATGAATCTCCAACAATGGTGTTGCAAAAAATAAATAAAAAAGTTAGACATTTTAATAGATTTGTTGAAACAAAGTGAATGTCAATATGGGATAGTATCACACAAAAACACAAGAGGCAGAGTGTTTGAATGCAGCGGAAGGGGCTTAGCAGAGAATTGTGCTAAAAAAATTAAACATTTGTTCTTGGGTTAAATTATGAAAAATACTTGATCATGGCTATCTGACATATTAACAAAGTTTTGGCAACAAAGGTTGTACAAAAGGGGTAGTTCAAGGTTAGGTTTATTAATATTCAATTCAAATTTGATTAGAAGTTTGGATTTATTATGTCAGGTGGTCAGGTAAATGTATCAGTCAAAGTCACAACAATATTGTAGCTTTAAAGGTTTCCACTACCTGTCACAAAAAAGAAATGGGAAAAGGCTGTCATAAAGCATATGTTGGCAAACAATCGGCAGGTCAGATAGAATCGCTGATCTGCATAATCACAATGTTTTGCTAAAAGTAAAATTTGACAGGCTGAAAATCTTTTTCTGATCTTTTTCTGTTGGAAGTATGTCATGCTATGACAGAAATTTTATGAGAATCATTTAGGAAAAATGTGTGTCCTTATTCACAGTGGCAGATCAGGGATTCCTCAGAATGATGCAATCTGTTTTAAACCTTTATTAAAAGCCAACAGCTTGTAAACATTGCGCTCAGTGATGTTATGGGGGACAGAACAAAAGATTTTGACTTTGATAGAAGCTGCACATTCAGAACTCCCTTTCCACTGACACACTTCCAGGGCTCTCGCTAACAAAGGTTCAGTAGAAGCATGTTGAGAAATGCACATAGAAAAATAAAAATACAATAAAAGCACAGGGTTAATGGTGTGGTACAGAGAGCTTACTGTGCTGTCAACTATACATTTACCCGTTTCTTCAGAGTACAACTGTTCAAATGAAAAGGAAAGCACTGTGTGGCGGAAGGGCAAGCAGAAGTCTTCAGACATTTGGAACAGTTCCAGAAGGGCAGAAAAAGGCAGACAGTGCATGGAAGGTTCTCTTTTTCATTTAACTTAAAATCAAGCTGCATAAATACAGGCCATTTGTACACGACAATTGCACTTCACAAAAACAGAAATATACAAACACACACAAATAGAAATGTGAATCAAATTAATTACAGCAAAAATAAACTTTCTACTGAAGCAGATAATTGAACCAAAAATAAGAAAACCTTGAGGACTCACTTGTTATGGGTTACTTTAGAGGAGAGTATAAGGTGAGGACAGATGGAGACAAGACGCTGGGGATCCTGAATCCAGAGTAGACTGGTGCAGCACTTAAGACGTTGGTGTGCATGCATCTCCGCCTCCCTCCTCTCATTAATTTCCCTTCTTGAAAACCCAGAGCCCAGAGGTCCAAGGGCCTCTGAGCAAGCTGCTGTGGTCTGGAGAGGTGGTGCTGTGTAAACGCTGTGTTAGTGCCAGAGCTTGGGTTACCACATGTCGTCTGTGGAGGCCGAGTCCTTGGTGAGAGAGGGAAAGCAAGTAGAAAGTCTTCAGTCTTCCTACCAGTTCTATTCACAATTACAGATAGCTTTGTAAAAAAATTAACAGACACAGAGGTGGATGGACACATGGACAAGATGGGTCAACAATACAGTTACACTACATGGACAGGATGATGGAACGCAACTATTCAATTCTGTGGTCAAAGATAACTAGTAATGTTTTTACACAGAAAGTATAGCATTGCAGCATAGTTTGAGTCTTTGATCCTGTCAGAGTGTGAAGCGGTCAAATCAGCACAGTACTAGTTACAATAAACACAGCAGTCTGTTCAGCCTCTTGAATAAGATGTCTTAATCTCAAAACCTAGGACCTTAGTGATTATGGCCAGTCAAGTTTATAAAACATATAAATATAGGTATTGTCATGGTAATCCACATCCAATCACCAAATACTTTTCTCGTTTTTGACCTTGTATTATTTTAGGCCTATTGTTCCAATCTACATATTAAAAACTCCACAAGAAAGTACAGGCCTGAATGCCTCTTGTAAATGCAACAGCTATGAATTTGTGAAAATGTAATTAAGACATATTTCATTTTCCTCCCTGATATTTTATAATAATGCGTGAAAAGTCCCTCAGTCGTCCAGGTAGAATCCATGATAAAAGGAGAAGTTCAATTTGTCAACTGGACAAAGTTTGTTTGGTTGAAAACGTTTCGCCGCTCATCCGAGAGGCTTCGTCAGTTCTGGCCCTCATGCTGGTTAGACCGTGTTTATATCTAGCTGCAAGGGAGGAGCTAACTACCCTGAACAAAGCTCTGAACCTATCCCAGCTACTCTCTTTTGTTTTACGAATTCCTCTGGCGTCTTGTATTAGCATATTTTATTTTATTTTTTTATTTAACCTTTATTTAACCAGGTAAAAACCCATTGAGATCAAGACCTCGTTTACAAGGGTGACCTGGCCAAGAGGTCAGCAGCACACGTCCAGAGTAAAATAACAGTAAAATATCAAATGTAAAGTGCAATAGTTGTAAACAGTAAAATTAAGTGCAAATGATATTAAAAAGGTGCAAACAATTGTAAACACAAGCGATAAAATGCGTTAGTTAAAATGACAGTACATTTAAAAACACAGACACTGATTTATGTTTTTTTTTTGCCGATTATATAAAAAGGAGCGAAATGTTTTAAATGAGACAAGTTCAGTCATTTTCAGTTCAGTTTGAAGAGTGTTCCAGGCCGATGGAGCAGAAAAGCTAAAAGCCTGCTTTCCTAACTCAGTCCTAACACGAGGAACTTGCAGTTGAAAAATGTCACTAGATCGCAAGGCATAAGCATTGGTAGTTCTTTGAAGCAAAGTACAAAGATACGAGGGTGCCAAGCCGACGAGTGCCTTGTAAACCAATAGCAACCAATGAGTGTACCTTCGTGTGCTCAGAGAAGGCCACTCTGCTTTGGCGTACAGTTCACAGTGATGCGTAAGGCGATTACAACCAGTCACAAACCTCAAAGCACAATGGTACACCGTGTTTAAGGACTGAAGACATTTAGAGGACGCAGTCATATACAAGACATCACCATAATCCAGCAGAGGAACAAAAGTTGCTGAAACAAGATGTTTACGAGCTCTGAGTGAGAAACAAGATTTATTACGATAATAAAAACCTAGTTTCACTTTTAGTTTGCGCACCAGATTGGCAATATGTAGCTTGAACGAGAGCTCAGAGTCAAGCAGAAAACCAAGGTATTTGTAACTGCTGACAAGTTCATATCTATAAGCCCTAGGCGGCGCTCACTACACTGAAATAGCTCTGAAACTATCAACTAATCTGTCTTTTTGTATTTCAAATTTCTCTGGCGTCCAGTTCCCTATTCAAGACAACGACCCTCTCCACCCCTCTGCAATGGCTTGTCTGTCCTAATGATTCTTTGTTTGAGAATCGAATTATAGATGGGAGACAAGTTGTGTCTAACTCCATTTCTGTTTAACGACGGATTATCTTTTTTGACAAAAATAGCCTCTTTAACTCCCCTCTCAAACCAGTTCTTTTCCCTGGCTAAGATCTGAACCTCACTGTCCTCAAATGAATGGCCCGCGGCTTCTAGGTGAAGATGTACGGCAGATGACGGTCCACTCTGGCCCGCCCGCCTGTGTTGGTACATCCTCTTGTGAAGTGGCTGCTTGGTTTCCCCAATATAGCGCTCACTGCAGTCTTCACTACACTGAATGGAGTAGACCACATTGCTTTGTTTGTGGCTCTGTGTTTTGTCCTTTGGGTGGACGAGTTTTTGTCTTAAAGTGTTTGTGGGTTTGAAATAAACTGGAATTTCATATTGTCTGAAAATCCTCTGTAGTTTTTCCGAAACGCCGGCCAGGTACGGAATCGCTACCCCTTTCCTCCTGGGTTCAGATTCTCTGTTGTCTTGTTTCTTGCCCTTGTCTCTCTTGGTTTTGTTGACAGCCCATTTAGGATATCCACAAACAGAGAGGGCTTCCTGCACATGTTGTTCTTCTTTCTCCTTACCCTCTGTGCTTGTGGGAACCACTTGGGCCCTGTGTTGTAATGTCCGAATAACACCCAGTTTGTGCTGCAGTGGGTGGTGTGAATCAAAAAGCAGGTATTGGTCTGTGTGTGTGGGCTTCCTGAAGACTTCTACTTGGAGTCCCTGGTCTCCTCCTATCGTTACTGCACAATCTAAGAATGCTTAGATTATTATTATAGATATGCTAATACAAGACGCCAGAGGAATTCGTAAAACAAAAGAGAGTAGCTGGGATAGGTTCAGAGCTTTGTTCAGGGTAGTTAGCTCCTCCCTTGCAGCTAGATATAAACAGGGTCTAACCAGCATGAGGGCCAGAGCTGACGAAGCCTCTCGGATGAGCGGCGAAACGTTTTCAACCAAACAAACTTTGTCCAGTTGACAAATTGAACTTCTCCTTTTATCATTTTATAATAATCTTAAATACATGTAGGTCCTTATTTAACTCTTTCTTCCTTTTACCCCACTAAAATGATAAAAGAAGCAGGTCCACTATTTTCCTGTAAATTACTCTTGACCCCTCCATCACTCTGTACCATCTCAACACAGGGGTACACTGCCATCCCATAACTCTTTTCAATAAATAACAGATAGCACAAAATAATAATCTAGTCATTACATTATTATGTACAAAAACCTTACATTAAGTAAAAGATGAAAGTAACTCTGGTAAAATCCAGTAATGTAAGATACAAATGCATGAAAAGTGTGCTGGGTTCTGGTTAAATTCTACCAACTGCCTTAATGTAAAATAAAATACATCTCAGCCTTCAAGGTTAAGTCACAACAAGAAAGTAAAAAATTCCTGGTGCTGACCTAGTGCCACCAAGCCCTGAATACAGCCATTATGGTCCTGATGAGACACTTCATTTCACATTTAGACTTAGAATGTGAGCAAGCTGCACACCACAATATTCACCTGCTTGTTTTTCTTTGACAGAACCTTCATGGTAATTGTGGTTTAGGACTTGGGTTGACACTATAATGATTAAGATTTTTTATCATAATAAATCATCAGGATAACTATTTATGTTTAACAGAACACTGTCACTCATATATGCATAATATAAAAAAGTAAAAAAAACAAAACTGCCTAGCATAATGTGCCGCAAAATTTTAACTTGGCTTACCAGGGTTCCTACATTGCTCACATTTTCAACTAATAGCACTAGTCATGGTTAAAGACATATTAGTCTTTTCGCAGGTACTAACTAGAGCCGTCAATTTCAATGAGTAATATAGTTAACTTTTTTTTTAGGGGCTGTATTATGCAAAATGTACCTTTTAATCACTCCATTTAAAATTTCCCCAGACTGTATTGAAAAATGAACCTGTAAATCTCTTGTGCATAAACATTTTAAGAATACATTGTTTTTGTTTTTTTTCTTTTGGTTACTTTTACACATATTTGTAGGCATTAAAAGCAACTAGAAATTGTTTTTTAAAACTATTATTGTATAGGGCCCGACTGATATATCGGTTGGCTGATATTATCGGCTGATATGGGCCTGTGGAGATGTCGGGTATGGGCCGATAGTACACGTGGGCATGTTATACCTCACTATGTCCATTTAATCAAATTTACAGACAGATAAATTACCTAATATGTGCTGCAACATCAATATTTATCTGTAGACTAATTTGTCTTTTTGTGACTTTCTACTGCACCTGAATGCACCCCCAGTGTCATGTCACGTGACTCACGTTTACAACACAGGCTCTCAGTATCTGCTCTGAGACCGCACTGAGGTGCAGGCTTTAAATGCTCTTGTGTTTGATCAAAGATACTGGGCCCCATTTTGCCCCCCCTTCTTAGAGCTAGCATTAACAAGGGGTCGTGTAAACAGCTCTGGAACCCCACGATGCAAATGCGCACAAGAAGAGGCGCCAGGAATATAAACTTTTGGATGGGCCTAGACAGAACTGGCTGGGTTGGTGTTCTGAACACCTCTGTAAGCCTTTGCATACACACACACATAAACCTTTTTAGTTTTCACTACATTCCTCCATTAGTTTGCCTCCCTTTACGCAGCAGACCAGTGTCTATTCTCATGCACTCACAGGTGTCCACTGCATTTGGTCCCGCGCAGGTGGGTGTCTCGCAAATTGTGGAATATGCTTGTCATATAAATGTTTCAGATTTTACCGCTTTGTGCACAGACATGGATTAAACCATTAACACATGGGAAGGGTGACTGCATGACTGAGTGATATGTGCAATGAGCGTAGGTGGCAGTACAGAGCAGTGCTCATGTGCACTATACAGACCCTCCAGGAATTCGCGATGTTGCGATTTGCAACTTCAACGCAACTTCAGCCAATCCCCGCGAATTCAGGGCGGTGTTGCAATTTTGACCAATCACCGCAACTTTCCCACAATTTTTACCAATTTTGACCCAGAGGCGGTTCTTGGGGGGGGCGAGTGGGGCAATTGCCCAGGGCGCAACTTCGTGAGGGGTGCCGTGCCGAGCGCTTGGAAAAAAAAAAATCATGTCCTACTGTGTAGGAAATTGGCAAATTGGCGCCCCCTCTGGCTACAAGCTCCCGCGCAATACATTCCCTTCCACGCAGAGACTTGCTGGAGCCTACACTGGCGCGAGAGGAAAAGGAAGAGAGAAAGAAAGAGAAGATAGAGAGAGGATTCACCCCCTCCTCTCTGCGGCCAGCTGCGAGTCCAGTTCACACTACCACGATTTGATCAATGTCATGGCACTAGTTGCTACCAGGAATTGACCAATGATAGCTCCTACCAAGAACGCACATGCTCGCATCGGGAACACGGAAACTACAGAAGACAATAGTAAACGAAGTTAGTATAACGCAACATTTAATCACTTTTAAATCGATCGTTCACCCTCCGTGGTATTTACTATTAATACAACGTACAAAGACACACTTTACATGGGACTTTGTAGAGATACGCGATCAGCATTTTCAATAGAGGCTACGTGAATTACTTAACCCGGACAACACTTCATCTGGGAGCTCTTTCGGATTTGCTGGACAGTATCTCAACTTTGCTTTTGGTAAGTCATGTCATGAAATGCGTTTGTCATATCACTATTCTATTTTAGAGCCATTATATTATATTGTATTAATTATATATGTTATATTATGTTATATTATATTATGTTATGTTATATTATGTTATATTATACTATACTGAGGAGAAATCTGTGTGAGGAAAGTGAGGAATAGCTGTGTGCGATAACTTTTTGTTTCTGTGTGTGTGCCTGTGCAATCTGTAGAATAAGACAGAAGAAGAATAAATGTTTAAGGGGAGAGTAGCCCACTTTGTGTGTGTGTGTGTGTGTGTGTGTGTGTGTGTGTGTGCGTGCGTGCGTGTGTGTGTGTGTGTGTAGGTAGGGGATTTTGAAAAAATCGTTTGAATAATTGTGATTTCAATATTGACAGATAATCGTGATTATGATTTTTTCCATAATCGAGCAGCCGATGGTTCTATTTATATATCTGATTGTATATATTTTTGCCACTTTTATGTGTAGAGTTTATTTATTATTTTTTAATTTATGTTATTTAAGTTATGATAACTTATATTTTTTTGAAAGTTGTGATCATGAGAACCACTCTATAGTGATAATTAAACATGGGGGGAGGGGGGGGGGGCTTGTGTGGGCTTGTGCTTTTTTGTTGTTTTTTTCATTCCTGGGGGGAAGGGGCGCTCGGAGGGGGTCTCGCCCAGGGAGTAATTCAATGTAGAACCGCCACTGTTTTGACCAATCATCGCCGATGTATTGAACGCCGACCAACTTCCTTCTGTGTAGGAGACATAACTGAGATGAGGTGCACGGTGCGTTTGTGTGTGTGTGTGTGCGGCAGAGGCGGTGGGTCACGTGAGTGTAGGTGTGTGCACGTACGGAAATGTGTGCGTGTAAAAGCGCGCGCTCACCTGTCACACGGAGAGAGTCAGGGTTGAGGTGTAGCCGTATTTTTTGTTAACCGCAAACCATTCATTCATCTTTCACGTTAATCTGTTCATCCTGCTGGTTTTCATGAGTTCCATTTCATCCTGCTGCGCTGTCATAGCTGTGTGCGCTCCTTTTGTAATAAATGCACAAAACATATCTGGATCTCAGCGTATCTGTCACCATAGCCTCCTCTTTGCGCGTCACAAATCTGCGAGCCATAGGACCCAACCTCATATTCTCGGCGGCTAAAAGGTTTGAGTTTGGAAGCCGCAACATTTTGCCTTACTTCCGTGTGACGAAACAAAACTGCAGCCGTGTCCCAGTTCCCAGAGCGCACAGCTCGAAGCGCAGCCCAGTCAAGTCGGTGCACACTTGCTCAGCCCCGACTGCAGTCCGCGGACCGCTTAACGACATGCGGTCTTCGGACCGCGTGTTAACTGCGCATGGGACAAAAAAGAAGTGGGACAGCACGACAGTCGTCGTGCCGGTGTTCTGGCGAAATGTGTGACGCACATGCCCTTCGGGCCACGCTCCGAGCCGCACGCCCTGGGAATTGAGACATGGCTTCTAATGGCAAAGAAACATGTCTGCGGCCAGCCACCTGCCCACAAAAATAACAGCAAAAGACCGCGCGAAACAGTTCCCCTCCTAGTAGTAATTTATTTTCGATGTTGGTAAGGTTGTTTTAGGACTGTGATCTCTGTGTCTTTGTATTATTCTTTGTCAGTAATAACTCAGTATTGAAAATATTATTCAATTTTAATTACAAAAAGCGAAAATCGCAACTATTTATCGCAACTTTCACTTCCTCCCGCAACAAAAACCTTAAAAGCACCGCAACTTTCATCGCAACTTTTTGGAAAAGCTCCCGCAAATTCAGGCATTTTAGCCCGCAACAATCACAAAAAATGCCCGCGAAATCCTGGGGGGGTCTGACTATACACTGTACAAAGCTCTACTGACCACTGCTGCCAAGAGAGCTGCACATACGAGAAGTGCATCTGCTCTACTCCGCTGTCACAATCCCTGTCAATGAATGTGCGCGCTGATCCCTGTCAGAGTCCAGCCCAGTTTTCTGTGGTTCTGATGGCGTTAACCTATTGGCGACTAACTTTATAAACTAACCAAAGTGGCACAATATGAATAATTTGTTCATAAAATTAAATGGAGCTGATGACAGAAAGTGTACGTGAATGTGAGGAAATCTGATATTGCAGCATTAGTACTGCAGACAGGTTAAAAACTATAGAGCAGTACTAACCCGATACAGGAAGCAGGCGAGGGGCTGTGCTCTCCTACAGGAGGGCATTTGGACGGCATACTAACATACCACACGGTACACACATTATGAATGCTAAGCATTTATCATCCTAATATATTTTCAAATAAAAGAAGCCTTGACCATGTTACACATTGTTTTTCAGTGGACTAGTTTGATATTTATTTTTACGATTCTGGCAATTCACTGAACATGAACATGAACATGGCCCTCAGTCTGCTCCACTCCACCCGATACAGCACACCTCTTGTTTAAAGCTCCACGCCCCGCACTTGCTCTAGCACTAAGATCGGAAGCAAGATAGGGCCCATTGACAAAAAAACCCCAAAAACTTCAGTTTAGACCAGTTTTTATCAAAGTGCAAGTGCGGAGCAAAGAGAAGGCGCAATAGATAGAGGACACACACAAAGCTCATGATGGATTATATTCTTTTTAAGGATCATCATTTTGAGTCAGGATTGAAAGGACACTTATTTGTGAAGACTTGTGATTTGACGGATTCCTGTATGAGCAGTGAGTGTTGCAAATGTGTCTGTTTAGAAGTTACTTTTCGTTCTTTCTCATTGGTTAGTGAATAGCTGCTATAAGCTACCCCACATAAACAGCCTGCCTTCCTAACATTGGCTTACTGTAATGTGACTATAGTGGCTGTATACATGTTACAGCCACATAAACAGCCTGCCTTCCTAACATTGGCTTACTGCAGTGCTTCTCAATTATTTTCTGTGACGCCCCCCCTAGGAAGAAGAAAAAATTTCACGCCCCCCTCCCTGTGCGCGACTATTAATAGTATTATTTGTCTAGAAAATTGTTATTAGTACACCTCTGCATAACAGTGTATCCTTTATTAACATTAAAAACAAAAAAAGAAAGAAAGAAACTTACAACAAAGACTGCACTGTCTTTTTGCACTGAGGACTCAAGTATGTTTTTAATGCAGCTTTGTGAGCAAAACTGTTTTGTTTACGTTTTATAGAAACAAAACTTAAAATCACATGGCCATTTGCATAAACTAAAGCGCTGAAAAAAAAAACGCTCTCCTTGTGACGCTGATGCGTCAGCTTCTGTCGGACTAAAGGACACGACTCAGTGGAATATATGTGTTTTTTCTGTGACAGAGGATGTTCTGCTGATGGTGAGTCTGTTCTGTATATCGCGTATTTAAGGTTGCTGACCCCTGCCCCAGAGTGACAATGAGAGCGCCACTGCCAACTACTGTTGTTGATGTGCAATTACACTTAGTTCTAGTACAGTACGGCAAAAAAAACATGTTTCACAGGGTCACACGCGCCCCCCCTGGCATCACACCACGCCCCCCCCAGGGGGGCCCGCCCCACTATTTGAGAAGCACTGGCTTACTGTAACGTGACTATAGTGGCTGTATACATGTTACTGGACATGCATTGATATATAGATGAGCTGTGAATAGAGGTGTAAATGGTCCGCAATTACACATTTAATTAATTAACGCTGCACGTACAGATTAGGCCAACCGCTAAAGCCTAAGAAGTAGTTTTACTTTGTTTACAATGTCATGCAAAAATGCCTACCTAGGTCTACCTATTATCTTTAAAGGTCCCATGGCATGAAATTTTCACTTTCTGAGGTTTTTGAACGTTAATGTGAGCTCCCCTACCCTGTTTAGTATTTTTCTTTTTTTTTTTTTCTTTTACCCTCTGTAATATATCATATATTATATTTGATAGCTACCATACCCAAAACAATTTCCCTTGTGGATCAATAAAGTTTGTCTAAATATCGGCCTAAATTTAGCCAATATGGGCCGATAGTCCATGTGGGCATATTACACCTTATAAAGTTTAGGCTCTCTATATTATGTCCATTTAATTCAATTTACAGACAGACAAATGTTCTTATATGTGGTGCTGCATCAGTATTTATCTGAGGAGTAATTTTTCTTTGTTTCAAACTGTCCCTGCCTGGAGCTACTGTGGCAAGTAAATTTCTCCTGTGTGAGATCAATAAAGTCTTATCTTATATGTGTTACGCCGTACTGCCCCTGAATGCACCCCCAGAGTAACGTCACGCCACTCACGTGTGCTTGTTTACACCAGTGCAATCTGAGGCAGCGCTGAGGAGCTGGCTTTAAATGCTTGTGTCTGATCTAAGATATTAACTATAAATAAAAGTTAACTTAAGCAAGGTTTAGGCCAGCAACAAAACTACTGCTTTTTTTTTTTTTTTTATCAAAGTGAGAGTGCGGAGAAGAGAGGTTTGTCCCATAAACAGAGGACACGCACAGCTGCTGTCAACATGTTGGATTATATTCTTTTTACGGACGACTGTTTTGAGTTAGGATTAAAAGGACACTTATTTGTGAGGACTTGTTATTTGAGAAGAACCTGTGTGAGTGGTGAGTGTTGCAAAGTGTCAGTTTTGGAGCTACTTTTCATTCTTTCTCATTGGTTAGCGCTTAGCCGCGACAAGGTACACATAAACAGCCTGTTTTCTCTTACCTTGGCCTACTGTAAAAGTGGTTATTATGGCTATATAACAGACTGTATGCTATATACAAGCTACTGAATAGGTATTGATATGCACATGAGTTGTAAATAGAAGAGTGAATGGTCTGCAATTACGCATATAATAATGTAGTGTAAATAAGCCCAATTTAAAATCCAATAGAGAACTGAATCAGTTGAAGATTTACAGTGATTTTTTTATATCACTAAATATATCGGCTGTTATATATATTTAAAAAAATCCATGTCAGTCAGGCTCTAGAAAATACATATTTTTCAATTTGATTTTCTGAAGTCTACATGCGTTCAAAGCTCTGTCCCAACGCTCTCCTAGTGTTGTCTAGTGCTGTGTGCCCCTTGCCATTAATAAAACTGTTGCTCTGTTTAGTCAGGGCTGTCACTGTGCTCCTTGTACTTGCAGAAGAAGAGCATTACAGCACAGGTACTGAACACACCCAGCTGAACTGCTGGGCCATTAACTCACAGCCATGTTTAAATCCCAGGAGAGAATTTTATCACAGGAAGTGTGCAGAGCACTGATATCTTAAAACTAAAATTTCTGGAAGATTTATCTTATTTTGCAAACAAGACTTGTGACATCGAGAGGGTGACTGGTTGAGCTTTGAAGAGAATTCCATTCTTGCCTGCATGCACTTTTTCTTTGTTTCAAACTGTCCCTGCCTGGAGCTACTGTGGCAAGTAAATTTCTCCTGTGTGAGATCAATAAAGTCTTATCTTATAAGGAACTATGCCAAGAGGTTGCATGTGCAATGTGAACGCACATACACCTCACGTCCACTGCACATGGAAATTCACCAAGGGCCAAAGCAAAATCAGAGCCTACACTTGCACACTCTTATCCTTGTACTGCTCACAGGGGTCCTCAAATTAATCAACAAGCAAACAGTGCTGATGACCAAAATGAGCATGCAATTAATCTGAGTGCAGTACCTTTCTTCTTCAAAGGACTACCAGCTGTCCCATTCTCAAGTTGTGTTTCAATGTTAAAATTATATCCTGTCTACTCAGTTTTTTATAAAATATCCAGCCTTTCAAAACAACTGTATAACTTTAAAAAAAATTCACTGTAATCAATGCTCCGCTCCGCAACGCTCCTAAACCTTTGTCTCCAAAGATGGACTTACACTAGGGTTGGGCGGTAATACGGTAATACGGTATACTGCGGTATCTAAAAATAGCAACGGTATCAGATTCATTACCGTCATTTAAAAAAAAAAAAACCTTGCCCTAATATAATATTAACTATAATTAATTTAAAGGGATATTCCAGGATTTTTGACATGGGGGCTCATGTCCAGAGTGCTGCAGAGATGTGGAGACACTATTTAGCGAATTTCATGCAGTCCTTCCAGCTGCAGAGTTTTCAGTTGCTAGGCTAGCGCAAGTCAATGGTAAATGGTAGCCTGATTTTAATCAGGGTTACCCACTCCATAGTGCACCCAAAACAAGTCAACTATAACGCCAGACTGTCGATGCAAATGTCTGTGTTGATGGAACAATTTTAGAAATATAATCAACCTTGTAATTTAAAGGATTTATGTCCTTATGCAACAGCGCGTTTTTCCCCCGATCTAGCTAGGCATGGGCGGAGTGATATCACCTTGCAGTTAGGTTTCCAGCTGATATTTGTTTACCTTCAGCTGTCGTCGTTAGCCGTAGCAGTACAGTACAGTAGCAGGGCAGTAGCCTGCCCTGTTCTACAATCCAGACATGGCCACGTTTGGAGGTCTCCCCGATGCTTGGAATATACAGATGCAGAGTTGAGAGAGATGGATGTTGAAAGGGCAGAACGCGAGAGTGTCGGTGAGTTAGCCCCCGCTACAGCTACAGAAAACCGGGTTGTTGCATTGTTTGTTGGAATGAACGATCAATGCGGGGCTGTCTTTTCAGTTCCGTGCTCAACATGAATGTTCACGGGCTAGCAACAACTTTATGAGCGTGCATGCCTTTTGACCAGCACGCCAACATAACGACAGGAGCAAGCTTGGCTAACTCGGAAATGAGCCCCCATGTCAAAAATCCTGGAATATCCCTTTAACTGTGTTGTTACAGCTTTGCCATGCGGGTTTTGCTCAGTTCTTTGTTAAGCACTTGGTTATAAAGTCACTGCTTCTGATAATGATTCCTGTTGGTTTGTTAGCTTTAGCCCACAGACAATTTGATATTTCGTTCCATCGGTTGGCTGCTGTATTTGCACTTTAAACATTTGTTAATAAAAGTTACTAATTTTGTACATGTTTTGTTATGTTTTCAGTATCATTAGGCCTATGTAATGCTTGCTATTCTGTTTCTGAACGGTATAGATGCAAGCTGCCATTTGGCGAGGCGACTCCACTGTAGTGCTACCAAGTGTTTGTTTTTTTTGTTTTTGTTTTTTTAGCCTTAGCAACGGTAATACCGTATACCCCGGGAAAATGTGGAGACGGTTTAACGGTATCAAAATTTGGATACCGCCCAACTCTAACTTACACCGTACTATTTTGTAAAATTTTAAGACTTTGCAAACTCCAAACTCATGCTGACCTACTCAGTACTCAGAAATGAACCAGAGGGCTGTGTGCAGGGCTATGGACATGTTTGTGCGCACTTGTACGCCCACGCTTAAACTCCCAAAACATCATAGAAGTACATAAGCAAACCGCTGGCACAGTTAACTTTAGCGCTGCTTTCTTTAAAGTCCGAGGCTTTTGTCACCTGATTTTTCTGGCTCTTGTTGTAAGCTTGTCGTCGGCAGGTGAGCACAGCTAGTAACCCCCTGGACAATACTGTATTGAGGCATGTGAGCTGAAATTCAGGTCGATATTAAAATTCTTCTGTGGCTAAAATTAGTTTCAAAAATAATCAAGGGAAAATAGGAAATTTAAGGAACCATAGAAGTTTTCTCAAATGGACAGGGCAGTTCTGCACAATTTTCGGTGCAAAAGAAGCCTTGCTGCATTCTACTTATGCCCTTCAGGTTCAGATTTCACTTTATCCAAATGTAGGGCACACCCATGTTGGATTTTCTAACTCTAATGTTCTGAAATGTTGCCCCACCTGGGTTTTCAAGTATGTATTGAGATTGAAGGGTGTTCCAGTTTAAAGTTGGAACTCAGAGAATTGGTCCTCTAATAACATCTGCAAGGCAGCATTATTGTGAACAACTGATAATGAATGACTCATAATGCCAATGCTTGAGGCTATGTTTTAAAAATACTTTTCCAAAGCACATTTCTAGATTTAAAAAAAATAAGCACATTAAATGTTTTATGTTAAAAAAATAAATAAATAGTCAACTATTGGCAACAAAGCAAATTTCACACTTAATCATTAGCTGAATTGATTTTCAATTTAGTTTTTAAATTGAACATTTTCTGTTTTTTAACTTTCCCAATTAAAAAAAAAATCAAATATTCAAATGCAGGCATGGACAGCATTAGGAGTGGTGTGGGGATTGATCGATCACAGCTCAGCACTGCCTGGGAGCTCAAAGGGTGCACCAGGATAGGGTGTGAACTTCATGATCTCCTCCTGTGGCTGCAGTCTTACCTCCCCTTTTTATTCTCCCAGTGTAAGCAATTTACCTTGTGGTCATCTCGGTTTAGTGTGGACACTGAGAGGAGTTCATCAAGGGGGTATGTGCTGCATTGCCTGGAGCTTAACACTGCTAAAACTTTGTCTGATTTCAAGCTTCAAGCTTCAACCTTTTGAATGTTATTGTTCAAAATCTTTTGTGGGTTTTTTGAAATATGTTTAAACTTTCTATTTAACAACCATACCAGATGCAGATCTGCTCTAAATTTATGTAGAAGATATTTTTTTTCCAATATAGTATTTGAAAAGCAAATAATTTCGTGCTGTTTGAAGGCTGGAGCAGATCAATAATTGCATCAACATTTGTTTTTGTGCATTGCAACATTTTGTGTAACGTGAAATACGTTTGTATCATTAAGCACATAAAATGTGCATTTTGACATCCATAAATTAAAAAAAAAAGAAAAAGTAATTTATCATATTTCTCACTCTACTTTCTCATTCTGCTGTTCTTTTCAGCTACTTCTGCTCTAAATATTGGTATAAAAATAGTGTAAGTTTATAATATTTTAACCATTTAAATGCCACTTTTGTTTTGAATCGACCTGATTTCGGTTAAATGATTGCAGCCCCTCCTTGAGCCGCCACCTTAATGTGGTGGAGGGGTTTGAGTGCCCGAATGATCCCGGGAGCTATGTTGTCGGGGGCTTTATGCCCCTGGTAGGGTCACCCAAGGCAAACAGGTCCTGGGAGACGGGTCAGACTAAGAGTGGTTCAGAAGCCCTTATGTTGAGTTTTAAAACAAGGTCAGATACGTTGCCCAGACTGGCGTCACCGGGGCCCCACCCTGGAGCCAGACCTGCGGTGGGTGCTCGCCAGCGAGCGTCTGGTGGCTGGGCCTTTCCCCATGGGGCCCGGCGAAACCCGAAGAAGCAACATGGGGCCGTCCTCCTGTGGACCCACCACCCGCAGGAGGATCCATAAGGGCCAGGTGCAGAGAGATCTGGGCGGCAGTCGAAGGCGAGGGCTTCGACGGCCAGATCTCCGGACATGGAGGCTAGCTGGGGACATGGAATGTCGGCCTTACCTCCATGCACAGCTTGGGTTCTGGAACCCAACTCCTTGAGGGGGGCTGGACCCTCCATTTCTCTGGCGTTGCCCGTGGGGAACGGCGGCGGGCTGGTGTGGGCCTGCTCATTGCCCCACAGCTCAGCCACCAAGTGTTGGAGTTCACCCCGGTGAACGAGAGGGTCGCATCCCTGCGCCTTCGGGTCGGGGACAGCTTCTCTCTCACTGTTGTGTCGGCCTATGGGCCAAACAGCAGTGCAGAGTACCCAGCCTTCTTGGAGTGCCTGGGAGGGGTACTGGATAGTGCACCGACCGGGGACTCCGTCGTTCTACTGGGGGACGCCCACGTGGGCAACGACAGTGACACCTGGAGAGGGGTGATTGGGAGGAACGGCCTCCCTGATCTGAACCCGAGCGGTGTTCTGTTATTGGACTTCTGTGCTAGCCACAGTTTGTCCATAACGAACACCATGTTCGAGCACAAGGGTGACCACCAGTGCACGTGGCACCAGGACACCCTAGGACGGAGGTCGATGATCGACTTTGTTGTCGTGTCATCTGACCTCCGGCCGCGTGTCTTGGACACTCGGGTGAAGAGAGGGGCAGAGCTGTCAACCGATCACCACCTGGTTGTGAGTTGGGTCCGCTGGCGGGGGAGGAAGCCGGAGAGACCTGGCAGGCCCAAGCGTATCGTGAAGGTCTGTTGGGAACGTCTGGCAGAGCCCTCTGTCAGGGGTACCTTCAACTCACACCTCCAGGAGAGCTTCTCCCGGATTCCGGGGGAGGCTGGGGACATAGAGTCCGAATGGGCTCTGTTCTCGGCCTCTATTGTGGATGCGGCCGCCCGTAGCTGTGGTCGTAAGGTCTGTGGTGCCTGTCGCGGCGGCAATCCCCGAACCCGGTGGTGGACACCGGAAGTAAGGGATGCCGTCAGGCTGAAGAAGAGTCCTATCGGGCCTTGTTGGCTCATGGGACTCCTGAGGCAGCTGACGGGTACCGGCGGGCCAAGCGTGCTGCAGCCTGGGTGGTCGCAGAGGCAAAAACTCAGGTTTGGGAGGAGTTCGGAGAGGCCATGGAGGAGGACTATCGGGCGGCCTCAAAGAAATTCTGGCAAACCGTTTGGCGCCTCAGGAGGGGGAAGCAGTGCTTCACCAACACTGTTTACGGTGGGGGTGGGGAGCTGTTGACCTCGACTGGGGATGTTATCAGATGGTGGAAGGAATACTTTGAGGATCTCCTCAATCCCGCCGTCACGTCTTCCGAGGAGGAAGCAGAGGCTGGAGACTCGGAGGCGGACTCGTTCATCACCCTGGCTGAAGTCACTGAGGTGGTTGGAAAGCTCCTCGGTGGCAAGGCCCCGGGGTTGGATGAGATCTGTCCTGAGTATCTCAAGTCACTGGATGTTGTAGGGCTGTCTTGGCTGACACGTCTCTGCAACATCGCGTGGCGGTCGGGGACAGTACCTCTGGACTGGCAGACCGGGGTGCTGGTCCCTCTGTTTAAGAAGCGGGACAGGAGGGTGTGTTCCAATTATCGGGGAATCACACTCCTCAGCCTTCCCGGTAAGGTCTATTCCAGGGTGCTGAAGAGGAGAATTCGACCAATAGTCGAACCTCGGATTCAGGAGGAGCAGTGTGGTTTTCGTCCCGGCCGGGGAACACTGGACCAGCTCTATACTCTCCATCGGGTGCTCGAGGGTGCATGGGAGTTTACCCAACCAGTCCATATGTGCTTTGTGGATTTGGAGAAGGCATTCGACCGTGTCCCTCGTGGGATCCTGTGGAGAGTGCTCCGGGAGTACGAGGTTAGGGGCCCTTTACTAAGGGCTGTTCGGTCCCTGTATGACCGGAGCAGGAGCTGTGTTCGCATTGCCGGTAGTAAGTCGGACTTGTTTCCGGTGCATGTTGGACTCCGCCAGGGCTTCCCTTTGTCACCGGTTTTGTTCATTACATTTATGGACAGAATTTCTAGGCGCAGTCAGGGGCCGGAGGGGATCCGGTTTGGGAACCACAGGATCTCATCTCTGCTATTTGCAGATGATGTTGTCCTGATGGCTTCATCAAATCGGGACCTCCAATGTGCACTGGGGCGGTTCGCAGCCGAGTGTGAAGCGGCTGGGATAAGGATCAGCTCCTCCAAATCCGAGGCCATGGTTCTTGACCGGAAAAAGGTGGCTTGCCCTCTCTGGGTGGGTGGGGAGTCCTTGCCTCAAGTGGAGGAGTTCAAGTATCTCGGGGTCTTGTTCGCGAGTGAGGGGAGGATGGAACGTGAGATTGACAGGCGGATCGGTGCAGCGTCGGCAGTGATGCGGTCGCTGTACCGGACCGTTGTGGTGAAGAGGGAGCTGAGCCGAAAGGGGAAGCTCTCAATTTACCGGTCAATCTACGTTCCTACCCTCACCTATGGTCATGAGCTCTGGGTAATGACCGAAAGGACGAGATCGCGGATACAAGCGGCCGAAATGAGTTTCCTCCGCAGAGTGGCTGGGCGCACCCTTAGAGATAGGGTGAAGAGCTCAGTCACACGGGAGGAGCTCGGAGTAGAGCCGCTGCTTCTCCACGTCGAGAGGAGCCAGCTGAGGTGGCTCGGGCATCTGTTTCGGATGCCTCCGTGATACCTCCCTCGGGAGGTGTTCCTGGCATGTCCCACCGGGAGGAGGCCCCGGGGAAGACCCAGGACGCGCTGGAGGGACTATGTGTCCTGGCTGGCCTGGGAACGCCTTGGGGTCCCCCCGGAGGAGCTGGAGGAAGTGTCCGGGGTGAAGGAGGTCTGGGCGTCGCTGCTTAGACTGTTGTCCCCGCAACCCGGCTCTGGATAAGCGGAAGAAAATGGATGGATGGATTGCAACCAGGTTCAGGTCACTAATTAACATCAACAGTAGTTTTGGTGCATTATTATTTTTTGTGTAATATAAAATACTCATGTTTGTACTGAGCTTCCGACTCAAAACTGATTATAATAACAACTAGGGCCAGACCAGTATATTGGTTGGCTGATATCAGCTATGGGCCTAAAGCTAGCCGATATGGGTTGATAGTCCATGTGGGCATGTTATACCTCGTTATAAAGGTTAGACTCTCTATATAATTCGTCCAATCCAATTTACAGACAGATAAATGTCCTAATATGTGGTGCCGCATCAATATTTATTAGAAAAGTAATCTGTCTGTGTCTCTGATTAATTACTGCACTGAGCATGCATTTAGGCTAATCGTTAAAACGCCAGACGGTAGTTGTTTACTTTGTTTTCTAGAATGTCATGCAAAAATGCCATTAGGCCTACCTATCATTTTTAAATATGACTGCAAAGAGGCAAAATAAGAGTAAATGTATCCTAAAAAAAAAATATATATATATTTAAAAAGGTCCCATGGCATGAAATTTTCACTTTGAGGTTTTTGAACGTTAATGTGAGCTCCCCTACCCTGTTTAGGGCCCCCCCCATGGCTAAAAGTTGCGAAATGTGTAAATTGAGCATTTGCGATCCTTTTCCGCGTTTGAAAAAAAGACAGCCCAAACGGGCGATTCTGAACAAGGGAAGTTTCTGACGTCACACCCCGGGAAAAATGCAAATGCAGTTCCACCCCCCGTCTGGATGTCTACCCACCGTCTCTGGAAATCATGCCCAGAGAGTTTGGACCGCGAACAAGCTACGCAATGCGAGATGCGTTTTTTTTTTTATTTGCCTGGAGGCACGTGGGAGTGTTTCCAGGCTTGGATGTCCTTCATTTTAGTTTCTGTGGAAATGTGTTTATTTTTCAATGGAAATAGTCTCATATCTTCCTCCGTGCTTAAACGCAGAAGTGAGGCCAGCGCACATCGCACCGCTGAACGAGGAAAGAGCGGAGAGTTTGGCCACACCCCCACCTGCTGCACTGGCCTGTCTCTGTCCTCCTTATTTGCATTCAAGCAACAACGCCCAGAATAAAGTGTTTCAGAGACATATTTTTGACTCTGACTGTGTTCATGGGACCATCTCATGCACTGAGTCTTGATTTTGAAGAAGGATTTATTTACAGTATTAGGGAACCATTAAGGCACCATATAAGAGCATCAAGAAGTACCATGTCATGGGATCTTTAAAATCTAATAAAGCCAAACCCAAGTTTTATAATCAGGTGAAGATTTACAGTGAATTTTTACATCATTAAATATATCGGCTATTATATCGGCTATTGACACGTTCAAAGCCCATTTTATCAGTATCATATCGGATTTTTAAAAATCCATATCGGTCGGACCCTAATTACGACGCATTTATGAACATGTCCAGACTATGGCAAAGAAAGAAGATTTTTCCAACTGAAGATAAGATAAGACTTTATTGATCTCACGCAGGAGAAATTTACTTGTCACAGTAGCTCCAGGTAGGGACAGTTTGAACAAGAAGGAAAAGTGCATGCAGGCAAGAATGGCATAAAAATAAGTAATAATAATAATAAAATAAGTAATAATAGAATAAGTAATAATAATACAGTAACAAGGAGAGTACTGAAAAACGATATTGCACGTTGGAAAAATGATATTGCACGTTAGGACCATACAGTGGAGTTATACAATCTGATAAAATAAGTAATAATAAGAAACAGTAACTAGGACAGTGTATTGAAAAACGATGTTTATATTGATAAGGGACCTTTCATCAAATAGTGTCGTCAACTACTGGTCATGACTGTTTATTTAAAATTGGCTTTTTGTTTTTTTTATACCCAAAACTATTCTTGAATATCTATCAATGAAGGATGATTTTGTGTGTGTGTTTTTTTTTTTTGTACCATTTTTCCCTTCAATGACAGACAGTGTCTATAGAAAATTGAGCATGAAATAGCCTTTTGAAGCCCTTTTAGTTGGGGTGGCCACAGAGGCTGTAGGTGTCAGGGATGAAAGTGACCAGTAATGAAAAAAGCTGAAAATCACTGAAAAGCTAGGGGGGTCCAGGGGGCAATTGTTGAACTCTAGATGATCTGAGATGCAATCTGGGGTCATTCCAGCCAATAAAAACTAAGATGTCAACCACCCATTTTGGGGTGAAAAATTCCCTTTCCCCCTCTTGATGATCCCACTTTGCACTATCTTCTCAATTTTTTTTCAAATATATATGTTTGCAATAAAGTAAAACTGTAAATCAAAGGACAAACCACATTTTATTCACAGGTACTAGTGGTGACATGCAAATCATTTATTTATTTATAAATATACTGACAATTCTTTACATGTACAATGCCTATTGATGTACCTTGCACAATTTCATGTACATTCTGTACATTTTTTGTCATTACCTCTTGCTCTTACACATTTACCAAACGCATGTCTTGACAAACAGATGCATTTGTGTACTTTTATTAAAATTCAACCACAACTACCGCGACGGTAGACCTACTCTGTGCGGACACTAACTTTTTGCTTCGGGTTTCGTCCTTGCACTTCTAATCAGAGCGCACTGGAGGAGGCGCCTGTGTGCGCTATAGGCGGGGAGGAGAGAGCTTGAAAAGGAGCGACGCGTTGACTTGAGACGGACGGACAGGTAGGATGTTTTAAAAAGTTTAACCTGCTCTGTGATACACGCTGGTATGCAAAAGTACATGCTGTAGCGGACAAGCTGCGTGCGCTGGTGGCGTTCGTGGTGACGTGCCACGCAGGGTTCCAGACAAGCGCACGGGCTGCAGTGAGAAGCCCCGTGCGCTCCTGCATCGGTAAAAGGATTTATTGCTAACGGCAGCGGCCTTAATGAAATATGATCGCAATCATCTCGAGACCAAGACCGGTATTGAGTGCTACGACACGATCTACCCACACTACCTTGGCGATTAACTGGTAGGTCGTGATCAACGTATTGGGCACCCCTGTTTTAGACACTATTTTTGATTCGGCTGACCAAAAAGCGGAAATCCGCCAAAAAGCGAAAATTTTTCATCCCTGAAGTGTAAACCTGTTTCTGTGACTCCTCCTCTAGGCTGTCGCTGGAAAAGACCTGTACTAGTTCTGGTGTATGCAGAGCAGCAAAAAACACACTTGGGGCATTGGATGTGTGGATGTTCATTTGTGTTACAAGAACATTTTTGTACTAAAGTGTGGATAGGGCCGAATTTTTCTGTCCGAGCCCGGCCTGTGTCCGACAGAGCAGCGATCGAATATGACCCGAGCCCGATGGGCATTACAATATTTGCATCCAAACCCAACCGAACCTGACAATTAAAATCACACTATTTTCATAGACCTACTAATGACACATGTAGGATATTGTTTGTGTGGCCTCTAACAGGCCACCTCTCAGAGTGGAGTAAAGTGGAGTCATAAAGATAGATACAGTGAACCCTCGTTTATCGCGGGGGTTAGGTTCCAGAAATAGCCCGCAATCAGTGAAATCCGCGAAGTAGGACAATTTTATATTTTACAATTATTCTACATGTTTTAAGGCTGAAAACGCTTCACCAGACACATTATACACCTTTCTGAGACTGGTATTAACATTTTCTCACATTTTTCTCTTGTTTAAAGGGACAGTGTGTAAGATTTTTACCCGTTAATTACTGAAATTGAAGATACCCATTCAAAAATACATTGTTTTTCAAGCCTTTTCACTTCCATCATGAAATCAAAGTATTCTTTTGGACTTAGATATAGTCACATAAAAGGGGGATCTTCCCCATATAGAGGCAGCCATTTTGAATACGAGAGCCGCAGAAGGACATTTGGGCTCCGCCTTCGCCTTCGGCAAGGCTCGTGGTAGCACCGGAGGCAAAGCAGCAGGCGGCTCCGGCGCGCTGCGCAAGAGAGAAGGAGAGAAGGAGAGAGGTGCGGGTGGGGTGGGGTGGGGGGAGGCTGGTTTTGGGTAAACAACAAGCATGCTGCTGTATCACACGTCGTATTGGATCTAACACATGTTTTGGACTAAATTGTTTTACTGGATTTTATTCGCTGGATCCTTACGGACCTATTGATACCAAGCTTGTGGTGAAATATAGAGTTTGACCTGTGCAGAGCCTTCAAAGGTAAGTAACAAACCTCGTTTTGTGCTTTTCGTATAAAAGCCCCCTGTGCTCAGGGAGTGATTGTTGTGCTGGGAAATGAATTGCATAGTCAAAAAGAGGAGACTGTAAGGTTTCATTTGATATGTAGATTATCATGGTTCACGATCAGGAATGTGTGCTTTCATGCTAAAAGAAAAAAAAAAAAACTGAACGGGAGACCGCGTTTTATTAATACCGTTGTTGTTGGCCGGGTGCACGGCGGGTGCGCGCACGGGAGCGCGCGCGGGTACGCGAGCTCTCCGCTACGGCGCGTCCGGGTGACCCTCGAGGTTTGCCGTAGCTAAAACAGGAAGTGCATAGCCACTATCCACCTATGCGCCACGAATCCTACACACTGGACCTTTAAACACTCAAACTTTTGTAGATCTTCATCAAAATATATTAATAGTGAGGGGGGGGGCACGTGACAAGCGGACACGTGCGCGCGGACACGCGTGTTTGTTTTGGTACCACATATCCATGCCATGTGCGAAAGTCGAGTGGAAAGCGACCTGGATATCATTTTGGGCAAGACTCAAGCCACTGCTAACAGTGCAAAACCGCTAACAGACGCCTCTGAGGACCAGTCCTCATCACAAGACCAGGTAACACTAACCTGCGCTCACAAGAGTTGGTTGCATTTCACCCCGGCTCCAAAATCAGACCGCTATCAATGCGTCGCCAATACTCCACAGCTCTCTAGGACGGGGTCGGGTTCGTCCTCCCGGCGTGACGGGGAAGACCCACTGTCTCCTCTCTGCGCACGAGTGTCCTCCCCCCGCTGCGGCTCCCTCGAATGCGGCTCTCCCCGCTGCGGCTCCCCCGGCCGCACGGCGTCCGGGCCAGGCCCGTCCATGTTGATTCTTGGCTCTTACATTTGTCCGGCTCGCACTCTCTTCCATGGCTCGTGCAAGTAAACAAAGGCCACACCTCCTGTCACCCAGGCGCTCTGTCCCTACCACCCTGCGTCACCATCCCTGGTCTAGACCTGGTTTAGTCCTGGTTTAGACCTCGTTTAGTCCTGGTTTAGACCTGCTTTAGACCTGGTTTAGTCCTGGTCTAGTCTCTTAGCTAATCAGGGCGCAGGACAGAATGTTACACTGTAAAAAAAATTGGAAAAAAAATCCGCAAAACAGCGAGGCCGCGAACAGTGAACCGCGATACAGCGAGGGTTCACTGTATATACACTCAACAAAAATATAAACGCAACACTTGTTTTTGCTCCCATTTTTCATGAGATGGACTTAAAGATCTAAAATTCATTCCAGATACACAATATTACAATTTCTCTCAAACATTGTTCACAAATCTGTCTAAATGTGTGATAGTGGGTGGGAACTATTTTCCAGTGCGGAAGAATACAGCCGAATCACGCAGCACGCTGCCAGGGGAATCCCAGTTACGCACCGGGAAGGGAGTTCCCCTGTTGCACAACATGGTGCGTGATTCGGCTTTATTCTTCCGCACTGGAAAATAGTTCCCACCCAAAATGACCAAGGCAAGCTCTCCGTGTTGATTTGCACATTTATTTGCACTCGATATGAATGCGCACTACACAGAAAGTAATTGGGAAACGCATCGAGCAAATTAATTCCTTTTGGCCGAAATCTTTCTCTGGCGACGTTAGTCTCCAGTCTAAGGCGGAGGAGCTGCAGATACCGCGGCGGTCAGTGGCGACAGACTCGGACAATGGCTGGGTGAGCAGGAAAACGCTTTCCACCACTTATTTTAGTCTCTGGACTGTGGAGAGATGTCCAAATTTGACCTGGGGGTGGCATATCCCTTTAACCTGACTCCAGATCGTCGCTGTAACAGACTTGAGTGGGCAAATGCTCACATTCGATGGCGTCTGGCATGTTGGAGAGGTGTTCTCTTCACGAATGAATCTCGGTTTACATTGTTCAGGGCAGATGGCAGACAGCGTGTGTGGCGTCGTGTGGGTGAGCGCTTTGTTGATGTCAGTGTTGTGGATCGAGTGGCCCATGGTGGTGGTGGGGTTATGGTATGGGCAGGCATCTGTTATGGACGAAGAACACAGGTGCATTTTATTGATGGCATTTTGAATGCACAGAGATACCGTGATGAGATCCTGAGGCCCATTGTTGTGCCATACATCCATGAACATCACCTCGTGTTTCAGCAAGATAATGCACGGCCCCATGTTGCAAGGATCTGTACACAATTCTTGGAAGCTGAAAATGTCCCAGTTCTTGCATGGCCAGCATACTCACCGGACATGTCACCCATTGAGCATGTTTGGGATGTGCTTGACCGGCGTATATCCAGCAACTTCGCACAGTCATTGAAGAGGAGTGGACCAACATTCCACAGGCCACAATTGACAATCTGATAAACTCTATGCGAAGATGTGTTGCACTGCATGAGGCAAATGGTGGACACACCAGATACTGACTGGTTCTGAGTCCCCAGACCCCCAATAAAGCAAAAAAAATGCACATTTCAGGGTGGCCTTTTATTGTGGGCAGTCTAAGGCACACCTGTGCACTAATCATGATGTCAGATCAGCATCTTGACGTGGCACACCTGTGAGGTGGGATGGATTGTCTCAGCAAAGCAGAAGTGCTCACTATCACACATTTAGACAGATTTGTGAACAATGTTTGAGAGAAATGGTAATATTGTGTATCTGGAATGAATTTTAGATCTTTAAGTCCATCTCATGAAAAATGGGAGCAAAAACAAAAGTGTAGCGTTTATATTCTTGTTGAGTGTATATATATATATATATAAGACCTGCGCGATTAATCGATTAAATCGATTAATTCGACTTTAAAGTTCAGGACGATGTGTTTTTATGAAAATCGATTTTTTTAGTTATTTTTTACGCGCGAGCGGAACTAACGTTTTACACGGGTAAGTTAGTGGGGCGTACCCAAACATTGTACGAGCTAGCGCGGCTAGCGAGTGAGCTAAAGCCGGAGCTTGTACCAAACAAAGGTGTTTACATCTGTTATATGGAACTGGTTCGGTTTTCGTGCGTCGGACTTAGAACAAACGAGTGCTCGCTGTAAGGTCTGTTCAAAAGCTGTTGCAGCACGAAACAAATGTATCCTAGCGCCGAAAGCTGTTGCACGCAGCGGAATGGGAGAAGTGCAGGTCCGAACGGAATGAAAATAGCCACCGTCCAGTCCCTAAAACATTTTCGAACTGTTTGCAGTATGATAAGCATGACCCACGACGGAAGGCAATCACACACGCTGTTGTATGTTTTACCAAAAACATGATGTATGTTGTAAAAGATATGGTGCCCATATATACTGTGGAAAAGCCCGGATTCATTAACATGGTGAAACTTTTGGATCCGAAGTATGTGCCACCAATATTTTTCTTGTGTTGCCACAGCTGTATACAGACTGCACAAGCTAACATACGTGAACACAGACAGTGGCTTTTCTGCATCACTCGAGGAAAAACTAAAACACAACACGACCCACTCCAGTCCATCTTTCCCACAATCAGGGAATAATTTAGCTCCATTAAATGCTTCTTTATAAAAGAAAGATTTATATAACTATGTTATTATTGTTATATATATTTTGTTGTAATATAATTTTGAGTTGATAAGGGGCAGATATCATAAGCTTATGCTTCTTTCTGTTCCCTTTTCATTCATATTTAAGTTATAATTGTATAGATGCAATTGTGTTGCATCTGTTATTTTTGTTTTGTTTTAACGAATGAAATAAATAAATAAATGAAAATGAAATTATATATATTTTTAAAACAACAGCGTCATTGATGTTAGGTGTAATGTATTTGTTTTATAAAAGAACGTTGCATTGTTTTGAGCCATTTGTCTGTCATCTGTTATTTGTTTTTGAGTAGGGCAGAGAAAAATCGATTAAAATCGGAAATCTGATTTTTTTTTTTTTTTAAGCGGAGATTTTTTTTTTAGGCCATATCGCCCAGCTCATATATATATTCATATATTCATATATATATATATATTCATACATACGCATATATATTCATACATACACACACACACACATATATATATATACATATATACATACATATATATACATACATATAATATATACATACATATATACATATACTAGGGCTGTCAGTTTAACGCGTTAATTAGATTAATTAATTACACTGCTAATTAACACGTTATAAAAATTAACGCAATTAATTATGAGCGCAATTCAATGCGCGCGCATTTTAAATTTGGCGTGCGGGGCCTTTGAACGGCGAGTTTATTTATAAAAATGTTTCTAAGCCCCCTGTCCCCGCGGAGAGCACGTGAAGACGCCGGGGAGAGCACGTGAAGACGCGCGCGTCCGTTTCCGTATCTGCTGCGCTGCGCGCGCTGAACCCCTTTCAATTCCCCATAACCTCTCCAGCGTGTTCTGCCGTGACTAAGGGTGCACACTTACGAAGCGTTAGTTTTGCCCATCCAAATCACGCTATCATTTGCTCACCCCGCGTTGCCGCCGCCTCCTCCCTCCTCCTCCGTGCGATGGTCCGGACACATCCGCGCCGGGTTCCGGGGGTCAGGTGAGCCATGAGTAATTTACACGGACAATTATTTGTATTCTCTGTATATTTGAAGCTGTGTATATTATTTATTGACATTGCATGAAAGCTACTGTACGTGCTCACGTACACCAGAAATATTCACCATTTAATAGGCTAGTGGAATGGTGTAAATGAGCTTTCGAATGAATGTTACGTAATGTGGGAGGTGAATGGGGGTGTACGGCAGTCTTGTCTTGGTTACACTGGAGGTAACGTGCACTGAAAGAGTGAAAGACTGAAAGACTTAAAGGGGAAGTGCGTGAAGAGTCCCTCAGTCGTCCAGGTAGAATCCATGATAAGAGAGAAATTCAATTTGTCAACTGGACAAAGTTTGTTTGGTCGAAAACAAAAAAGAGGCTTCGTCAGTTCTGGTTCTAGTGCTGGTTAGACCCTGTTTAGAACCAGAACTGACGAAGCCTCTCGGATGAGCGGCGAAACGTTTTCGACCAAAAAACTTTGTCCAGGTGACAAATTGAATTTCTCCTTTTATCTTTTAAAGGGGAAGTCTGCATTCTTTTCACTGTACCACTATAAATCACACCTTTTTTGCACTGTGGGAAAGCACAATAAACCACCTAAAAAAATTATTTAAAAAAAAATGCAATTAGATTAATTAATTACAAATCCTGTAATTAATTAGATTAATTGTTTTAATCGCCTGACAGCACTAACATATACATACATACACACGTGGACAAAATTGTTGGTACCCCTCAGTTAAAGAAGGAAAAACCCACAATTCTCACTGAAATCACTTGAAACTTACAAAAGTAACAATAAATAAAAATGTATTGAAAATTAAATAATCAAAATCAGCCATTACTTTTGAATTGTTGATTAACATAATTATTTAAAAAAACAAACTAATGAAATAGGGCTGGACAAAAATGATGGTACTCATAACTTAATATTTTGTTGCACAACCTTTTGAGGCAATCACTGCAATTAAACGATTTCTGTATTTGTCAATGAGCGTTCTGCAGCTGTCAACAGGTATTTCGGCCCACTCCTCATGAGCAAACTGCTCCAGTTGTCTCAGGTTTGATGGGTGTCTTCTCCAAATGGCATGTTTCAGCTCCTTCCACAGATGTTCAATGGGATTCAGATCTGGGCTCATGGAAGGCCACTTTAGAATAGTCCAACGCTTTTCTCTCAGCCATTTTTGGGTGTTTTTGGCCGTGTGTTTTGGATCGTTGTCCTGTTGGAAGACCCATGACCTGCGACTGAGACCAAGCTTTCTGACACTAGGCAGCACATTTCTCTCCAGAATGCCTTGATAGTCTTCAGATTTCATTTTACCTTGCACACATTCAAGACACC
This sequence comes from Paratrypauchen microcephalus, assembly GCA_036785185.1. Lineage (NCBI taxonomy): Eukaryota > Metazoa > Chordata > Actinopteri > Gobiiformes > Gobiidae > Paratrypauchen > Paratrypauchen microcephalus. The sequence goes on from JAVJIX010000267.1 coordinate 296,267, forward strand.
CTGTGCCAGATGCAGCAAAGCAGCCCCAAAACATTACTGAGCCTCCTCCATGTTTCACCGTAGGGACAGTGTTCTTTTCTTCGTATGCTTGGTTTTTGAGTCTATGAACATAGAGTTGATGTGCCTTACCAAAAAGCTCCAGTTTGGTCTCATCTGTCCAAAGGACATTCTCCCAGAAGCTTTGTGGCTTGTCAACATGCATTTTTGCAAATTCCAGTCTCGCTTTTTTATGATTTTTTTTCAGCAGTGGTGTCCTCCTTGGTCGTCTCCCATGAAGTCCACTTTGGCTCAAACAACGACGAATGGTGCGATCTGACACTGATGTACCTTGGCCTTGGAGTTCACCTTTAATTTCTTTGGAGGTTGTTCTGGGCTCTTTGGATACAATTCGAACGATCCGTCTCTTCAATTTGTCATCGATTTTCCTCTTGCGGCCACGTCCAGGGAGGTTGGCTACTGTCCCGTGGGTCTTAAACTTCTGAATAATATGAGCCACTGTTGTCACAGGAACTTCAAGCTGTTTAGAGATGGTCTTATAGCCTTTACCTTTAAGATGTTTGTCTATAATTTTTTTCGGATGTCCTGGGACAATTCTCTCCTTCGCTTTCTGTTGTCCATGTTCAGTGTGGTACATACCTTTTCACCAAACAGCAGAGTGACTACTTGTCTCCCTTTAAATAGGCAGACTGACTGATTATGAGTTTGGAAACACCTGTGATGTCAATTAAAGGACACACCTGAGTTAATCATGTCACTCTGGTCAAATAGTTTTCAATCTTTTAAAGAGGTACCATCATTTTTGTCCAGGCCTGTTTCATTAGTTTGTTTTTTTAAATAATTATGTTAATCAACAATTCAAAAGTGATGGCTGATTTTGATTGTTTAATTTTCAATACATTTTTATTTATTATTACTTCTGCAAGTTTAAAGTGATTTCAGGGACCATTGTGGGTTTTTCTTCCATTAACTGAGGGGTACCAAGAATTTTGTCCACGTGTGTATATACATACATATATACATACATATATACATTAGAGTTGGGCGGTATCCAAATTTTGATACCGTTAAACCGTCTCCACATTTTTCCGGGGTATACGGTATTACCGTTGCTAAGGCTAAAAAAAAAAAAAACACTTGGTAGCACTACAGTGGAGTCGCCTATACCACTCCTATGCACCTATACCGTTCAGAAACAGAATAGCAAGCATTACATAGGCCTAATGATACTGAAATCATAACAAAACATGTACAAAATTAGTAACTTTTATTAACAAATGTTTAAAGTGCAAATACAGCAGACAACCGACGGGACGAAATAACAAATTGTCTGTGGGCTAAAGCTAACAAACCAACAGGAATCAAATAAATAAAATACTTGATCTTATCAAATAAGAAAATCTGAACAATAAATAACAAGACATAACCGGAAATGTGCATATATAACCCTGTCCCGAGAACGCAGTGGAAAATACTGCTCGTTTGTATATTTTTTAAAATCTATTAACATGAATCAAATAAATTAAACGTACAACTATACAACGTCCCGAACCGTTTTCGTCCGTCAGAAAAAGCTACTCCTTATTGAAAATAAAAATATTAAGCTATTGAATGCAAAACCAGCATGTTCATTTTTTCCGGCTTGAGTAGGGCATGTTGTGGATTGACAACTTTGCCCGCGGTGCTGAAGACCCGTTCCGATGGAGATCTTGTGGCACAAACGCACAGGTATTTTATCAGAGGAAAGCGCCTGACTCCATTGGATTTCCACCAAAGAAGGGGGTCTTCATCTGCCAGAATAACAGCCTCGTGTGGAAGTTGCGTTTGTAATAAGAAACCCGAAAACTTCTCACATTTCAGACTCAAAAACGGTGAGTTGTTTTTATTAACACGCGAGAATAACACGCGCTGCGTTAGAACACAAAAGCAGCGTGTCAAACGTCACGCCTTTTTTAAAAGGGACCGCAACTATTATCAGAAGCAGTGACTTTATAACCAAGTGCTTAACCAAGAACTGAGCAAAACCCGCATGGCAAAGCTGTAACAACACAGTTAAGAAGGTGAATTATGCATACATTCACGAGTGCACTACACTGGCGACAATATGCAGTTGCCTCTGCTCCTCCACAGTGCCGCTGTTATCTCTCGACGGGTAGGATGTTTCACCAGAACACCGCCACCATCTGCATGCACGTTTTACACACAGCCTTGTTGACATTTCCCGGCTTTCCCTTGTCATTTGGCCGAAATCCGAAATGCTGCCAAATTGCAGATGTGTGTTTTTCTTTGGGACCAACTCAGCGCGGTCTGTCATGTTGTCTTCTCCGTCTCTCTTCTGAGCGGTAATGTCACGTGACGACGCAACATCCAGGAACTTCATCGAACGTCATCTCTCCGATAGTAATATTAGTTTTAAACTGTAATAGTATTAAATTAACAAACACAACCACACATACATAGGTGCTGGACAAACACTCTTTATTTAGGCATTAAATTAATTAGAGTTAATATTATATTAGGGCAAGATTTTTATTTTTATTTTTTTTTAATGACGGTAATGAATCTGATACCGTTGCTATTTTTAGATACCGCAGTATACCGTATTACCGCCCAACCCTAATACACATATATACATACATATACATATATACATATACACACACACACATTTTATATATATAAATATATATAAAGTGTCAAAAATATCGCAAGATTAACGCTCTTTGTGACCTTGTGGTCACTTTCATAAGCTATGGCCACTGCTAGTAACGTTAGAAAAACTACAGGATCCAGCTGTAAACAGGAAGGAAAACTATTTGTATGAAACTGAAGTCCAGGCAGGTGGTGGTGGGCCAAAGCACGGCATGGCCGCACGTATACCACACAAGCCACACAAGAAACAAAGTCCGCTCCAAAACATACGGCGAATCCGTGCCCACCCACGACAAGGACCGCGGACAGTGACAGAGGCCCCCCACTCCCCCGCACCGGCACCACATCCACAAACTCACGGAGGAGCGTGTGCCGCAGCAGGACCCACATCGGTCCCACCACTCAATAGACACCCTATGCCGCTGGACCCACCCTCGCCACCAAAAGCGCCAGCTCTGCCGCGCGACATGCAAACAAACAGCGCCTCACAATGACGCCATGGGCCGGGTTAACGCAGGCTACAGAACCCCAGGTATCCGTGCCCAGAGCGAGTGCGCCCTTAGTAAAGCAGGTGTCGGGGCAGACAAACACAGTCGCACTAACTGGAGATTACAGCACGTCCCTTAGTAATGAGGGACGTGCTGTAATTATTTTACAGTGGGAACTTCAGTCGCTTTGACTGTTATGAAGACAGAAGAGACACTTCACTAGGGGTGGGTATTGGCAAAGAAGTCACGATTCAATTCGAATCACGATTCATATGCCACGATGCGATACTATCACGATGCATCACGATACTTGAATTATTGTGATGCATTGCAATATATTCAACATATTTCAGTGAAAATGTACCAAAAAAAAAAAAAAGAGGATAACTTAAATATCAGTGGCTGTGTATCTGGGTAGTGTCTTCAATTGATATATAACTCTGAGCAACTCAATTCATAACTGAATTTATTGAATAACAAAAACAAATAAACCAAACCAATAACAAAAAAAGTGCATAGGATTTTTTCTAAAACAAAAAATGATGTGCAAACATTTGCCATTTTGGAGGTAGCTACCATCATAACAAACAATACCCTTTCACAAAGAAAAAAGTGCATAGGATTTATAAAAAAAATAAACTAATAATTAATGTATTTATTTATATTAAATATTAAATTATTAATTAATAAAAATCAATTTTTGGCATCAAGAATCGATGCAGTATATTGTGAAAGTTAGCATCGCGATGCATTGTCATGACGATTATTTTGCACACCCCTACACTTCACTATACTGTTGCAGAGCACTTCATGAAAGTGGAACATGAGAGTGGAAAATCGAACACAAAGTTGTCTCACTGACAACTGTTATGGTTTTCAATAAAAACACATATGCACAAAGCACGATATCCACCTTTCTAGGTTGACAAGAGTATTAAAATGATGATTCAAGGGATAAAAATATGTGATTAATTTGTGATTAATCTCAAGTTAACTATGACAATCTCAAATTCAATAGTCAAAATTAAGAGTGTAAAATTCGCAGTGAAAAAAAATTGCAGGAATAAATCCAAGATACCAAGGCATAAGCAACTGATCCAAAGTGATCTGATCTAATTTAATAACAAGCAGTAAATGGTGTAGTGAGCCAATCTTAAAAGGTGATATTTTTATTTTGCGTTTGAAACATTTTGAAAGAAGTATACTTAAAATTTCAGCAACTAAAATTCAGAATAAAAATTCAAAAATCTTTTTTCAGAGTTAAAAAATTCATAGTGAGAATTTCCTCACTACAAATTGGTCAAAATGTAAACTTACATTTGTCTTTGGCATTTCCTGCTGTGAACACCAGAGCAGTAATGAAAAAGACAAAGGTGGTCTTTCTGCTGGAGGTCTGTGCATACTTTGCGTTGTCTTTTGACAAGCACAGATCCATTCTTTTTGGTATTAAAAAAATGCCATATACCACAAATGATTCCAAAACACTTCCTTCCTTGCCCCTCCTGGGCTGTTGTGGTAGTGTTTGCTGCTCTTCACACATCAGGCCCAGTCAGTACAGGTCCATTCCAGACACAGCCCAGAGGAGTAGTCAGAGTGTGTGGTGCAAATCAGAGAAACCGGTTTACACCACTCACAGACTGTGGCTGCCCTATCTAAAAAGGAGCTTCAAAGGGGTATTTTATGCTCAGTTTTCTACAGCCTTATTTACATGCACAAGCCTTATTTACATGCACATGCACATGTAAGTGCTCACATGCGCACACACCATTTTGGTCACCGTCAGAACATGTTTAACCTCTGTGTTCTGTTTTAGGATTGCGTTTATGGTTTCTTGATTAACACTAAACATGGACACGGTGGCTGTCAGAGTGGAAAAACTGTACAAAAAAGCACAAAATCATCTTCACTGATAGATGTTCAAACAGCAAAATAAAAAGACCAGACTAGAGCCGACAATGATGACATCTTTTGAATGTAATGTCAAAAGTCGATCCCATACCCACCTCTTATTTGGAACATGGCGGCTAGCGAGTTAGCTATGTCCATGTATAGATACAGCCCATGACTGAGGCCAGAAGTTATAGGGGCAAATTTGGGGCAGAGTTCCATATTTGGAATTCCCCAATGCGAGTATCATAGCAACCAAAGAGCTAATCCGGAGTGAGGCTGCTGAAGGTAATGCCCCTTCCTGCCCGCAATGCTGGGTTGGCAGGGGTGGGCACTTAGCAATGCTATCAATCAAACCTGTTGCTAATGCTAGCAGGAGCGACCTTGGGGAAAGGCGACAGCTAATTTGTGGTGACAGTTTTTAATAGAAAGTTAATTAGATCTGGAGTCGTGGAGCCAGAAGCGCGACCATGCTCACTTTCCATTTGGAACAGCTAGGAACTTAGCTATATCCATTTACACAGTCTATGGGAACAAGTCAACAATGCACCAATTCCCTTATTTGTTGTCAAGATCAACAGCCCCAATCCAAAATCAGGGATGAAAGTGGCCAATCATGAAAAAAGCGGAAAGCCCCCCCCGCTGGAAAATTTTAAATTTCTGAAATTTGGATTTCTATATGCTATATGTTAGCAATAAAATAAAACTGTACATAAAAGTACAAAAAAACACATTTTATTAACAGGTAGGCCTACTAGTAGTATATATTGGATTTGTTTTTGCTTTGCACTTCGTCTAATCAGAGCGCACTGAGGAGGAGCTTATGCGCGCTGAAAGGCGCAGGTGAAAAAGCGAGGAGCGACGCGTTAAGTGAGGCACGGGCAGGTAGGATGAGGTATAGGATGTTTTATAAAGTTTAACCTGTGTACACGCAATGGTACAGGCTGTTGTGAAAGAGCTGCGCTCACTCGCTCGGTCCGCGGCTCCAGACACGGGCTCGCGCCCGTGTTTAATACGAAGTTTAATACGAGACATGTACTTTTGTTCTGAATACGGGACGATTCTGTTTTTCAAGGGACAGTTGGCGACCCTAAACACAACTATACATACAGTATATATACACCAAAAATCTTTCTCAACAAATTTGCACAGATGTAAAAAAAAAAAAAAAAAAAAAAAAAAAATTACCCCGCAGCTGGAAAAAAAAAGCGGAGATCCGCTAAAAAACGGAACTCTTTCATCCCTGAAAATAATACAATCTGAATGACGATGCCCACAGCAACTTCCGGAATAAGTTGAGTAGAGGTTTTGGCACACAAGCAAGGCACAATAACAGCACTATCAAACACCTAAGCATTAAAATTGCTCCAGGCTATAAATTGAGCTTCTTGGATAATGATTATTAACAAAAATGTCCATTGTACATCAGCAACAGGGAGACAGCACAGGGCTGTGTCAAAAATCGAAACACTGATGGATCGTGATCTAAACAATGATAAGGCAAGCACATTTTAATCGACAGGTCTACAGCCAATCCTGTGGCAGAAATAGTGTGTGGTGCTGAAGAGGAGTTGTTTTAGGTGAAAGCTCTGAGTCAGGGCCACAACGCATCTCTGTCTCCTCACATGTCCTCACGTTACACAAGTTTTGGCTTAAATCTGCACAATTGGACTAAATGTCCAGGTGCCCCCATTCCCCCTCGCCTCTGATACAGCGGTAGCTCCTCACCTTTTCTCTCCTCCCCTTCTCTGGTGCTCCTTATCTTTGTATTCCAAATTATGGAAAGTAAACAACTATTTTCTCATAATTTAAGACCTCATTTAGCACACAGACATTGCATGCGTTTATGCTGATAGCTAGAATACGCATGCGTATGTGCATGCTTTTAGGCTTAATATACTGAACAAACTCATTCCAAATGTGGATTTCTATCGAATTATTGGTCCTATAATTCTGAATTAATTTTTCCGATTTAAGTTCAGAATTAAACTATTCTCCCTCGTGTTTACATGGAAATAATAATTCCAAATTGAGGTTTACATGGAAACACGTTAAATTGGCTTTATTTAATTCTGCTCAATGTCTGGGGGTCAGGAAGGGTTCTGATTGGACAGGGAGAGGAATGCATTTACGTTTACCAGAAGAAAACACACAATCAGCTGGCTACCGGCTTTTTTGTCATCTCAGTTTGGTTAGGCCTAAAAAAAATAAATGTTGGTTTCCGATTTGTTGACAGTTCTAGACATGGGTAGGTAGGGAATTTATTTTATTTTATTTTATTTTTTTTTTCCTGTGGGAATATGGACATTTTTAAATTTTATTTTATTTTATTTCCTTCCGCAGCAGTACTATTTCAGTAAAGACTATAATTGACATTGGCATAATTTCCCAAAGCTATCTCAATGCTAAGAGCATATTCTATACTCAAGTATAGTCGAACGAAGCTCCAACATGCTGTGCGAAACCAGGTCGTTGACTGTACCAGAGTACATGTAGAATATATCTTACAATGTTACAAAAATACATGCTGATTTTGTATTGTTTTTTCTGTTCTTCTTTCAAATGGCAGTCATTAAATTTAGAAGCAGTAAACAATTTTGAATACTACATTTATTTAACACGGTGTTGACATTGGTCAACTTAAAACTGGCACTGCATAATCATAACAATTCACCGTGACCACGCATATGTCCAGCGACGCCATCGCCATTGTTTTTATGGGTACAGACAGAGAATTTTACAGATCACAGAAAAACAGAAGCACATTACAGGGGGGTCCTCGGGTTACAATGTTGATTAGGGTGACCATATTGTATTTCACTGAAAAGAGGACACACTTCCAGCTCGCGCACAAAATATATTTTTTTTAGAGTTTTTTCCCCCCATTTTTAGGGGTTTTATGTGGGTCGGGGGCTTACTGTGCTTCTGAATTCCCCAGAAAAGAACACTTTACCTGGATATACTGAAAAATAGCCCAAAACACTCACAAACAGTTGCTTTATAAATGATATATTTATTAATATAAGCAATCTTAAGGTTGACACTTACACCTTAGTTAAGAAAAAAGAAAAAAGAAAAAGAGAGTTAGCCTATCCTTCAATGTTCAGTAAGCCCATTCTTCAAAATAATGTGTCTAATGGCTAATGAAAAAAAATATACAAATAATAGAGCGCCCTCGCTTGCATTCACCATATCTTCATTTTTTCCAGGTCGCACAAAGTATGTCGTGAGTTTTGAACTCGAGCTCTCACCCTGCACAGCTATTTTGTGTTTTGTTGTGGCGATATGAGCTTTCAGATCGTTGGACCCCTTATTCGCCACAGAGACGTAAGTCCCAGCTTTGCACACTGTGCATTGTGCCTCCCACTTGTCACGCCCCGGGGCGAAAACAGGGGTACTTTTTTTGCAATTCATCCGTGAAACTGCATTTGCGTTTCGGCATTTTCTGTGTCTTCGCAGTGCGCCTACCTGCCTGTCAGCCTGCGAGTGTGTGCGTGTGTGTGTGTGTGGAGCGTGGCGCGCTTGTTTGTGAATGAATGAATACACGTTCCGGGGTTCGACTCGAACTGGAGCGCGTTTCCAACGGAATCAAAAACCCGGACATTTGAAGGATTTTATAAACTCCGGCCGGACAGCCCGGACAGCCTCTGAAAAGAGGACATGTCCGGGCAAAAGAGGACGTATGGTCACCCTAAGTTGATCCGTTCTTAAGACTTCGCCCTACAACCACAACAAAGCGTATTCTTCCGCCGTGCGCCGTTCGCGTTTGTTTACGTTGCTTACCACGCTAAACCGCGTAAGACGGAATGACGCGTAATTTTATTTTATTTATTTTTTACCGTCGTAACCCGAGGACCCCCGTACACATTGCCCCGCGGAAATTGAAAAATACAGTAGGCTATTAGTTTTCTTTCTTTTTTAACCGAAGCTTGTAAAATTATCAAGTATCAAATTTATTTTATTTTATTAAGTCCAATAAAATAATTTGGGTCGCATGCAAATCAACAGGGTCGGTCGGCAACCGGAAACTTAGATTTATTTTTTTTAGGCCTTAGTGTTTTTATGTTTTCTGCCATCCACTGTTTTCATTATTTGTAGTTCTTCCAGCGTACTTCCAGCGTAGTTATATAAATGATTAAAATAATTGTTTCGGTTCGAGACCCATCTTGCAGTGCGTCATCACGTCAGAATGGCGACCCAATGAGCATGCACCAAACAACCGGAATTATTTTAAGCAGAATAAAAATTTACATGATAGAGGAATCAGGGATGAAAGCTTTTCTATACAACTGCCAAAATCACTCCAGACATATATCATTTGGGTTAAAGGGTTAGCCTGGGTAAGAAGGTCCTTAGTTAGCCTCCCTTACTGCATGGGGCCCTTCTATACTCAACAAAAATATAAACGCAACACTTTTGTTTTTGCTCCCATTTTTCCTGAGATGGACCCAAAGATCCAAAATTCACTCCAGATACACAACACTACAATTTCTCTCAAACATTGTTCACAAATCTGTCCAAATGTGTGACAGCGAGCACCTCTGCCCCGCCGAGACAATCCACCCCACCTCACAGGTGCGCCACATCAAGATGCCGATCCGACATCATGACCAGTGCACAGGTGCGCCCCAGACTGCCCACAATAAAAGGCCACCCCGAAATGTGCATTTTTTTTTTTGCTTTATTGGGGGTCTGGGGACTCAGTCAGTATCTGGTGTGACCACCATTTGCCTCATGCAGTGCAACACATCTTCTTCGCATAGAGTTTATCAGATTGTCAATTGTGGCCTGTGGAATGTTGGTCCACTCCTCTTCAATGGCTGTGCGAAGTTGCTGGATATTAGTGGGAGCTGGTACACGCTGTCGTATACGCCGGTCAAGCACATCCCAAACATGCTCAATGGGTGACATGTCCGGTGAGTATGCTGGCCATGCAAGAACTGGGACATTTTCAACTTCCAAGAATTGTGTCCAGATCCTTGCAACATGGGGCCGTGCATTATCTTGCTGAAACATGAGGTGATGTTCATAGATGTATGGCACAACAATGGGCCTCAGGATCTCATCACGGTATCTCTGTGGATTCAAAATGCCATCAATAAAATGCACCTGTGTTCTTCGTCCATAACAGCCTTTGAAGAGGAGTGGACCAACATTCCACAGGCCACAACTTGACAATCTGATAAACTCTATGCGAAGAAGATGTGTTGCACTGCATGAGGCAAATGGTGGTCACACCAGATACTGACTGGTTCTGAGTCCCCAGACCCCCAATAAAGCAAAAAAAAATGCACATTTCGGGGTGGCCTTTTATTGTGGGCAGTCTAAGGCACACCTGTGCACTGGTCATGATGTCAGATCGGCATCTTGATGTGGCGCACCTGTGAGGTGGGATGGATTGTCTCGGCAGGGCAGAGGTGCTCGCTGTCACACATTTGGACAGATTTGTGAACAATGTTTGAGAGAAATGGTAGTGTTGTGTATCTGGACTGAATTTTGGATCTTTGGGTCCATCTCAGGAAAAATGGGAGCAAAAACAAAAGTGTTGCATTTATATTTTTGTTGAGTGTATTTAGAGTTTGCATATTCTCTCCCTACCTGCATAGGTTTCTTCCAAGTATTCTGGTTTTCCCTACCATTATGGACAATAGGTTCCCCTCTGGTTCCCATTCCCCTGTCCTGATTAAATAAAGAATACAAAAATGTATTCCTGCAGATCACTGTGACAGTTTAGATGAGCAGAACAAGTAGCCTAGGGTGACACTGATTTAGTGGTTAGAGCAGTGCTCCTCAACCCAAAGGTCGGAGGATGATTCTCACACGGACTAAGTTCTCTTCGTTGCGAGTCTAGGCTGATATCTTAGATTGGAAGCCTCGTTTCACCAATTGTATACAATGATTTTTTTTCTTACCATTTAATCAATTCAGCTTTTGTTCATTTGAAGTTTTTGGGGTTAAAATATCAGTGGGATAAAGTGGCCTTCTAGCTTACAGTTTCTCACAATTTTGTGGAACAATACAATGTACTTCAAAAGTTTGCTAACATGACAGGCCTACTTGTGTAAACCACCATTTTTTTATTTTTAATCTGCAACAGATCCTGCATTCCCCTGATTGGAAAATTTTATCCACCATCTATGACTTGTTAAAGTGGTTAGGTTGTAAGCGTCTTTAAAAGCAAATTCTTCACTTTTCAATCAGAATAACACA
>JAVJIX010000267.1:312500-322500 GCA_036785185.1 Paratrypauchen microcephalus
CCCTGCATACTGCTTAAACCATACCTCAGGCTATTCCCTTCACCATGAGAATTGTATTTCTCCATCTTTGGTTTATCCAGGAAAGCCCCCATTGTGTCCCACCTGGAATTGTCAAGGAAAGAGAAGGACAAGTTACAACAGTATAGAAAACTCACAATAAAGTCAACTTGTGTGGCAAAATAAACACCACTACATGTATGCAAATATATGACTGCACTGACATGCAATAGACTTTTTGACACAGAAATGGGCTTACCTTGAATAAAAGGTTAGATTATAACACATCAAATTTTTAATTTACAATAAAAATGCCTCGGCTCACACAGTAATGAAAACTCAAATGAATAGCTACAGAGACCTTCATGTAGCATTGGTTGTTATATAATATATACTTCACTGTTTATCCCATATGTCAACAAGAGTTTTGTGTCAATTTCATTATAATACTCAAATAAAGATGGGGGCCCACAGCCGCGTCCGGTAATTCAACGTGTGACGGGCCTCTTTTTATATTTGGTAACGTAGTAGTCAAGAAAGCAGCCAAGGGCCTTTCTATGTATTACCATTTCTAGCCTAGCCAGCTACCACACTTACGTCAACATTTAAGATTGCTTAATATCAGCGACTTACCAAAAATCCAATTACGAATGGACAGGAGCAAAACTGCAGAAGAAAGCTGTACAGTGTTCTAATTCGTTGCACCAGAATGGGCAACCCGATGAAATTAAGAATTTACGACGGCACAGCTAGGCTAGCTAGCCTGTTAGCAAGTAATAATCGTCACTCAGTACAAAATGCATCTAATTATAGTTACGAATGTCTCTGTTGACGTGCGCCCGTGAAGAATTACATTATCCCAGCTGACGACATAAACTATGGCTTACAATGAATTGTGGGAAAATAAATGGCCGCGTTTGAGTGGCCAAGCCAGGGGAAGCTGAAACGTTTGTCCCAGCCTCTCCACTTGACAGCTTGACAGCTTGCTAGCTAACTTTAGCCACAGAGAGCCTGGGCGCAGGGCCCGGATGTTGCAGGCTGCGCTTTGGGAACACATGACGTCACCTCAGCAGAGCCGCGCGCGCCACAGGGCACCGCAGGTTAACAACACATAGGCTACTAATAAATATGTATTATTGTTTAAAAGCCAAAGTTTACAGCCACATGGTTTACATATTTAACTAAAACTGGCTACTTTTATCAGACAGGCTACAATCCATGACCTTAAAGGAAAAGTAACGTTTTTTTACAATCTGAGCCTTCTTTCGGCAATAAAACAAATAGTTTTACTCACCCATAGCAGTTTGGTGTCAATTGGAGTGGTATCGCAGAAGTTATGTTGGAGCCGTTCTGTTCTAGTCTGGTTAACACCTGACCATATCACAAGTGAGATATGGGTCTGGAAACTCGCTTCGAAAAATCCCGTAGCGGAGGTGTGGTTAGCGATTGCCAACGGCCGTTTATTGGGCGTTATGAATGTCTATCATTGGGCGTATACGTAAGTCCATAGCCAATCATGTCAGTTGTCAGTTCAAACTACAAGCTTCCGTTTGTCATGTAGTACGCGTCACCGTCTTGCCACACCTCCCCCGCTCTCTGATTGGGGCCCTAAATCTGGGACTCTCGCTTGGACGAGTTTCCAGGCCGCCTTCCAGTTCGAAACGAACGGAAGCGGCCTGGGAATTCCCAGGCTAGTTCTGTTCTACTAATGATCCCGTATCCGTTAGCATGAGTGCTCGGGGCACTGATTTGCGGTCTCCAAATAACACAAACTTTAGCACTTTTCAAATCACAGAAGATCTCTGTGTCAGTAGATTCCAAAACGGCCTGAAACCCGATATCGCAACAGAAAAGTAAAGTTCAGAGCGGTGTTAGCTTCTTTCGGAATAGCAGTGTTTACAAAACAGCTGAGTTCACGCATGTGCACTGTCCTCTCTGATGACGTCATCAATTGAAACTATAGCTGGATATCGGGTTTCAGGCTGTTTTGGAATCCACTAAAACTCTACCCTGACACAGCGATCTTCTGTGATTTGAAAAGTGCTAAAGTTTGTGTTATTTGGAGAGCGCAAAGTAATGCCCCGAGCATATGATACGAGCACCATGTTAACCGCTCCAGAACCGCTCCAACATAACTTCTGCGATACCACTCCAATTGACACCAAACTGCTATGGGTGAGTAAAACTACTTGTTTTATTGCCGAAAGAAGGCTCAGATTGTAAAAAAAAACACGTTACTTTTCCTTTAAAGAGGCGATTTACAAGCGCTCACACACCCAAGCTACAGAGAGCACACTCAAAATTTGACCAAAAAACTAGGCCTATAGCAAAACCCTTTTGTCAACAAAATCAACAAACCTACACCTGCAATCCTCTAACCATATCTGGCCATATGGTCAGATACAGGCATTGTAGACCATTGTGGCTGGGTCCATCACTGCACAGTTCTGTCCGTGATGTAAAATGCATTGGGCATGTCCACTGGGTTTTATTTTCAGATAAATAATAATTGTGTGTTCCCTACAGTATCAGTTTTAATTCACTGTTATAATTTGTGAACACTAGACAACCTAACTCTCTATATATTTGATCTATTTGACTGAGGGTGACATTTTGGGTGACACACTCACTCTCACACTTCAAATCTCAACTCAAAACTCATCTGTTTAGAGAGGCCTTCTCACTCTGACCACTCTGACCATAACTGCACTGTCTTTTAATCTGTATTTGTTTTTTATAATGTATTTTTACACTGTTTTTATTTTGTTTTATCTTGTTTTTATGTACTGTATTATTTAATTAATGTATTTAATATTTTGATGTACGGCGACCTTGAGAGCCTTGAAAGGCGCCTAACAAATAAAATGTATTATTATTATTATTATTATTTTTAGCCACTGACTGCATGTGAAATGTTGTATTACTGTAGTGTTTTTGGATGCTATTACTATTAGACATTGGTCTTGGTCCACAGGATTTAGCTGGATCAGGTGTTATGTCGATTCCAAAATATCTGTTCAGCCAATATCCTGGTTGGGCTTACAAATTAGATGATGTATGCCTAATAAAACAATTTACTGGCTGTTGGTGCCCAGAACACCTCATAATGTTTTAACTTTTATTAATATTGTCTGCACTGTACAGTATAATGATAGCATTGATGAGTGCTACAAAGTATATTTCTCTATGTTAAAGAAATAAATAATACCATTAAACGCAAGAAGATACTAACCAGGTTTAAGAAGGAGAATGTTAACATAGGCTTACTGATGGAGAGCACATAAAACTTAAAGGGATAGTGCATTTTTTTATGTTAATCTGTATGGGTTTCCTTCTAAAAGTTACGTGTGTTGACACCGGCTTACCTCTGACACTCTCAGCTGATCCCGGTTCAGCTTGCCTACCGGACCTACTTACGTGGGTAAGTAGGTCCGGTAACTTCCTTGGAACATTAAATAAAACTTGTTTTTCTTCTCAAAACAAAACATTTGTTAGAAAGGTGATATATTTGCGTGCGAAACAGTTGTCCACGAAACATCCAGCAGTGTATTTCGCATTCGCGTATTCTCTCTCCACTCGTATCACTACGCCCATGTTAACTCTATCAGCCTGTTCACCTTCAGCGGATGTCTACGCTGAAGTTTACAAGTGAACAGGTTGATAGAGTTAACATGGGCATAGTGGAGAGAGACAATACGCAAATGTGAAATACGCTGCTGGATGTTTCGTGGACAACTGTTTCGGATGCAAATATATCACCTTTCTAACAAATGTTTTGTTTTGAGAAGAAAAACAAGCTTTATTTCATGTTCCAGGGAAGTTACCGGACCTACTTACGTGGGCTCCAGAAAGCGAGCCGAACCGGGATCAGCCGAGACTGTCAGAGGTAAGCCGGTGTCAACACACGTAACTTTTAGAAGGAAACCCATACAGATTAACATTTTTTTAAAAAGCACTATCCCTTTAAAAGAGAATGGGTTGGACAAGTATACTATGCATAATTTTCTTCAAGTAAGAGAGGAGTGGCAATACTAATTAACAAAAATACCCCATTTACCTTGGTAAAGTGCATCAAAGATAAAATCCCCTGCAAGTATACCAATTGCATAACTTCACTGCAATTAGTATACTTGCAGGGGATTTTAACTGGACCATGGACCCCGAGGCAGACCAAAATCCTGCATCAAAAAATTCAGTAAGCAAAATGAGAGAGGCTACTAGAGGATTGTGCTCCAACTTACAGTTGTTTGATACATGGAGAACATTACATCCAGGTACAAGAGATTATACATTTTACTCAAACCTGCATCACAGTTTTTTCCAGAATTTACTATTTTTTCACCTCGAGTATGGTGCTGATAGAGTGCACTTATGTGATATTGGTATACGAATACTGTCTGATCATGCAGATATTCATATGTGTTGCTTCCTCAAACCCTCCCAACTTCATACAATTGGCGACTGAATCCTTCATTTTTAAATACAGTAATCCATTATTTGTGCCTTTTATCAGAGAACAAATTGATCTATTTACGTCGACCAATGATAATGAGAACACAAATCCATCCAGGATCACCTATCTGGACCTAAACATGTATTTGCATTCTTCGGCTATTGGCAGCCTCCCATTCACTTTATATTCAGCAAATATTTCTCTGATTTACAAAAAGGGAAAATCAACTGATCAATGTAGCTCCTACCGCTCAATTATTTTTGATAAATGTGGACAGTAAAATTTTATCCAAAAGTGTTATCAAAAAGATTAGAAAATTACCTCCCAATACTTATTAGATATGATCAGACAGGCTTTATTAAAAATAAATGATCCTTTACAAATATGTAAAAATTGTTGAACATTATCGAACATTCTAATGTCACCAAAACACAAGGCCTTATCATTTAACGCTGAGAAGGCATTCGACTGCGTCGAGTGGACATACTCATTTGTGGTAATGGAAAAGTTTGGGCTGGGAAAAGGCTTCATTGATATGATAAAATTGTTATACAGGTCCCCTAGATCTAGTGTTATAGTGAATGGTATTAGATCACAAGAATTCTCCCTAGGGAGATCGACTAGGCAAGGTGATCCAATTTCTCCACAAATTTTTGCTTTAGCAATCAAACCATTGGCAGAGGCCATTAGAAGGGACAGAAGTATTTCAGAATATCTAATTGAAGGGTCACAATATAAGACAGTATTATATGCAGGTGAGGTTTTGCTGTTTATCACTGAACCTGATGCACCCATATCAGCTGTAATATCTGTGCTATAATTCTTTGGTTCTTTGTCTGGTTACAAGGTTAACATGGAAAAAACCTTTGCCATGCTATTAGGACATCTTGCTAGGACAACTGGCCTCCCATTTACCTGGTCTGCCTTGGGATTTACATATTTAGGATTACATGTCTCACCAAATATTAAACGCATTTTGAAGAACAATATTGAAGCCGTTCATAAAAAAAATTAAAATTCCAAAATGTAAAAAGCAATCTCACCACATGGATCGTCCAGTTTCCTGGTTTTGCAGAATCAATTTAGTTAAAATGAATGTGTTACCAAGGCTTCTGTATCCTTTACAAATGCTCCCCATATGTTTAACCAGGAAATATGCATGTGAAATAGAAAAGGACCTTTCACAATTTTTCTGGAGAGGAAAGAACCCCAGATTGAATTTTAAAACTTTACAACTACCTAAGGATGAAGGGGGACTTGCTCTTCCTAATATTTTGCACTATAATAAGGCTTGTCACTGTAAAGTCATTTATGAGTGTGTTCACGCACATTTGAAAGGGGGAAAAAGTCCTCTGAAGTCTTGGGCATGTGCCCAGTTTACCTTGGTGAGTGAACTTGTAAGTAAAAAGATTAACTAAGTCTAACTTAATGGTTGACAATCCCAAAACATTTTGGCGTGATATTAATACATATTATGGTAATAATAATTTCATAATCATTTCAGCTATTTAACACCACTTACAAACAAGACTTCAGCCCTGGTCTTAAAAGTGCAATTTTTCAAAGGTGGTATAGTTTAGGAATAAAAGTTACTGGTGATCTTTTTGATGGTAATGTTATTACGCCATTTGTACAAGTCCAGAACAAATTTGGAATCCCACAGAGGGACTTCTTTACTTATTTGCATGTTTGTCACTTCAAATTATAATGCTAACCATGGGGATATGCAGCTGGCTTCTACTGAAAAAGTTATTATTGATTTGAATGTAAAGAAAAGTTTCATTAAACAGCTTTATGGCATCAAAAAGGATCTCTAGAGACATTATTATAAAGCCCTCATGTACCTATAAACATTTACTGATACTGACAGTTTAAATTATGTGAAATTGATAAAATAGAGAAAACTAATACTCTAGCTAATGTGTAGATGTTGTAATAGCCTATTAGCAGGCTAAATCCCTCATCAACGTAATAAACAGACAATACATTTTTTGTTTAGCTAAAATTATTTGTTATTTATTTATAACAGACTAACGCTAATTGACAATACACAAACTTACAATTTTTGAATTGTTATGAGACAATTGTTGAATCATTCAAAGAAAACCACATTGTTAAAAAACAAGTGTGATATAAAATACATTCATAGCTTAATTAATGTAGAGCTTAATTAACTGCTAGCCCAACCTCCTGGTGAAAGCCTGATCTCGTCAGATTTCAGAAGTGAAGCAGGGCTCGGCCTGGTTAGTACTTAGATGTGAGACCGCGGGAAAATCAGGTGCCACAGTGGGCGACAGTGGAAGAACTGTTGTTGTGTCCTTAGGCAAGGCACTTCACCCACATTGCCTAGTATGAAAGTGGTGTGTGAGTGAGTATTGGTGGTGGTCGGAGGGACCGATGGTGCGGATTGGAAGCCTCACTTTCGTCAGACTGCCCCAGGACAGCTGTGACTACAATAGTATCTTACCACCACCAAGTGTGGAGTGAATGAATAACCTTAAACCCCAGCACCTGTAGCTAATGATTGATCAGTGATACTGCAGGCTCTGCTGCTGCAGCATAATGTCCATATAGGCCACTGGGAATGAGGAAGGCTATGGCCGCGTCTCATTTCTCTCTCCTTGATTCCCCATTTTTCAACTATCAATCAAATGTGTCTTTGGTGTCCCAAAGAAAACCACAGAAGGAAGGAGTAAACATGAGGAAGGCTTCAGGAGGCAAACATCAGATAAAATAATCAAACTTTATTGGTCTCAGTGAGATGTTTATATCCTCTCTCCTCGCTTTGCCATTTCCTGCAGAATCGAGGAGAGAAATCAAGGAGAAGGAAGAGGAGAAAGAGAAATGAAAAGCATCCTATGTGTCAGGTTAAGGCTCTGGCAACCCAGATGATTATGTGATTGTGATTATAGTAGGCTGCTTTTTTTTCTAACTCTTCCACAAGCAACATACATTTCCTTTAATTATTGGTACTTTGCAGCTGATGTCATCAACATAGGGGTTTGATGCTGACTGTAGGCACCTTCTCTATCTGAGGCTTGTTATACTTTAATCTTTTTAATACAATCTGACCAGAAAAAGCTGGTTTAGTTAGAAAATGT
This sequence comes from Paratrypauchen microcephalus, assembly GCA_036785185.1. Classification (NCBI taxonomy): domain Eukaryota; kingdom Metazoa; phylum Chordata; class Actinopteri; order Gobiiformes; family Gobiidae; genus Paratrypauchen; species Paratrypauchen microcephalus. The sequence continues at coordinate 320,052 of JAVJIX010000267.1, forward strand.
TACACAAATCTCTCACACATTAAATTATAGTTATAAGCTATTAAGCATTTGCCAACAGTTTTTCAGTTAGTCACTCTAACTTAAACAGGACCATGGATGCTTGTATTGATCACAGGCTCCTAAAAATGTGCTGCTTAGTATTTATCTTAAAACTTGTTTAGTAAAAAGTGTTTGCTTATGTGTGCGTGGTGTCACCATGGTAATGCCATAGATATCCACGTAGAACACCCCCAGCGTGATGTCACTGCAAACAGACTGCTTAGGCCAAGACTTTAGCCGTTTCCCAATTCAGCGAGTGCACAGTTCTGAGCGTCCTTGGAGGGGGATGTGCGTCATATCCGGTGCGACAACCGCCGTTCCATTCGGTTTTTGTCCCCTGCACAGTTAAGACGTCATCTGAACAGCGCGGTCGTTTCCATGGAAATCGGGGCGTGGACCAAGCATGCAAACATGCACGCTTCGCACACTTAAAAGCCCCAGCATGCACAGCGCGGCAGGATATATGACTACAATGATGGCCTCACCAGCGACATCGCCATGTGACAGTTGCGACGTCACTATAAAATGTGTGTACTGGTTCACCTCACCTACAACTATGCTACATTAAACTCTTCATAAACTACGCTAAACATGTGTGACGGCAGCCGTAACGGCATATCACGGCACCTGTATTACCGTTCACATGCTTGTTCCCTTACACTTCTATATTTCCTTTGCTGTTGTAATGCTGGATATTCTACAGTGTAGCCATGTCCAACATTTACTCTAAGCTGCGCGCCTGCACAATTGCGCACTGCTCATTCACATTCACATTCTCAGCGCACAAGAAAACTTATGCAGCGCACTGTAAATCAGGGATGAAAGAGCGTTTAGCGGATCTCTGTTTTTTTATTCAGCCACGGGTCATTTTTTTAAATACAGTATCTGCAAAGTGCGAGCCGTGCGAGGGGTGTGTGGCAGGAGCGCACAGGGAGTTAGTGTGTTTGCTCAGACACATTAAAAATTAGGGGGAACATTGGCCATGTCCCAATTCCAAGTATTACTAGTCACAATAGAATAATATTTTTGTCTTTAGGGAACAAGGAGCAGACCACCCGGCTCATTGAGCTGAGGCAGGATCTGTTCCATTTCGCAGACGCCCATGCGATCCCCGGACTGCACTCAGGGCTCACTGAGTATGCACCGTCTCGACTGCAGACTGAGACCATACTCCGAACTGTGCACTCGCTGAATTGGGAAATGGCTATGGTCTGAACAGTCATTTCCATGGAAATGGGGGCGTGGACCAAGCGTGCAAACATGCACGCTTGGCACACTTAAAAGCCCCAGCATGCACAGCGCGGGACTACAAATACCGACTCGCCAGCGACATCCACAAGTGAGAGTTGCGACGTCACTATAAAATATACGTACTGGTTCACCTCACCTACAACTATGCTACATGAAACTCTTCATAAACTACGCTAAACATGTGTGACAGTAGCCGTAACGGCATAGTTCACGGCACCTGTATTACCGTTCACATGCTTTTCCCCTTACACTTCTATATTTCCTTTGCTGTTGTAATGCTGGATATTCTACAGTGTAGCCATGTCCAACGTTTACTCTAAGCTGCGCACTGCTCGCACATTCTCAGCGCACAAGAAAACTTATGCAGCGCACTGTAAATCAGGGATGAAAGAGCTTTTAGCGGATCTCCGCTTTTTATTCAGCCGCGGGGTCATTTTTTTTTTTATATCTGCAAAGTGCGAGCCGCGGGGGGGGGGGGGGGGGGGGATTTCGGATGTGGAGTTAGTGTGTTTGCTCAGACACATTAAAAATTAGGGGGAACATTGGCCATGTCCCAATTCCAAGTATTACTAGTCGCAATAGTATAATATTTTTGTCTTTAGGGAACAAGGAGCAGACCACCCGGCTCATTGAGCTGAGGCGGGACCTGTTCCATTTCGCAGACGGCCATGTGAGAAACGTAGTGCACTAAGGACAGAGCGAGTGTGCGCCGTCTCGACGACAGACCGAGTGCACACTCACAAGCGTGTCGTCGCTGAATTGGGAAACGGCCAATAACCGAATGGAACGGCGGTTCAGTGTTGCCAACTCCCCAGCATCGGAAGTAGCTATTGGCCCTTCTGAAGTGCCCCTTCTGAAGTGAAGTGACGCATGCGCAGTCTGTCGTCCACGCCAGTCTGGGCTTCTATCAGTTGGATGCGCTCGGTGGACTGGAGCTCGGCAAAATGGACTCGAGTCTTGTCTCCGTGCTCTGGTACCTCGTCCCACTGTACGCCATCGCGTCTCTGGTGTACACGGTGTTCGCAGATGCGGACATGACTTTGCTGTGGGCCAGTGTGGCGGGGCAGCGGCCAGGTGACGATTGGAGCAGGGCTGTTGAGGGTTAGCTTGTTGTGCTCATAATAGAAGCTGTTCCTGGGAGTCAGAGTGGCCATAACAA
>JAVJIX010000267.1:327500-622500 GCA_036785185.1 Paratrypauchen microcephalus
AGTAACGCTACCTATACCAGGCATAAATCTTCTTTTTTTTTAATCATATTATAAATCTATTATTATTTATTATAAATATATTACCAAAAGTATTCGCTCACCTGCCTTGATTCACATATGAACTTAAGTGACACCCCATTTTTATTCCATAGGGTTTAATATGACGTCGGTCCATCCTTTGCAGCTATAACAGCTTCAACTCTTCTGTGAAGGCTGTCCACAAGGTTTAGGAGTGACCTCAACCTGATAGAACACCTTTTGGATGAATTAGAGTGGAGACTGAGAGCCAAACCTTCTCGTCCAACATCAGTGTGTGACCTCACAAATGTGCTTCTGGAAGAGTGGTCAAAAATTCCCTTAAACACACTCTTAAACTTTGTGGACAGCCTTCCCAGAAGCGTTGAAGCCGTTATAGCTGCAAAGGGTGTAAAGCTGCAAAGCGTATTAATCCCTATGGATTAAGAATAGGATGTCACTTAAGTTCATATACAAGTCAAGGCAGGTGAGCGAATACTTTTGGCAATATAGTGTATTTAAATCTCCATGTTACCACTTATTGTTTTGAATATGCTATATTTGCAGAAAACGATGTATTAACATGTGATGCCAAGTTACTCCCCCTTCAGAACACAACACAATCAGCATATGTTCAGTATAATATGCATATTATGTTGATTTTGCATAATGCCCTCCATTTAAAAAGCCCTACTCCGAGTACAAGATTGGAATGTGTTACATACTACTACGCACATACTACTGCACTCACCATTGTTAAGTCATGTCCCAGTGAGAACAAGAATGGCTTCTCTCTCAGAACACTGTCATGCCAGCCCTTTTCTGACACCAATCCGATGTACCAGTCCCGCTCGTATTCCTCCAAGGCGCTGAACAATTCTTCTGCGGACTCCATAGGCCCAAGACTGGCTTGATCAAACAGCAACTTAAAACTGAACCTAAATCAAGAATATATTTATATATATAAAATATATATTTTTTAAAGTGCTCTTATACTAGTTCTGATAGACATAAATCATTCATACACTTAACTATTCAGTAAAGGTTAGTATCAATTAGTACATGGATATAGAGTTTTCATAGTAGTGTTAATCACTTTGTTGTGACTGTGTCTCTGCATGCTCTCTACATCACTACATTTTTATAATCATAAATTTACAAAAATGTTTCACTATTCAGTAGAAGAAACAAAAATAAATTGCCCTGTTCATTTTACTTTGAATTTATCCTGGGAGAAAAGGTCTACTTTACAGAGTACTAGAATAACATTAACCCCAATCCCTAAAATTTGTCAAATACCTGAAAGCTTGAAGTGCAATCTGGTAGAGCTCTTTACAGGAAGAAAGCCAATCCAAAGAGTCTGTCCAGGGAATATCACCACAGTATAATCTATAGACATAACTGGGGCTGGTGAAAGCTGATTCGGCCCCCAGAGAAACCAGACAGGACATGGTGACATGACAATGCAGTTCCTTTAATGCCTCGTCCTCTTTCAGAGCTTTGGTCATATCTTCTGTGGCGTCACTTTGAACTGTAGGCCCAAAGCGGCCAAGTGCAAACCGAAACCAATCCTCGGGAAACAGAGGCTTGAGCTGGAGGAGGCGAGAGGGCAGTAAAGGAGCTGTCCTCCAGCCACTTGGGAGGTTAAAGACCTCAGACTGTGGGCAGTTGAAATTCAGAGGAGGCAGAGAGCCAAGTCTCTCTCCAAAGACCTCAGAGTGTGGTCCTCTGTCTACAGCAGGCAGCCCGATGCCCAGTCCCAGAGGCTGCAGTGGCTGCAGCGCAGACAGAGCCATGTTTTCAAACAAACTGTCCATTTCCACAGAGCCAGGCAGAGAGGCTCCCGGTTGCAGCGCTGCAGACCCACAGTGGGCTTCCGCTGTCACCAGAGCCACAGTGCGCTTGGCTGTTTGAGGCCCAAACAAGTCATCCTCATCAGACCACTCCCCAAACGAAGTCATGCTGGAGCTGTCCTGCCTGAACTTCAAAGAAGACATGTTGGACTGGAGGGCAGGTTCAGCTGGCTGCACACAGGTGGTGTGGGCCAGCTGGGAGGACTGAGACCTTCTGCCTCCCGCGCCCGAGCCATCGTCACAGCTCCAGTAAAAACCTTTGTGCTTCTGGACACAGTAACGCAGCAGCAGCCACACCAAAGCTTTGAGAAAGTCATTCTGAAGTTTTCTCAAATTGTCATGACAATCAATGATCCCAGAGAGAACATTCCTAGCATCAGAATAAACCCGGACAGTCAATGCGGCACACGGCGTGAGGGCATTTCCCCAGTGCAGATTGAAGCCTTGTGTCAAACCCAAATGTTCGGGACGCTCAAAGGCTATTTCAAACACCTCATCTACTCTGCGAGCCTCCACTGTGTGACATGAGGTCTCCTGCAGCTCAAGACCCTGCAATAGATCACATAGATTAGGTAATTTGTTAAGGTGTACTTTATTAAATCCTAGAGAAAGAAAAGTGCCTATGATACCTTTATGTTAACTGTACAGTATCCATACCCTCGCTCCAGAATCATAATCCAAACCATGCGGTCCTGAAAGCGGCCAAGAAAATGAGACCCTGGGGCCAAGGAACCTAGAACGGGGAAAAAAACATGAGCCAACGATGCGTTTAACATGTATTCAGTGTGACATCAAAAAAGAGGGCAAACACAGGGCAAGGAATTACCATACAATCAAAATCATATAAATATAGCTGCAAGGAGCAATGTGGGGCCAAGCACCACATGCAGGGTCTGACAGGGTCTAACAGGGTAGTTAGACCCTGTCAGACTCAGAAACAGGGTTTAACAGGTTCTAACAAGGTTTAACAGGGTCTGACAGGGTCTAACAGGGTTTAACAGGGTCTAACAAGGTTTAACAGATCAAAGACACATCAAAGACAGATCGGTTGCTAGGTGAGTTGCTAGGCAATTCCTGAAAATTCCTGCAAATTTGACCTGCTGGTGGCACTAGACGGTTGGGGCTGGGGGCCTATAAATTGCTGTGGGTAATGAGGAGACTGGCTGGAATGTGCATGCAAAATTTCACAACTTTTTACCAGACGGTTCTAGGGGTTGCCATAGACTCCCATGTTGAGAATATAAAATAATAAGAATCAGGAGACCAGACACATCAAAGGAAAGATCAAAGGGTCGCTAGGCAACGTCGCTAGGCAGCGTCGCTAGGCAGCGTCGCTAGGCAGCGTCGCTAGGCAGCGTCGCTAGGCAGCGTCGCTAGGCAGCGTCGCTAGGCAACGTCGCTAGGCAACGTCGCTAGGCAACGTCGCTAGGCAACGTCGCTAGGCAACGTCGCTAGGCAACGTCGCTAGGCAACGTCGCTAGGCAACGTCGCTAGGCAACGTCGCTAGGCAACGTCGCTAGGCAACGTCGCTAGGCAACGTCGCTAGGCAACGTCGCTAGGCAACGTCGCTAGGCAACGTCGCACAAACACTATATATATATTTTTTTTTATCTTTAAATATTACAAGGTACACGATAATACACATTTCAGGCACATAATAGTACACATTTCACCACCACAATAACAGTCACAAAGCACTTTTTTTTCTCTCTTCAGAAAGATGTACCCTGTGGTACGGAAATGTACCACAAGGTACATACATTCGCAAAGCGCTCAGAGGACACATCGGGGGATGTGGGTACGGGGATAAGCACCACCGGGCATTTGGACACTATAAGGTGCCTAGCACCTACGTTGCTTGTCCCCTAATAATAGTGATTTTATTCAGCCCAAGTCAAGCACAAGTCTAGATGGCATGGTACTACTGCAGAATACAGTAGGAATGTTCAAACCTTCTTAGATCAGAACTCATGTATTTATGGGAGACAAAAAGATGTGTCTGTCTCTCTCTCTCTCAGCAACAATCAAGCCTCAATTGCAGGACAATACAGTATTACTCCAACAAGTATGAATCAAAATACAACACTGAGCAAGCTAATGATCATTGTTGTATGATGGTTACAAGCTCATAGAAGCACAATGAATATTTTGACATAATCCCCACACATAGTTCGATTAGGTTCATTAGGTTTTCTCACTTCAATAATTTAAAGGTCATATCTTAAACCACATATCAAACTAAAAGTTGAGAGTTAAAGTTAGTTAGCATGCTATATACACACACTAGTTCTTCACACCAGGTTGTAAACAAGAGAACATTTGTACAGTTTCAGATCAACAGTCTATATAATATAATTTGCTGTCCTTATCATGCTCTTCCAGATCAGACACAGAACCAATCCTAGCAGCCGCAGCAGCTCCATTTGGCCCAAGAGTATTATATGGTTAATAGTGTGGAAACATTTGGATGAAATGAATACAGATCTGAGCTTTTTTGGGTCACTACACATGATGCTCAGCAGGATCATGCATGCTTGCATTAAAGCCAGTAACTCCAACAAGCTGCTCACAGTAACATTCCTTTTACTAATATACTACCATATACGGGGACGCCTCTCTGAGCTCTGATCTGCACACAGTCCCAACTTGACCCAAAGATGACAGCAATTATAGCCATCAAAATATTTCAAGTACTTGAATTAAAAAGCTGAAATAAATCAGAAGAATATAACGCATAGAAAATCAAACATTGTTAAAATGTAATATAAAATGATTATATATTAGGTCAGCTTGGTTACAGGTGTGGCTTGTGATAAGAGCAGTCCCAAAGATTGTTGATATAATTCCAGCTGAATAGCGCATATTTTTCATTTTATCTTTGAGCAAGATACTTCACCCACCTTCGCAGTGAATGAATGAATGAGGTATGTGACTGTCAAATTATATTTTATAGTAAAATATTTTGCCATGCTGTATAAACACAACATAAAATTCTGATCTTAGCTTGCAGAATCATACATTTGATTTAGAGTTGTACATTTAGGACAAAAGACTTTAGTCAACAAACCCAGTGATCCTCTTGCGAAAGCCATCCTCAGAGCAGAAGCCAAGCTTGCACTCATCTGTTGGTAAAAGACTGAGTCAGGACAGGGACAGGCTGTGCCAACAGGCCCAGGCCAACTGCGCTGTGGCCGGGGAAATCCCACCAGGAAGATGGGCAGAGTGAAGAGGGGCAGCAGAGGGGCTGACAGAAGGGCTGAGAGGGTCACCACAGCCAGTAGCAGCGGCCACAGTGAAGCATTCAGAGCCAACAGTGTGCCAGCGGACTGTCTCCGTTGCTTCTTCTCAGTCCATGATGTGACCAGAACGGTCACACTGAACTTCAGTTTGGAGAGAAACTGGCTCAGTCTGTCGACGATAAGACCAACCTTAGCAGAACCACACCACAGTTAGGCACTAGATGTGCGTATAGTGTTGGTACAGTGGTATAGCAAGGTAGTCTTACCAGCAGAAGCTGAATGCCTGTTCCAAGGCTGTCCCATCCCTGCAACACTTTGTCTCCAGCTATGAGCTGCAGCAAAATAATTACAACCATGTGGAGCAGAGCCTCCTCTGTGCTTTGCCAGACCTGGAAAAAAGTTAACAGGTCTCTCTTGAAAATAATACATAGCCTGTATAAAGGATTAATAATTTTAAAATGTATGTAGTATTTCTTCAGTTATTTATTACTTTTTACATTTTAACAAATCCCTAAAACTTATTATTTTGGGTTCAGCTTTGAAAAGGAAATTGTTAAGACCCACCAAATGTCCAAGCTAATGTCTATCAGACCATCCCTTCATACAGCCCCCCCCTCCCAAAAGTTCACAAACAGCTTGAACTGGGGGCAATTTTAGTCAGTCAATCAATCACCCATCAGCGTAATGGCTTAAACCAAGCTTCAGATTTTGATGTCTTTTGTCAAATACAGTTTGTTTCAATACTACTATACAAGTTTATAATTGAATGTGTACGCACCACTCTGAAAGCTCGTGTCAACCCAATGGAATGTGAAGCCTTATGCATTTGTAGAAGAGACTGATCCATGGCTAGAAAAGCTATCATTGCCAAAGGTGACACTGTAAATAAAACAGGTATGAGTAATTTGTTGAAAAACATTCTTCAAAAGGGAAAAAGGGAGAAACATACTCTACCAAGATTGATGAGAACTCTTCTGAGTGCTGCAGCCATGTGAAGTCCCTTGTTGCGCTGCTTAAAGGTCTGGATATTAGACATCCCTTTGGGGTAAAATGGGTTGAGGAACAATCCTCCAAACAAATATGCCCCCTGAACCTCTCTGAGCACCCAGCTGAGGCAGAAGACAACAAGGAGGAGATACCCCACAAGGGTCTGAGGTCCACTGACAAAGTTCAGAGATTGCACTTTTCCCAGGAAATGATGCAGCAAGGCAGCCTCAACCCCTGCCACCAACAACAGGATAATGTACAGTAGTATCTCCCTGTAGCCAAGAGTCCAGCCAAAAGAGCTAGGAGGAGGTGGAGGCGCTGTGGACCCCCCTCGACATAACTGATCTCTGAAAGCCTCTGAGGAACCTTTACAAAATATTCTTGTCTGGCTGAGATCCAAGCTCAACAGAAAACCCATAGAGACCGAGAAGAGAAGCAGAGTCATTGTTGAGGGAATGAAGTAATTACATACAGCTACTCCAGAGGACACACAGAACATCAACAGCAACCTAGGAAACAGCAGGCAACATTTGTATATTTAGGTAGTTGTTATGGCACAGTAATGATCAGGTTTTTCTTACAATTGGTAAAAATAATCAAAAGGGAGATTAACTCAGAACAACATTACACTACCATCAAACAAAAATAATTCAACACTTGAATGATCATACAGATTGTTGATGAGATTTAAATGAGATTATTTTAGATTATTTTATGGTGGTTAACTGAGGTGTCCAAATTATTTTTTTCCCCTGTGATAATGTATGAAAAACTGCTACATTTCACCTCTTATTCCTTCACACCGAATCGGACACAGTTGTTTTAATGGTTTAATTAATTGTCAGAATAGCAACATTATTAATAGCTACTTTGTTACAGTAAAACTCTCAACTTGTTATGATGGTACTTGAAAATGGAATTTGTAAGTCAGTGAATTCATGGGCCAAGCAACAATTTAGAAATATCCCATTTACCAATATCACTTCACCTGAGGTTGCTGGACATGGGGGAGCCGCCTAAACCAAATACAAGAATCTGCTCCATGGCCCAAAGGAGCAGGGCATCCAGAGGAGGCAGCATTCCCAACGCCCACAGAAGAGGTAGAAAGAGGAACAGCACATGCAGAATCTGACTGGCCAGATGTAGCTCGGGAACAGTTCCAGAAAACCTGAAAGAGATTTTCAAAATTCTACAAATGATCTGCATTTTCAGTTAACATCTGTTATTAAATGTTTTACCTTTCAGCCAGATCCACAGAGATAAAAATGAATATGTACACGGGCCGAGTAAGAGGGGTGATCTCATAGGTGTCCTGTGCCTGGAAGGTGGCAGTCTCTGTGGCTGTATTAACGATGAGGGAATACTCAGCAATACACAGAGTCACCCAACTGAGAACAAAAATAACCAGGGATGCACCTATGCTGTTGTACAGAGTGGCGAGTCGGCTGAGAAACATATACCATGTGCCAAATCCACACAGCACCCCTGCAAGAACTGTATGCAGCACGATATTCAGGCCAAACCTCTTTCCTGGGGCAATGAAGTGCACAGTGTCAGGGCTGACACAGTGGGTGAACTCCACCTCCTCTTCATCAGTCAGGATGTTGTTAACCCCGAGTCTCTCCACAGTGGCATTCCTACGAACAGCATATAATGCTAGGGCCTGGACACCCACTGCCACCCCAAACATGAGCAGTCCAGACAGAACTGCGGCGTGGAGCTCCTGAAGCAGCTGCAGCTGGCAAAGCAGAGTACAGATGCCTCCGAAAAGCCATGGTGTTAAGAACAGGACAGCCTGGTTGACATACACATACAGTGGGGCACAGTAGCCCAACTTAAAGCGTGGACCACCCAATACAGTCTGGGGGAAGCGCTTCCAGAAGAACTCCTGCTTGTACTCATTAAGAAGGGGCACATCTGGCCCCATTCTGACCATTCCCAAAAGGGTGGCAGGTCATCTCTACACAGCTGAAGGAGGTGGGGCACTCATCCTCCAGAGATGCTGCCTGTAGAGAAATCACATTGTTTGGGCAACTATCAACACAAGCCATTGAAATTGATTCAAACATTAAACACAACAAGGATTTTGCTAGCTTGAACCTAACTCGTTAACATTACAGACTGAGCCTTTCAGCAATTCGTTTTGGATAGTTTATATTTTAGCTTGTGCCAATGATAATAATAATGTTTCCAATCATTGGCAGACGGTGTAGATCAGACAATATACGAGCCATCCTTTTAATGCTACATCATTTATGCGTAACTCAGGTCTTCTCAGGACAGTCGCTTTTATTTCTCGTTAGCTTGCTAACACTCAATTCAGTGACATAGCATCCTTCAGATTAATATTTAATAACATACCTTTAACAGGACGGGAGGCTGCGTCCATGCCGTTTCGCCTTAAAGCATTTAATCTTCACATATACTTTTTTTTTAGCCAATGTGATAGCAAAGACTCTAGCTACTAGCTAACTAGCTCCTTTGTCGCTAGCCCTATCGGCGTGATGCACGGTGCAGACGAAGATTGTTAACCAATGGAAATGTTTAACCCAAAACAAACAGTACGCGGATTGGCTACACCACTCTGCAACGAGTAGGTCCCGCCCATGTTTTTCTTTATTTTCATGAATATTTACATTTTAGATTTTCACTGATGGCATCAAATTATGAACTAACACATAGAGAATTCAGGAAATATAATAATAATAATAATAATAATAATAATAATAATAATAATAATAATAATAATAATAATAATAATAATAATAATAATAATAATAATAAATAAAACAGAAATAATAAAATTAAATGTGAAATACTACTAAGATTGATGAGGAAAATAACATGTTAACCCCCCCCCCCCCCCCCCCATTCCCCATGAGGAAAATAACATGTTAAACCCCCCCATTCCTTTGCTTCATCATGAAGCAAAGGATGGTCTGAAGGTCTGCATCTAAAATATAAAACATATTTATAGTTATTTAACATTTTCTTTGCTACATAATTATATTGCTTCACATAGGCTATTTGATGTCTTCAGTATGCTATGTGTCCACAATATAGAAAGTAGTAAACAGAGCCAGTTGTAATATATAAGTTTTGAAAGAGTCATTATTTGGACTAGATTTTGATATGAAGCTAATTCAAGAGGCCTTAAACATTATTATTAGTGACACAAGGAATAGTAATAACCAGACCCCCCAGGATTTCGCGGGCATTTTTTGTGATTGTTGCGGGCTAAAATGCCTGAATTTGCGGGAGCTTTTCCAAAAGGTTGCGATGAAAGTTGCGGTGCTTTTAAGGTTTTTGTTGCGATTTTGTTGCGGGAGGAAGTGAAAGTTGCGATAAATAGTTGCGATTTTCGCTTTTTGTAATTAAAATTGAATCATATTTTCAATACTGAGTTATTACTGACAAAGAATAATACAAAGACACAGAGATCACAGTCCTAAAACAACCTTACCAACATCGAAAATAAATTACTACTAGGAGGGGAACTGTTTCGCGCGGTCTTTTGCTGTTATTTTTGTGGGCAGGTGGCTGGCCGCAGACATGTTTCTTTGCCATTAGAAGCCGTGTCTCAATTCCCAGGGCGCGCGGCTCGGAGCGTGGCCCGAAGGGCATGTGCGTCACACATTTCGCCAGAACACCGGCAAGACGACTGCTGTCCCACTTCTCTTTTGTCCCATGCGCAGTTAACACACGGTCCGAAGACCGCAGTCGTTAAGCGGTCCGCGGACTGCAGTCGGGGCTGAGCAAGTGTGCACCGCCTTGACTGCAGTCTGAGCCCCCTTCGGGCCGCGCTCCGAGCTGTGCGCTCTGGGAACTGGGACACGGCCGCAGTTTTGTTTCGTCACACGGAAGTAAAGCAAAATGTTGCGGCTTCCAAACTCAAACCTTTTAGCCGCCGAGAATATGAGGTTGGGTCCTATGGCTCGCAGATTTGTGACGCGCAAAGAGGAGGCTATGGTGACAGATACGCTGAGATCCAGATATGCGTTTTGTGCATTTATTACAAAAAGAGCGCACACAGCTATGACAGCGCAGCAGGATGAAATGGAACTCATGAAAACCAGCAGGATGAACAGATTAACGTGAAAGATGAATGAATGGTTTGCGATCAACAAAAAATACGGCTACACCCAACCCTGACTCTCTCCTCTGTGTGACAGGTGAGCGCGCGCTTTTACACGCACACATTTCCGTACATGCACACACCCACACTCACGTGACCCACCGCCTCTGCCGCACACACACACACACACACACACACACACACACACACACACACACACACACACACACACTCACGTGACCCACCGCCTCTGCCACACACACACACACACACGCACACACACACACACACACACACGCACCGTGCACCTCATCTCAGTTATGTCTCCTACACAGAAGGAAGTTGGTCGGCGTTCAATACGTCGCCGATGATTGGTCAAAATTAGTAACAATTGCGGGAAAGTTGCGGTGATTGGTCAAAATTGCAACACCGCCCTGAATTCGCGGGGATTGGCTGAAGTTGCGTTGAAGTTGCAAATCGCAACATCGCGAATTCCTGGAGAGTCATAACGGTGACAGCAGGAAGCCTACAGATTGTATGAGAAGGTGTGTACAAACCTTTGACTGGAAGATTATTATTTTTTATAGAAAATAATAATAATAAACATGTTTACAGGTGGCAGCCCATTAGAGCTCATGAAATAACAAAAAATAGCTTTTGTATTTCATGTTGAAATAATATGATAAATGATGCACAACTTGAACACTGCAACAAAAGACATGCAGGTTTAAAAATGAAAGGTGCACTTTCACCCAAATGTACTGAAAATAAAATGTGTTCAACATTTCACCCTAATTGTCTGTTTTATCACTTACTCCACTCACTAGCCGACTTCAAAGGAAACAAATTAAAAGAAAATGACAGCAGCAACAATAACTCAATGACACATTTCAAAAAGATAAGCAATACAGCGAGATTGGTTCTGTATGGAGGATGTTTATGACAGTAAAAAATAAACTCAAGACATAATATGTACTTTTGTAAAAGAAAATGATTGATTCATGTTGACTTGGACATGTTATATCAGCTGTTGACGTTAAGCATTGTGCATGTGTGTGGTTAGGTCTTACAAATACGAATATTGTTTTGGAATGTAGGCTACCTTTTTTCCTCAGGTAACCATCATGCATCATCATCCCAACACCACCAACCCCCAACACAGAACCTGAGCAGGAACCACATGCTTCATTGAGCAATTATTCAGAGTCTTGAACTAATGGTGTTCCAAATGCACACACAGCACATGTGGGCAGTAGAGCAGCAGTAATGGCCCCATACAGAGCATGTGTTCACTGTATATGAGTCTATATAATCCAACAAGCACAGCAGATTAGATCCACAGCCTTCACAGGAGAGCAAAGAGTCTTCTCGTCTCTGACCAGCTCCCTCTTGAGGCCAGCACTATTTCGAGCACATCAAAACAAAACCTGGCTGTCACAATCCATCCTATTGACAACGTGTTCCCCTCAGCAGCCCAACATGGGAAGAGGCAACACATTAACTATTTTTATTTTACAGCTGAAAAAGAAATGTTGTTTTATATGCAGTATTATACGTCAACATGTTTCATTCAACACCAACTCTACTACACAATTATGACACTTGCAATTATCCTTTGCATTACCTAATGCATTCAAGCGTTCTCACTGAGCAGCCAAATCTGTGCATTAGCTTCTTTTTTCACTGGAGTCCATCAGCTGCCATTTGATGTCAGCCAGAGGAAAGTAATGACAGTGCACTCACAAGAGCAGTCATTAGCTGTGCGTAATTCTGGGAATTAACACAAATTAAGTGAAGTTAAGTACATGCATTAGAGGGGCTTGTTTGGGCAGAGCTTGTCACTTTTGCCATGGACAAACACTCTCTGCACGCTATACAAAGGCTTACAATCATAAAGTCCTTAAGAGGAAGACATATTGCCCTTCTTTATACTTGTTGTAAGGGAGTGGTTCAATGGGATTAAATTAAATATAAAAACTCAAATGGAAGATTTCACTGTACACAGAGCTGTTATAGGAGGCTCTTTTCCACTGGCTGGTCGTTGGCTTTAAAAAAGAGGCTACGTGATTATACAGTCTCTAAAATGCATTAGGGCCGTACTCCAGATTACATCTTTATCTGAGCATCGACAGATTATTGTCCACAGAGAGGTGTGCTAAATCTGGATTATCCACTTGTTGGGGATCCATTTGACCTCTTGGGATGAAACAGGCCAGCCACACACACCCTTACATCTGTGGGTGTTTTTGTATTGCTTTTTTGAGCCACCAAAGGCAAAGCAAAGTGAATGACACTAAAACCCTTCATCCTCAGATTACTACATCTAGTCTTCTGAAGTAAAAAACAGACTTGTAAATGTTTCACTATTAAATGTACAGATGGTTTACATTATTACAAAACACACCAAATAAGATAAGATAAGATAAGACTTTATTGATCTCACACAGAAGAAATTCACTTGTCACATTAGCTCCAGGCAGTTTAGTGCAAAAGAAAGTTTGAACAGAAAGTGCATGCAGACAAATAGTAATAATAACAAAAATAAGTAAAAAGAGAGTATAGAAAATATTGCACGTCTGGACTATACAGTGGAGTTATACAGTCTGATAGCGGTGGCGATTAAGGATCTGCGGTAGCGCTCCTTCTTGCACTGAGGGTGCCTCAGTCGGCTGCTGAAGGAGCTGCTCAGCTCCTCTAAATTACACATTTGGAGGTTTAGCACCATTCCAGAATCTGAAAAATCAAAAATGTTCATGTAAAATGAGATCTATAATAACACTTGATCTTTAGGACTTAAAGGGATAGTGCGTTTTTTTGTTTTTTTTAATGTTAATCTGTATGGGTTTCCTTCTAAAAGTTACGTGTGTTGACACTGGCTTACCTCTGACACTCTCAGCTGATCCCGGTTCGGCTCGCTTTCTGGAGCCCACGTAAGTAGGTCCAGTAACTTCCCTGGAACATGAAATAAAGCTTGTTTTTCTTCTCAAAACAAAACATTTGTCCGAAAGGTGATATATTTGCGTCCTAAACAGTTGTCCACGAAACATCCAGCAGCGTAGTTTGCGGTCGCGTATTGTGTCTCTCGGTTCATATCACTGCGCACATATTAGCTGTATTAGCCTGTTAACCTTTAGCGGAAGTGTACGGCAGATGCGGTCTGCCGTAAGTGAACAGGCTAATACAGCTAATATGCGCGCAGTGATACGAATCGAGAGACACAATACGCGACCGCAAACTACGCTGCTGGATGTTTCGTGGACAACTGTTTGGGAAGCAAATATATCACCTTTCGGACAAATGTTTTGTTTTGAGAAGAAAAACAAGCTTTATTTCATGTTCCAGGGAAGTTACTGGACCTACTTACGTGGACTCCAGAAAGCGAGCCGAACCGGGATCAGCTGAGACTGTCAGAGGTAAGCCGGTGTCAACACACGTAACTTTTAGAAGGAAACCCATACAGATTAACATTTTAAAAAAGACACGCACTATCGCTTTAACTGACCTGCCTTCCTCCTCTGGTTGGGCATATGACAAACTTAAACCAGTGCTGGACAAGCTCCCTCCAGTCCTGCGTGTTGGTCTCATCTCACTCCTAGCTGGATTACAGTGTTTGTGCTTCTTATCTGCGATCATACATGTTCAAATCAGCATAATAAGAAAAGCATTCTTCCAAAGAGGGGTACAACATAAGTATATAGATGTGCAAATAAGGGCTAAATTTCTGGATTGAATTAGCCATTGCCTTGTGTAATGGCTATTCTTCCTAGAATTCTATCAAATAAAATTCATAAAATTACATAGAGGATTATAATAAATTGTATATTGTACAGTACAAGTAAAATTACATGTTTTCTCCCTCAACATAAAAAGTGATTTTAAGTTTAGTGGGCGTATACCTTACTTGACCAATTTTTATGGAAAAAATTTGACTGAATAATAATGGTCATATATTCTAAAAATGGCATTTTGTGGAATGAAAATCATACAGAAGCAACTGCATGTAACTAGACACTTGTTTCTCTGTCACAGTTCAAGACCAGAGTGAGAGAAGATGGTTAACAGAAGAAGGCAAATAGTTCTTTCTGAAACAAGCTCTTCATTCATGGTTCAAATTTTGTGTACACTTTAATATACCACACTTACACTTGTAGCTGTGATGTTTTGGGGTCTCATCTGCAGCAGTCAATGAACCGTCCTGTCCGTGGATGAGGTTCTGCAGCCCTCCGCTCATGGTGGTTATGGTTCTTAAAGTGTTGCATGACATAAGTGGCAGCAGCCTGGGCAGGTTTATCTCAGTGCTCAACTGTGGGCATGGCTGTGAGAGATGATACACATTCAACTTCTATGGTATAAGACCTTTGTGCAAACGGTTGGTTACTATTGTACAGTAAGGCACATGATGTTTATATTTGTAATAAGGAAACTCTGTGCTCTCATGCTCAGATTTAACTCAACGTGCAGAGGGGGTTGTGTTGACCTGGCTAATAGGGGCTAAATCCACTGGTGCATTATCGGCCAGGCACATTTCATCTAATCAGCAGGATGATGCCAGTAGGCTTAGGCTGCTTTTAATTCAGAGCTGCCAGAGAATTACTGTGCTGACTCTTATTACAGCAGAATGGAATCACTAACACTCACTGAGTCTGATCGGGTTATTCAGATTTATGGGAGCCTGCTGTTTACATGAAGTGACAGTGATGCAGTTTACATGATAGAGTCTATCTGTTGTAGTTAAAAAAGAGGGCATATTGAAGTAGGAATGGTCATACAGTCTAGTACAGTTACCAGTGATGCTCACCGAGGACTCTGTGTTGAGCAGTTCGGCTCTGGTCCTCTCCTCTACAGTTATGACTATTTCATCCAGAATCTGCAGCTGTGACAGCCGCAGAACCACGGCTGCTCTGTGCAGGGAGTTACGGGCAACCTGCATACACATACTTCATTCTTTCACTAGCACAAATGCATTTAGACTTTAGAAGTTATTTAATCTAAAAGCTGCATTACATTTAAACCAGGTCAGAGATACAGAACCGTGGACAGCTGAATGCCCATCTGCAAGACTCTCAAAACTCTTCTTGAGTTTTCTTGATTGAATGTAACTTTATTTTTGTTTTGTAAGTTCTTAACTTTAACCCCAGTGTTAGAGCCCCATTTGATTGGTCTGTGCTCAGCTGAGTCTTTAGTCTCAAACCTGGCCCAGCCATCTGCTCAGAGAACTGCCTATTCTCGTACAGGGCAATACAGTATGAGAGCATGCCAGGGGAAGTTCAGATGAGAGGGCTGAAATTGGCAGGGTCACAGAAAAAGTAATGATTTAATTTTATGTGGTCAGTAGGGTTACACACTATGTCATGGGTGACTTTTGGCTTGGGTTTAAACCATCAAGGAGACTGGGTGAGAGAGAGAGGTTCTCCACAGCTGTGCATAGGTCTGTCGAAAAGAGGCCTGATCATCAGCTGCATGGCATAGCTGTTGGTATTTAGTCAGCAGATTTGTATGTCAGCCAGTTTAGCAGACCAGAGGCAGCATCATGTGGTCAACAAATAATGGAAAATACATGTAAGGAGTACTAAAGCACTGAACTTACCATGCAAATGCCCTTTAATCATAAGGGTTAATTTACACATTTTGTCTTGTTCTTCATTTAAATTGTATGTATTCCTTTTAAGTTTCTCTATTTATAGAATGTTCAAAAAAGCACCCAGGTTCTGCTCAGCTAAAAAAAAGTGCTAACTCAGTCCTAACACCATGCTCCTAATTAACATATAATATAAATTAGACTGTTCATTATAATAAAAATAAACCCCATATGAAGATATGAACCTGGAGTTTATTGACATTCTGATTAAGTTAGTGTTGCTACTAAGCAACAAAAAATGGCCAATCACCAATACACTGTAATACAGGGCAGTACTTAGTGCAACTGTATAGGGGAAATGTACCTACAGACCATCTTTCTGTTTGATTGAGTAGGGCTAAGAATATGAAAATAAAAAGCTAGGAACAGAGATATTGTGACAACAGTGAAATTTGTTGTATGCTCTCAGGCTGTGTATGTGCCGCCTATGCGGGGAGAGCAAATACTTACGGGGTTGCCGATCACACAAAGCTCTGTCAGTGAAGGAAGGGCTTCTAGTTTCTCCAACTCTGCAGTATCCTGTTAAAGAGCAGATAGACATTATGTCCACAAATGTACGTAGAAGAGACCTGTGCCATATGCAGCACATTTCATTTGTGTATTATGGACAGCACAGCTGATGCACAGATTACATGTGTGAGCCTGTATTAATCTCATGAGAATCTGGACAGTAGCACAGAGTGGGGAGAGCTTTAGAACTGAACTTGGCTGTGATTCAAAAGAGGCCCCCACTGGGAGAATCACTATGCTGGGTGATTGCTGTCTTTTCCTAATTGAATGCATGAAAACATTAAGGCGGTGAAGGAGAACAGGACATAAAAGTGCAAATGACTTTTGCCCATTGAGGAGGAGATACGGACTGAGAGGCTGATTACATGTTATCCTGATTGTCTCTCTCTGTCTTCATACATACATCTGTGACCTTCAATCAAACTTGATTCTGCTTAATGCTACCCCTCGCATGCAACAGCGGGTTGGTAATGACTCATGATTACTATACTTCATGTCTTACTTTGCAAACACCAAAAGTAATACTGTTCCAATCTGAATAAAATGCATTCTCAAACATCTGACCCATTTAGCACAGAAAGCAATCAGTAAAAGTTGGTAGCATGGTGACCTTGATGGTCTCTTTAAGAAATCAGTGCAGCATGAGTCATTCAAGCATTCCCTGAAAGCTTATAAAACACAAAAGGCAGGCCCAGAGGAGAGTACCTGCAGCTTGTTGGAGTCCAGGGAGAGCTTCCGCAGCTTTGTCAGGTGCTCCAGGTGGCTGAGCTCGCGAACACGGTTCTCTGACAGGCAAAGTTCTAAAAGTGCACCTTGCCCAATAAAAGAATTCTCAGAAAAGACTTTGATTCGATTTTTGCCCAGTACTAGTTCTCTGAGAAGGTGGAGTCCTTCCAGTCCCTCTACTTGGGTGATCTCATTACCTACAAACAAAGAATGGTGAAATAAGTATTTAATGTGAACATAATAAATAGTACAATTATGAATGTATGCATGCTACAGCATCTTCTGTTGCACTGATGCCACTATATTAAAAAAGTAACTGCTCTATCATTTTGAGATGAGTGAAAGTCTTATCATATGATTTTTGTGGTAATGCTGATAGGAGTTAATAAATCTCCTGTAGACAAAATAAGTCATCAAAAACATTCTTTGAGTAAGGGTTAAAGCCCCAGAATGTAACTTTTTAGCACAAAAAAATGACTCCATATAAAATCTTCCACTGCATTGCATAAAACATATCTATCTCCATGGAGAATGTTCCAAAGTATGGTTTTAAGTTTCTATTTCCATGGAATCATGCTGGTGACGTGCCACCTCCAGAAAGTTACAGATTGTTGCATTAAATAAATACAAGGGCATGCTTGTTTTCCTCAGAAAGTAAAACTGAACAAGTTTTCAGATCAAGCATTGTATTTGTGGGACAAAGCCAGAGAAAATCCCACAAAGATGTAAAAAGATTGTTAAAATGTGTTGTTTTGTCTAAGGTGGACCCTCATCTATGGGAGGTCTCAGGCCTTTTCACTGTCTATAGTCGATAATAACAGGCTTTGTGAGAGGGGCACTATGTCAACCATACATGCCTTGAAGAAAGAGTGCCTTCAGATTGGTGAGCCTGCTGAGCTGAAGATTGGCCATATTGGAGATGCCATTGTGACTCAAATGCAGCTCCTCCAGACTCCCCATCAGCGGCTCCAGGCTGCCAAAGGGTAGAGCTTCCCTTAAACACCAGAAGAATAACAAGATAAAACAGTGGTAACAACTGTGCTGAAAGAAACACGTGCACTCTCTTGCTGCCTCATTTCACCCGTCACAACTCAAAATATCTAAAAAAAAAAAAAGCCAACAACTCCAGAATAATAACAGAAGAGAGCGGTCACAAATGGACTACATGAAACTGTATTGGTTTTACTGGTTATACAACAAAATAGGCGAGAAAGAAGAATGGCTGACCATCTCCACCAGAGTATCTTCACTTGCATGTGTCCAATATCAAGAGATAATAAAATAAGAGTGACAAATACTTATTCAGTTGAGCTTTTCCACCTATATTATTGCTTTAATATGATTTAACTACATATAAACAATATTTTGACAAGATAAAATAGGACAGGATAAAATGTAAACAGCGCAGGCAGAGGGAAACGTGGATTGGAGAATGCTGCCCTCTAAAGGTACAAGACAAAATTACAGAATTTAATACGTTCTATCGACACAAAGATTACTAATAAGGGCAAGGGTAAGGAAAATCAAATCTTGAAGCTAATGAAAATAATGAAAACCCCAGTCGATTGATGTTATGACTCCATTATGGGGCTTATGCATTATACAGAAGAATCACAGTCATGACAGTCAACTTCAAACCAAATTTCCTTACTAAGGAATAGACTCAAGTGATTCCAATACCACAATCAGTAAAAACGCTTTCTTTACTTTCTTCTTTGTGATTGAATGATAGCACTTTATTTTATATTATAATGTGGTTTTATAGCTATGTAATCCCTCAGGTTCCATAGTGGTCCATAGGTGTATACAAGTCTATCTGGTCTTATATAATTTTCAGAAATGGCTCAATTGTGTCCTGCAAATGTGATTTTTCTAGTTTCGATACTAGTTTTAGTATTTATTAGTATCTGATATTTGATACTTTTGACAACTCTACTACATATAAAACCTGCTTTGTAAAGTCTGGTAGGTTGTACCGATATTAACCTGAACTTGAAGGTAAGCTATATACTTAAAGAACATAAAAAATATCAGTGAGGAATTATTAAGACCAGGAAACCAAGTGAGTAGCATAATACCTGTTGCTCTTGGTCTGTGCCTGCTGGCCGTAGCCGCTGGAGTGAACTTTGTTGTACAGAATCTGACGGTTTGTCAGGTGAGTTTGGGCCTTCTGTCGTGGCAGGATGGACTCAATGTGGTTGTAGTTCAGACTAAGAGACTGTGAATGATAATATAGAATAATAAACATTTTAAAACCCCATCATGAAACACATATGGATGTTTTTTTTAATTACTTTTATGTTAGGCAGGCAGATGAGGCCAGAGAAGGAGGTGAGGTTGTTGTGATCCAGATTTACGTGTTGCAGGCTGTCAAACAAGTCAGCTGGGGACAAATCAACCATTCTGGAAAAGAAGAAGCCAAAATAATTTCAAAATGTTGTTTACATTTCTGTCTGTAAACCCAGATAATCACCTAATGGAGTTAGACTCCACGGAAAGATTTGTAATTTCAGAGAACTCTGAATGGCCCAGCTTCTCAAACACCATGTCCGATGTTAACCTCCCACTAAACATATCCTTTGCATTTTCACATTCAGTTGCTTCCTATAAAGTAAAAAAAAATAAAAAAAATAAAAAAAATCACAAATTGTTGTTTTAATTGTTGCCACCTCTTACCACAGCGATGCCATCCAAAGCTTTCAACGAAGATATGTGAAAGACTACATAAATGCGATAATTTTCCAGTTTCTCAACCAGTGGATTTCCATGCAAATCCAGAATGATGAGGTTTGTTAATCCCTAAGAAAAGACATATAATGACTTATCAACATGAAGGAAATATTGCAAGAAACAAATCAAAAACAAACCTTCAGATAAAAGATATCCCGTGTTGTAGATATGTGGTTGTTGCTGATGTACAGCTCCAAAAGTGATCGGACTCTCTGAATCCCGTGGAGAGAAGTGATGTGGTTTTTGTCCAGTGAGAGAAAAGTGAGGCTGGGCATCTGCTCCAAAACCAAAGCTTCTAGTAAAGTCAGTTGATTTCCATCCAAACTCAGTCTATTTAAAGAAGTGAGTTTCAATAGACCTACAAGAAATACAGGGGATTTAATATTGTGTCAATATAGAACCTATAATATTTCATGTCTCACCAGTTACAGTAGTGATGTTATTGTTATTTAGTGAAAGTTCTTCTAACTTCAGACAGCAGTCAAGTCCTTCCAGTTTGGTGATGTTGTTATCATTAAAGGAAGCCCAACGCAAATTTACCAGTCCACTAAAATTAGACAGCTTCGAAATCATTAAGCCATCAAGGTTCAGAGCTGTTATCTATGAGACGATGGATGACAAAATACATTACAAAACCATAGTGAATTATAAATATCTAACACATGCCCATACATACTGAATATAATATGCAATGCATCATCCAAAAATGTATGAGTATATGAGTTTATTTGTCTATTATACAAGTTAAAAAAGCAAAACTAGACAGTGGGTTAAAACAATACCAGTGAGTCACCTTAGACATCCAGTCTGGCTGAAGACTGTTCCACATATTGTGACTGAGTCTGCACAAGAAGTGGGCTGTAGAAAGCAGACTGAGGCTTCGTGGGCGTTCAGCAATTGTAGACGAGTGCACTAAAAGACAAGTCTGTAATGACAGTGCACCAGAACACATTACAAAAAACTTTACTTTAATAAAAACCCTGTCTATACAATACAGTTAATATTAAAGGGCCTATATTACGTTATATTCTGATCTATGTTATAATATT
Organism: Paratrypauchen microcephalus; assembly: GCA_036785185.1. Lineage (NCBI taxonomy): Eukaryota > Metazoa > Chordata > Actinopteri > Gobiiformes > Gobiidae > Paratrypauchen > Paratrypauchen microcephalus. The sequence goes on from JAVJIX010000267.1 coordinate 348,323, forward strand.
GTTTCCGCATAACAAACATACTAGGAGTTGTGTTTTGAATCATTGACGCACAAACCCTGCATATTTAGTATTTAGTTTCTCTCTTAAACAAACACTGTTCCACCTTGGAAGTGCTCCACTATGTTTTTAAACTCTGGTTTACTCAAAGTAAAAAAAAAAAAAAATCTTAATCTGACTTGATTCATTTTTGTTTTCAAGGCTCAATCTTATTTTTATTGTAAAATATTTGTTATTATTATTTTATATATGATTTAATATTTGTTATCATTATGTCTATAGTCTGTCTATATAATTTAGCACATAGCACATAGTTCTTACTTTATGTAAATGTAATTTGAATGCAAAAGAAAATAGAAATGTTTTTAAACTCCATACAACATCACTAGAATCATTTGAATGAGTTCAGTCCTGGAATTTCCCATAAAAGTAGCTGTTAACTTGAAAATTACTGCTACATGACATCACATACTAATAATAAATGGTTAATCAAACATATGTGAATGAAACAAAATACAACACCAGCTATGTTTCTGTATAATACATTAACCTGTGTGATTCTTGTTTCTGCAGCTCTAACAGACTCTTTAGTTTCCTCCTCAGTGACAAGTTCATCATCCAGGCATGTGAGTGACTTCAAACCTGCTAATATGATCTTTCGAACTGACTTTGCCTATAAAACACCAAGATTTAATGATAATTAAGCAGTGATATTGGATAGTCTGTTTTCAGCACCAACCCTTTTCCATGGGTTGTGTCTTGTGTCCAGTCTTAATAGAGCTGGTGTGTGTTTCATCAGAACCATTGTGTCTTCTCTGGCCCTGGTCAGCTTGTTCCACCGCACATCAAGGTCTCTGAGCTTTGGCAAGCTCTTCATTCCTTCGAGGGTAACCAAGCGATTAAAGCTAGCATCCAAAAACTCAAGATTGTGCTGAAATATTAATAATAACATGATCATAAATTGTTTATTTAAAGTTAAATTATAAAAATTAAACATTTTGATCAGAATAAACCATCATTTTAATGTAATTGGAATTGGGTTTTTGATTTATGAATTGAACACATTCTTTACCATGCTGCGGATGTCATCCAGCCGTGTGAATTCATTGAAGCTGATACAGAGGTGTCTGAGAGTTGAAATGTGACCAATTTCCTTCAGCTTGCTCAGACTGTTGCCATGCAGGTTCAGCATCTGAGGATTTAATACTCAAATGTCATTTATGCAATTAATGTAAAACACTGGTATTATGATTTGCCTTATTTGATCAAAAATATTAACATATTTTATTGATAATGCACAGAAACTCACAGTTATCTGACTGGAGATATTTGCCTGAGCCACATTGAGCAGCATCTTGTCATCCACGATCAATAGTTTGGGCTCTGCCTTTAGCACTGGCTCCATGTTGAGCACTTCCCTATCCACAATTATCTCACTGGGAGAAGTACCATTTTTCTCTGTGTTATACATATGACTAGCCTTTTCTTGATTCTAATAAAAAGGAACATTGTAATAGATTCATGAAATAAGCTTACATATTAATAATGATCCTAAAAATAATAATACAAGTATTATTACATAAATAGTTACCGTAGTGACATATTCAAAGTATATGATGTACTCTGGTAGAACAAGCTCGTTGTCAAATATGAACCATTTTCTGTGTTGAAGACAGGACTCATGTGCTCTAGGAGAACTAGGCACTTCTGAAGAAAAACAAACAGTCTTTAATTTTTTAATACAGGAGTACTTTTAGTGGATTTGATGTTTCTTTACCTTTGGTGGTTGTTTTGTTTTTTGTGCCAGTGTATAGGTACACAGAATGGGTTGTGGGGTACTTGTTTTTTTCTACAGATTCACCATTTTTTATTGGTGTGCTGTTTCCAAGAAAAACTTTGGAAAGTATAACCCAACCTATGTTTTAACAAAGATTAGAAGTCATTGTGTTACAAGGAAAGTAAAAGTAAAAGTGAAGTAAAGTAATGAGTAGAGTTATGTACCATGACGGAGAAGGCTATCATCCATGATATGGAAAGAACTGTGGCTAGTGTCAGACATTGCACCCTCAATCCGGTACTGTTCACTGAGATGCAGGCTGTTGGACAAAGGAACAGCCTCTTCTCTTCCTAGAGCCTGATTGATATATTAGACAAAATGACTGAACAAAATGTACTCAATTTATTCTAATGTTAAGCTTCATTTTTAATGCACTGTATTTTTCCATTTTTTTGTGCGACACTGGTCAATGGTCTTACTTTGAATGTGAACTTTGAATTTACAACTGTGAAACTGGTCTAGTGTGTTTTTATTAATTCTGTGTTTGTCCACCAAAAAACTTTATTATAATATGTCTCTGTTGATTGAAAAATGTATGAACTGAAGATAAGGTTTGTCTGAGGTGAAAGTGAAGAAAGATCATTTACATTTACTTTGAAGGTGTCCAGCCACCTAACATTGCATACTGTACATACCTTAAATTGTTCAGCAGTTTTAAAGCCATTCTCTAAGATATGCAAAAGGTCCTCCTTTTCAGGGACTTTTGCTGGGTTAGGGACATAGAACAAGTGCTCCAGTCTTCGTCTGTAATTCCTGTTTAACAGAGCACAGTTTATAGACGATACTCTTTTCCAGTAAAGACATTATTTCTCTGGCCAGGACTCACTGGGGGAGACATGATGATTCATCACTGAGCAGCATCTGCAGTTTCTCTTCAAACCGAAGCCTCAGAGCAGTGTTGTGAACACGAATCACTTTGTTTATTTTTACTCCAGTGACATCATAGGCCCTGTAATCTGACTGACAGAAGTGCGAATGAAGGAGGTCACAGCAGGAAGAAAACCTGTTGAAAACAAAAAGCAAAAGAGTTAATCGAAGGCAGACCTTAAAACAGTAATGATCATTACATAACATTGTAAGTACCAGGGGTCTGTGGAACAGCCTTCCTCAAAACGAATGTTTCCAACACTTTCTAATTCCATCAAGAGAAACTGGATGGCATATTCCATGCAGCTTGTGACATGAGCAACCTCTCGCTCATGGAGGGCTTCCACTCTGAAAAGAGGAACATGCTTTAATAGTGGTAGAGACTCAAGACACATGTGTCCAAATAATAACATAACCTTACTCATCCGTCTTTTTGCCCCACAGTGCCAGTCTTTCTCTTATTGAGGCCATTTTCAGGAGAATTCCTTCTTTCAAATTTGAATCTAGACTGATGCCATTATTTTGATCTTCAGAGTGTACTCTAACAGACGGGGCTTCCTCTGAGCTGAGGCCTATAGATACTTTGCTGTTACCAGTCAATCGTGAGAGCTCTCGCTCCAGCTGTACAAACACATAACAGCGCAATGGTACAATAACCAATGTGGTTTTGTTAAAATGGAAAATGAAATATTTTCTATAGTACATTTTTAAATGAATAAGTTAATGTCCTGATGCTTTCTTCAGGGATCTGCAGCACAGTTCGCTTTTTCTCCACCAGTCTGTGCACGGTCTCTGCCAGTGTCCTCTGAACCATACGCACACGTATGTTGTAGTACATCATTTTCTTTAGTACAGTGGACTAAAAAGAAAGCAAATCTGGACAGTAACACAAAAGCCAAATGTATTAAAACATATTAGAGCTTACCTCAGCAACTTCCTTGACTTGGCTGTTTGACACATTATAGGTATCAAGGCAGAGGAGGCCAGGCATGTGATACAGAACATGTGTTGCATAGTTACAAAGCATACAGACTGGGTTAGGACCTGAAGTTGGATCATTGAGGGTTAGCTCTGTGAGTTGTGGTAAATGAGCAAGGTATGTCAGTTCCTGAGGCAAAAAAAAAAAAAAAAATTGTTATGAAAGAAATTATAATACTAGAAGCACTACTATAAATTAACAAGTAGGAACTGTGTGTATATTAGAACAGTAATGTGCAAGGCCTAAACAAAAATCTATAACTTCTATAAAGTATTATCTATGTACTAAATCTGTATCAGTCTTTCCCACTTGAAAAATGCAAAAATCAGTTGTCCTTCACTGATAAACAACCACTCCACAATTACTCAACCAATCACTAAAAAACTACACTAAAGTATATAACAGTGCATATTTTCAAATTTCCACTGACATAAGGTTCTAAAAATAAAGTAAATTAACTGACTTTTTCTAGACAGATGTGACTTGGTTCTAGGATGATTTTAGACAATGCCTTGATAATGACAAAATTGTGACAGTTACAATAATATTTAACTTTACCTTAAATGATTTAATTCGGTTTCCAGAGAGGTTGAGGTTTTGTAGATTAACATTAGGCTCCAACAGACGCCCTGAAATGTTGTTACATTTTTAAAATTCAATTTAAAAATATCAAGGACATATGGCATGAGTCTTACCAATCGTTTCAATACAGTTGTTAGCTAGATTTAATTCTCTGAGTTTTTGAAGGTTATCAAGCCCCTAAATTGGAAGTCAAAAACAATTTCAAACAATGTACAGTATAATATGAACTAAAATAGACATCAATAACCAAAGGGGCACTAAATAGACCATTCTACTACAGAGGACCTGTATGTCACTGATGCAGTTTTTGTTGAGCCACAGGACTTGTAGATGGACCAACATCTGCAAATTCTGTATCTTGCTAATTTGATTATCATAAAGATAAAGTTTCTCCAGTTGCAAACAATTCTCTAGGCCAGTAATATCCTGGAAAAGAAACATAAACATTAAGTTATTTGGATCATATGAGTACAGTGAGGTTAACAGTGACCGATAGGCCACTTACCACAACATGGCACTGAACTACCCAGAGCTCACGGAGCATTGGACAGCCCTCCAGGCCTTCAATGATCTCTAAGCTCTGGCCTACTATAGTCAACTGACAAAGTCTGGGGAAAAATGAAAGTTCAACCATGCGTGGGAAACCAGAGAAGAATATCTCCAAGGAGCTGACAGATGTTCCTTCATGTGCAATTTTGTCATAAGATACGCCATTGGCCATGCACTGTTAGATTGAACAATTTATGGGTCAGTCAAAAAGTGTGTTGATAACATTCAGAATACTAAAGAAGGACTTGTATAAATCAGGAATATGATAGACATAACTAGGAGGTTCATATCTCACCAGTTCTTTAAGCACCTCATCATCACCGCGAAACTTGAGTTTTTCATTGTGGCTCATGATGGTCAGAGCAGTTGAGGATTTTACTTTTCAGCCCTGTCCAAAGGTCTGACAAACACAAATACAAAATAAATGTTTGGAGAAAGTTAGCATCATCTTTTCAAGGTACTTGCCTTCAAGGTACTTACTTTGAAAAGATGATGCTTAACAGTTACCTTTAATTAGCTAAATAAATAGAAAACGTAACGTGATAGGGAAGCATGAACTTATAAGGAAAGCTAGGAGCTAGCCAATTTGTACTACTCCTACCTGTAAATAAGATGCATATTGTTTCTTGATGTAGTAATTTAGCAGAATTCAGTTAAACTATAGTACACATAATGAATGAAAATAATGATTTAAGTTGCTGCTCAGACGCACACTGTTGCGTTTGTATCGGTATGCGCGCGAGCGTCCGGTTGCTAAGGAGCCAGTCAACGGGCAGATGCACCGAGGGCCCACGAGATGGCGCCAAACTACCGAGCTTCAGCCTTCAGAGAGACAATAATTAAATAAATAATTTGATTTCATAAAGGACTTTTTTTTTTATTAAATGTGAAACTTTAAATTTGACAAACGTATTGTGGATTATTACCACGACCAATTTACTTTTTCCTAACTACAACTGTCTGCAGACTCAATATAATCCATTCATTTGTCGTGATCACCTGTGTCCAAGATTGGTCTCATTGTGCTCTTTGTATCAGACCGTGACCCCGATAAATCGCTCCAGTACCGTTACCAACCCCAAGCCACACGGGCACCATGACGTCACCGCTGGATCACAGAACTAAAACAATCAACCCTCACTCTTCTGGCTTCTCATCGACCGCCTAGTCCGTAGTGTCGCCACTTCGCCTCAGCTAACAGACGCCAGCAAGCACCCGCACAGTCTGTGCACATCCCCGGATCCTCGCGAAATTCGATTTAACTGAGAACTCAGCCATCATAACCTCTGTATACACCACAGCAATAAGCATGTCTGCTCAGCCCAGTGAGGAGATAGGACCTGAAGGGAGGTGGTTTGGGGATGACTTTGGGGAGAACGGCCTGTCCGGAAACGCTCCGAGCCGGTTTGACGGTCTACATGATGAGTTTAAACCTAAAGGCACCGTGAAGACAGGCGACCTGGACCAACCATTTCGTTCTTCTCAGGACGAGGGGAAAAGGCCTGTCATTGCTATGGAAACTGCATCTACAGGTAAACGAGCAGGAGCTAATCACTTAACGCTAACTGTGTGATAGCATAATGTGCAACCTAGTTTGTTTGTGCCATGGACTAACAGGGTATGCCAGATAAGATGCGCGAACAAGCCGAGGGTATCGTTTGAGCACTGTCCGAGTTAGTCTACGCAGTTAATCTGAAACATGAAGTCTGTTTTATTCGTTAGAACTTCTGACTGCTGGTTAGAAATATAATACTGTGGACCTTCAGCTGAAAGGTTAGTCAGTATTTTAGATGAGTTGGGATCGGATCACTCAAACGTCTGACTCGACCAGGTTTGTTTTTTATGTAACCTGGATGTGTACTATTCTTTAAAATGCTGTCCACCACTATAAGCGTGTCCTCAACTCAAACATTTTATTAAAGATGAAACCGCAGGAAAACATTATAGCTTTTGCTCCAGACACAAGGCCTTTGTCTTCAGCCCATTGGCTAAGAAGCATGCCGCAGAAGTCAACTTTTTAATGTAGTTTGACATAGTTGTCCAGGATCTGTGCGTTACTTATCTGATATACTTAAAATTGTGTTTGAACAAAAGGAAAAGTCTGTTGAGTCCTGTTGAAGGCCATATCCAGCCTGTCACTTCTGCTTTTGTGGGAACTGTGCACAATAAGTCACACAGGCACTGTGCATTTTCCGCTTGACCTGTCTGTAGTGTCCACTCTCTCTCCTCCATTGTAAGGATGTAGGCCTATCCCTTACCCTGATAATGAAGCATCCACCTCGTCTCCATCAATACTAACTAATCACTAATATGTTTATAGCTGTTGAATATGCCTTTGAGGTAAGTCAAATAAGTTGAAGTGATCATTGCTTGTCATATCCCCTTGACCACTGATAAACTCTATTGCATTTCCTGGGAGGAATCATTTGGTACGTGCTCTTCTTGATATACTTTATTGATCCACAAGGGAAATTGTTTTGGAACATGTACAGTCTATGTAAAAACTGATGAGGATTGCAGCAAAACATTGTCATACTGTACACAAACAGAAACATCTCATGCTAACGTTCATTTGTACCTCTGTTTACAACAGCGGACATGCCCAGTGAGGCAGGGGCTGGACTAGTGTCTGAGGGGGCTTTGTTTTCCTGGGATCAGCGTGAGACAGAGATACAGATACAGATACATCTCACGAAATTAATTCGTTCCAGAAGTGGTTTCGTAACGTGAAAAATTTGTAAGTTGAGTAGCTATTTCAATGGAAAAAGCCTGATTCGTTCCAAGTTTTTTTTTTAATAGTGTAACTTTTTTTATAGTGTAACATTGTGTTCTGCGTGTTTCTCACATTTGTCTCTTGTTTAAACACTCAAACTTTCATAGATTTTCATCAAAATGTATTAACAGTGAAGTGTGGGGGGGAAGCGGGAGGGGGGAGAAGACTGCGCTCTGACACGTGTGATAGCACGCAGTCTGAGCGCATGAACGCATGAACGAGACCCATGCAAGAGCCTTGGTGGTCTAGACCACCGCGGCTCCTCCTGGTTTAGTCCAGGTTTAGTCCTGGTTTAGTCCAGACCACCGTGGCTCCTCCTGATTTAGTCCAGACCACCGCGGCTCCTCTAGACCTCCTCTAGACCTGACAAGGTCTACCACCGCGGCTCTTGCATGGGTCTCGTTCATGCGTTCATGCGCTCAGACTGCGTGCAGTCCCCTCCTCGCTGCTTTAATCCACCTGGTCTAGTCCTGGTTTAGTCCTGGTTTAGTCCTGGTCCAGTCCAGGTTTAGACCTTGGTCTAGACCTGCTGTCAGCTCCGCGCCGGGTCATGTGCGCTATCACACGTGTCCGCGCAGTCTTCTCCCCCCTCCCCCTTCCCCCCACACTTCACTATTAATAATTTTGTTGAAAATCTATGAAAGTTTGAGTGTTTAAATGAGAGACAAATGTGAGAAAAGTTTAAATCCAGTCTGAGAAAAGCGTATAATGTGTGTGGCTGAGCGCGCATTATTTGAATTTTTGAGATTTCGCATTTCGTAACTTGAATTTTCTTTCGTATCTAGAGACAAAAATTTACCGTGAAGGCGTTTCGTAACTTGAAATTTTCGTTTGTTGGGTCATTCGTAAGGTGAGGTACCACTGTACAGAGATATTCACTTATGCCTCTTTCTATATCTAAAAAACAGAAGCACTTAACACACTATAGCTACTCTGACTCCACAGTGCAGATCTCTGGGCCCTAACTGCATTGAAGTAGGACTGCTGTTTACTAAGGAATCTGTTGATGCATACATTTAATTCATAATCAATCACCAAAGTCCAAGGTCAAGGTGGTATAGCCCCAAACTGTGAATGTAGCCACTGTATCTTATTTTGTCTGAGGTGACTACAATTTTCAGTTTCTAATTTACACAGAACACGGACCATACAAAAGCAGACACTGGCTCCATTAAAGGACACAATGCTTTTATCATATCAATAAATCAATTTGTGTTGACCTCATATGTCAGGACTCAGAAGGGATAGGGTAGTGATCATATCCTCAAATGCCAGTAATTTTGTGTCCTGTCTTCTGTCTCTTACGGGAAAGCGAAACGCCATGCAGCCCAGTTCGCTTTAGATTGACATCGTTGAAATAAAGTGGACAGGCTGCCGACACTTAGTCTGTATCCACCCACTTCCTTCATTCAACTGACCAGCTAAGAAAAGTACCACCAATATTACACAGCACTGTGTGAAGAATCCCTCAGTCGTCCAGGTAGAATCCATGATAAAAGGAGAAATTCAATTTGTCAACTGGACAAATTTTATTTGATCGAAAACATTTCGCAGCTCATCCGAGTTGCTTCGTCAGTTCTGTGACGAAGCAACTCGGATGAGCTGCGAAACGTTTTTGATCAAATAAAATTTGTCCAGTTGGCAAATTGAATTTCTCCTTTTACCATTACACAGCACTACTTTTAGCAGATAAGTGGCAGTGATCTAATGAACTAATATGGGGCTGCAATATTTGTTCTAAAAAAGTAAAAGTAAAGAGTTTTTTCATTCATTCTGGATCCTGTATTCCTGTATTGACGACTGGCTCATTGTCTTGGTTATGGCAAAGAGCTAAAAATGCTCTTATACTGTTTACTGAAAGTTTTTGTGAATTAATGGCCTTAGAAAGAAAGAAAGAAAGCTATCATTACTTCTAATCTGCAGGAAGCTCCCTCAGTTAAGATGACGCACAATATCCCACTGGCATTAATGTCATACCATTCATCTGCGTTCTTGATCCAGACTTGTCCCTTCTCTTTCGTTCTTTATAAACACACCCTAACAGAACACTGTAGACATGAAACATTAATGACCATAACAGGGTAATTCAAAATTCAGTATGCACACAGTATCCGGGGCAGTGAGGCCTACACTTTAAATTCATTTACTGTGAAAGAATCAAATATAATATGATTTTATTTGATCATTGATCGTCTAGACTCGTTTTACAAGGTCATGCAGTGAAAGAGAAGCCTTGTAACATGACCCAGCTGTGACAGACTCACAGAGCACTGCTGTACCAATAGAAGAAATACTGTATCTGTATATATTATGGAAATGTGTGTAGATGTGATCAAAGAACACTGGCAAACTGCTTAGATTAATTATGATGATAATAATAATTCATACCAAATGTGTTTATATGGTGGGGATAGTATGGGTTATTGAACATTCATGACATACATGCTTAAAACCGGAATGTAGCCATGGTTTAATTTTCATCTATTGTCCCGGATTCACATTCACAACCACACTTTAATGCTGCCAATCAGACCAATTCTCCTAATGATGTGGCTTTATCATAGGCAGTAATTTTTACAGAAATTCCTATACATTCCTATACATTCATATACAGATCTAAAATTAATGTTTTGAGCCATATAAAGCTATGGCGGCTCTGTCAAAACTGTACCCATCTGAATTATCAACTGTACTGACCACCGGTCTGTGGCCCTCTGCTTCAAATATGTTTTCATATGTGGCATCAGCTGTGGCACCTGATATTATAACAGATCCAACAATGCTTAGCTGAGATGAGATGAGATTGGGCTTTGACAAGGTAGTCCTTGTCCTTGGCCTTGTGGTTTGAGTGTAATTTTATTCCTTAAGTGTGCAACTCAAACTTGTGTATTAACAATAGAAGCATACTAAAACATCATTAAATAGGCAATTATTAAATATCCCATCATTCATTTTGTAAAGAGAATGTATATTTATAATTGTTTTGAATAGCTGAATAGTTCTTGTCATAGAGTGACTTCTCACTCTGAGGATTACCAGAATTACCAGATCTGCACCACAGTCAAAACATGACAAATGACGCATAATAAAAGCCAGTAAGGAATATCTTCTTTAGCAGTAATTTGTGTGTGACGTTTGAGACTTCCAACCTAAACCATTTGTAACTCTGTGTATGTGTTCCTGTTGTATTTCTGTTCTGCAGTCTGATATAGTGTTAATGACAGAAGAGCATGAGGCAGGAGGAGCACAGGGAGCACACTGGTGAGGCTGTGTCCATCTCTCTCCTCAGGCCCACATCCAGCCCAGCAGCTGGACTCACACTATTTATAGCCCACTCACACAGCAGCACTGCCCCGCACAGACAGGGACGGGGCAGTAAACACAACATCCAGGTCACATCATATCTGTCAGTCACTGATCTTACCTGACTGTTCCCATTCTAGACCATCCTTTGTCTCAGTGGCCTAGTGTTTTCACAATACTAAAAGGATACTAAGAAATGGACTCAATACTCAATACTGATTCTGATACCACAATGATAATGAAAAAAAATAGACATCAAAGATCAAAAAGATCAAAGCTCAAAGTCAGCTTTATTGTCAATTCTGCCATATGTGTTCAACATACAGTGAATCGAAATTTCGTTTCTCTCTGGCCAAGTAGTGCAAAAAGACAGTGTACAAAATACAATATAAAGACGAAACAAAACAAAAAACTGTCTAGACCTTAGACTTTATTGTCCCCGCGGTGTGATGCCGGGGGGGGGGGTCACCAACAGAAGCTGACGCATCAGCGCTTTTTTCAGTGCTTTTAGTTTATGCAAATTATTAGGTGGTTTTAAGTTTCGTTTCTGTACAATGTAAACAAATGTGCGTAAAGCTGCATTAAAAACACATTAACATTTGAGTCCTCAGTGCAAAAAGAGAGTGCAGTCTTTGTTGTAAGTTTTCTTCTTTCTTTTTTTTGTTTTTAATGTTAATAAAGGATACAATGTTATGCAGAGGTGTACTAATAACAATTTTCTAGACAAATAATACTACAGGGGGTCCTCGGGTTACGACGTTGATCCGTTCTTAAGACGCGTCGTAACCCGAATTTTGTCGTAAGCCGGATTTTGCCTTTGATCTTCCAACCAAAGCACCAATAACCTTTCCATCTCAATAATTAGACCACTACGCTGCTTGGTTATCACTGCCGCTTTCATAGGAGCAGATCAGAGCCCACATCAGGTACTTCCGCCCACATTGGGCACGCACACGAGGCTGTCTTCTTCTCCCTATAACCACAACAAAGCGTATTCTTCCGCCGTGCGCCGCGCGCCGTTCGCGTTTGTTTACATCTCTTACCACGCTAAACCGCGTAAGACGGAATGACGCGTAATATATATATATATTTTTTTAATGGGGGCGCGTTCGTAACCACGAAACGTCGTAAACCGAGACCGTCGTAACCCGAGGACCCCCTGTATTTATAGTTGCGCGCAGGGAGGGGGGCATGAAATTTTAGAAAAATAAAAAAAAGAAAAATAATTGAGAAGCACTGCTGTAGTGGGTGAGTGGGGTCCTGTTCTATTGAACGTGCAAAGCGTCCAATAGCCCTGTTGTTGAGATCTGCAAGGTTGGGTGTGGGGAGTCCTATAATTTTAGCAGCTGTATGAGTTACCTTTGTGAGTTTAGACCGTTTTTTAACAGTGAGCATATTGAAAAAGCAAGTAGAACAATACAACAGAATAGACTGGATGATAGATTGATACAACAGTAATAATAGATGTGGAGAAACATAGAGTCCTTTAAGTTTTCTGATTATTGACAATCGTTGATGGCTTTTTTTGTAAATGTCTGTGATATGTTGATCAAATGTATATCTGAAAGTGTCCACTGTCTCTACTGTCTGGCTGCTAATGATGATGGGTGGCTGTGGTGAGGGGGGGGTTGAAAATTAGTTCCTTAGTTTTACTGACATTAAGGTGAAGATGGCTCTCACTGCACCACCTGGTGAATTTTGTGATTGTGCGGTAATAGTCCATAACTGAATTAACTGTCTTTGAGCAAGGCAAAGATAGCATTGTCATCTGAGTATTTGAGGTATGTTATGTTTGTGGAGGGACTAATATTGTCATTTGTGTAGTGTGTAAAGAAATGGGCTGAGCACACATCCCTGCGGTGCACCGGTGTTTATCGTGAGAGCAGAGGATGTAGTCGCGCCCAACCGTACAACCTGCTGTCTGTTGCTCAGAAAGTTATGGATGAGATGGATCAGTCTGGTGGAGATATTGAGTTGCAGTTTCTGGATCATCAGGTGCCTCTGGATGGAGTTGAACGCTGAGCTGAAGTCCACAAAGAGGATCCGGGCAAAGTGTCCTGGAGAGTCTAGGTGCTGGAGGAGGAGGTGCAGCAGACAGGCTACAGTATCCTTCGTGCCCCTCCCTGCTTTGTAGGCAAATTGGAGTGGGTCTAGTTGCGGGCCAACAACCGGCAAGATGATGTTTAGCAGTAATTTCTCCAGGCACTTCATTATGATGGATGTGAGTGCCACAGGTCGGTAGTGGTTGAGCTCTGTAGGCCTGGGTTTCTTTGGTACGGGGATTATTGTGGATGTTTTCCAGATGGTTGGAATGGTGGTTGTGACAAAGTCTTCCTTGAACACGGAGTGAAGAACAGGAGATAGCTCCTGTGTGCAGTTCTTAAACACCTTAGCTGAGATGCCATCAGGACCGGGGGCTTTGCCCAGCTTGCACCTGCTGAGCTGGAGCCTCACATCCTCCAATGTAAAAGGGAGTGGTGCATCCTGGTCAGCTGCTGGAAGTTCTCTCAGGAGTCTCACATTCAGCAGAATAATCCACCTCATCAAAACGAGCATACAAATTATTGAGCTCTTCTACAAACTGTGCTGTGTCTGTAGCTGTGTGTGCAATGGATTTGGGTTCGCAACCTGCTAATGTGCGTACCTTATGGAATGCTTGTTTTGTATTCATGCTAGAGAATTCCCTTTCCAGTCTGTCCTTGTATTTCAGTTTTGCTTTCAGTACTATATTTTTTACCTCACAATTTGCCAGTTTCATATCAGCCAAATTATTTTCCTTGAATGCTTTGTATTTCTTTCTCAAACTTTGCCTAAGGCTTGGTATTGGGAAATTTCTTAATTGTTTTGACCAGGATGCAAGTACCAATGCAAAACTTTATATAATCAGTGATCACAGCGGCCTTGTAATCAATGACAAAAAGACAAAAATCTAAAATCTAGAATCTAAAATCTGAAAGCAGTGCAACAGAATAAATAAATAAGGTAAGGTGAGAGTTCAGCTTCCTGACAGCCTAGTGGATGAAGCCGTTTGACAGTCTGGTGGAGTGGGCCCAGAGACTCAAGTACCTTCTCCCCGAGGGGAGAGAGGCACCAAAGATCCTCCCAGCTGCATTCACTGTGCGCTGCAGGGCTTTCCTGTTCTGTTCAGTGCAGCTCCCGTACCACACAGTGATGCAGCTGGTCCGAACGCTCTCAATGGTGCCTCGGTAGAAGGTGGTCATGATGGGTGGAGGGGGCTCCAGCTCTCCTCAGTTTGCGGAGGAAATAGAGGCTCTTCTGAGCCCTCTTTGCCAGTGAGGCAGTGTTCGCTGCTCGCAGTACCCGGACACTAGGAAGTGCAATCGCGCAACGTAGATGTCCAATGGGAGCATCCCCTCGTCTATCCCGTCTATCCTTCCCGGCCAATCGCGGCTCGGGATCGTCAAGCGTTCTCCCCGGCTTCTTGCGCCTCCGGCCAATCGCGGCTCGGGACTGTCTAGCGTTCTGAGCTGGGCGGGGCCCCCCGTGCCGGGGCCTGCGAAATGATAAACCTCTCAGATAGCGTTTACCACGGAGAGGAGAGGACAAGAGGAGCGGTTGATTCCACTGTTTAAGGTAAGAAGCGTATTTTTGGATAGCGTGATGATTTAAAACGGACCGCTTTGCGACACAAAAGCTACTTTGTTTTTTTACGTAGAGGGATAGGAGAGCTCACAGACGTAAATACGATAGACAGTTGTCGCTGTCATTGGCCTACTGGAGTCTAAGGTTATGTACTGGAGACCTGTGGATTGGTCTGGGAGTAATAATACAGCTTATGATATAGTATTATAGTTATAATAGTCATAATATACTCTGCTCAAAAAAATAAAGGGAACACTAAAGTAACACATTGTAGATCTGACTGAATGAAATATTTTTTATTAAATACTTTGTTCTTTCCATAGTTGAACGTGCTGACAACAAAATCACACAAAAATTATCAATGAAAATCAAATGTATCAACCCATGGAGGTCTGGATTTGGAGTTATACTCAAAATTAAAGTGGAAAAAAACACTACAGGCTGATCCAACTTTGATGTAATGTCCTTTAAACAAGTCAAAATGAGGCTGTATGACCTGCCTACAACGCCTGGGCATGCTCCTGATGTGGCGGCGGATGTTCTTCTGAGGGATCTCCTCCCAGACCTGGACTAAAGCATCTGCCAACTCCTGGACAGTCTGTGGTGCAACTTGGCGTTGGTGGATGGAGCGAGACATGATGTCCCAGATGTGCTCAATTGGATTCAGGTCTGGGGAACGGGCGGGCCAGTCGATAACATCAATGCCTTCGTGTTGCAGGAACTGCTGACACACTCCAGCCACATGAGGTCTAGCATTGTCTTGCATTAGGAGGAACCCAGGGCCAACTGCACCAGCATATGGTCTCACAAGGGGTCTGAGGATCTCATCTCGGTACCTAATGGCAGTCAGGCTACCTCTGGCGAGCACATAGAGGGCTGTCCTGCCCTCCAAGGAAATGCCATCCCACACCATTACTGACCCACCACCAAACCGGTCATGCTGAAGGATGTTGCAGGCAGCAGAACGTTCTCCACGGCGTCTCCAGACTCTGTCACGTCTGTCACATGTGCTCAGTGTGAACCTGCTTTCATCTGTGAAGAGCACAGGGCGCCAGTGGCGAATTTGCCAATCTTGGTGTTCTCTGGCAAATGCCAAACGTCCTGCACGGTGTTGGGCTGTAAGCACAACCCCCACCTGTGGACGTCGGGCCCTCATACCATCCTCATGAAGTCTGTTTCTGACTGTTTGAACAGACACATGCACATTTGTGGCCTGCTGGAGCTCATTTTGCAGGGCTCTGGCAGTGCTCCTCCTGTTCCTCCTTGCACAAAGACGGAGGTAGCGGTCCTGCTGCTGGGTTGTTGCACTCCTACGGCCTCCTCCACGTCTCCTGACGTACTGGCCTGTCTCCTGGTAGCGGCTCCATGCTCTGGACACTACGCTGACAGACACAGCAAACCTTCTTGCCACACTACCTGAGCCACTTGTGTGGGCTGTAGACTCCGTCTCATGCTACCAGTAGAGTGAAAGCACCACCAGCAATCAAAAGTGACCAAAACATCAGCCAGAAAGCATCAGAACTGAGATGTGGTCTGTAGTCACCACCGACAGAACCACTTTTTTATTGGGTGTGTCTTGGCAATTGCTTATGATTTCCACCTGTTGTCTATTCCATTTGCACAACAGCATGTGAAATTGATTGTCAATCAGTGTTGCTTCCTAAGTGGACAGTTCGATTTCAAAGAAGTGTGGTTGACTTGAAGTTACATTGTGTTGTATAAGTGTTCCCTTTATTTTTTTGAGCAATGTATATAATAATATATAATACACGTGTTTATCATAAGTTATTATGATATAGCAGTATAGTTATAATATAATCCTGGGGCATGGAGGGATTTCTATCCAAACATTGAAGTGAGCTTACAGTCTTTGTCTTCCCAGAAGAGAATGGATCTGTTCTGTGCATTCTGGACCCAAGTGTGCCCAAAGACAAGCAACAGTGCATCCTGAAGACAAGCAAGGAGGCCAAAGGCAGTGGACCAACTCCAAGAACAGGCCTCTGAGTCTGTCTGAGCAGACTATGTACATATTGTATAGTTATTGTTATTTTTTTGTAACATTTTCTACTCTGTCTGTTACCACCATGTTGTTATTTGTTATTAAGTATTTTATTATAAGTATTTATATACTATTTATTCTTAAGTGTTTTACTGTTTTATACTATTTATACTTCCATCATATTGATTCTTCCCATTGTTATTACTATTACATTGTTACTGTGTAACTGCAAGTTTATTGTCTGTTGTCTCACTTGTCTATTCATTGTCTTTATTTATTGTATTAGGCCTACTTATTTTTTTATTTTATTTATTGCCTGCAACTGCACTGTTACACTTTTTATTTGCGCTACCTGCTTTGTCTGTTGTCTTTCTGTCTATTTATTTTATTGTCTTTATTGTAAATAATATTCAGTCTTCTTACACTTAAACACACTTACACTTAAATTTGGTGCTGCTCACCCTTTCTACCGCAGCACCGTTGATGGACAGTGGGGGGTGCCGGGTGGGGCCTCTCCGGAAGTCAATAACAATCTCCTTGGTCTTGAGAAGGCGGGTGGTAGAACGGAGGATGCTACGAAAAAGAATGATGGCGACGTGAGGAAAAATAGGAATGTGGGATACCAAAAAGAGCTGATGGTCTTTTTGGAGCTGGAGGGTGGAGCGGGTCTGTCCCCTATGGCCTTGCTGAAGGCTACACAGGGGGTGGGTAGGACTGTACTTGGCTGCCGCATGGTGACCAAGGACAAGTACGAGATAGCGGTAGCATCCCAGGCAGCCAAGGAAAAGCTGCTGGATGGGGTCCGGATCGGCGAGACAAGGGAACACGGGCGAGACATCAGCAGGGACGAGGTGGTGGTCTCTTTCATGGGCCTGCCGCTGTACGTCCAGGAGGAGGAAATTTTGCGGAAGCTCCACTCCTGGGGAGTCTCCGCTGTTTCCGAGGTGAGGTGGAGAGTGTGGCCGGGGACTGGCGTCACTGACACCACCAGGTTTGTCAAGGTGCGTTTCACTGCCGCTGTCAAGTCTCTGCCGTATTCTGCCAGGTTCAACACTGAGGAGGGGCCCGCGTACTTTAGGGTCATACAGGACAGGCAGGTGAAGGTGTGCAGGGGGTGTCTCCAGCCGGGCCATGTGTTGCGTGAGTGCCCTGGCTTCCTCTGTTAAAAGTGCGAGGGACAGGGGCATTACGCCCGGGAGTGCGCGGAGCTCAGGGCTGGGTGCTCGGGCCGCCGTGACTCTGGCCCAGGGGAGCGGAGTGCGGGAGGAGGTGTTGGTGGTGGCAGCTCTGCGGCTGGGGCTGGACCCGCCCCCTCCCCCACTGCCTCGAGTCTGGACAGTGAGGCTGTCCACGATGCTGCAATTCAGAGTGCACGGGCACTCGTGACAAAGGAGGGGGGGGGCTGCCTTCTCGCGCCTCCTCTTCGCGAGGGAGTGAGGCCGAGGGGGGCCTCCACCCTGAAGCTGTGGCGGCGGGGGCTGAACCGGGGAGGGGGACAGATGCTGGTACAGTCCAGCGTCTTGCCCCCGAAGCGGAGGGAGCGGCGCCACCTAAGGTCCAGACCCCCAAGCCTCGGGCCGGGAGGGACGGGTCTCCTCAGGACGGGCGGACCGCTGGGCCTGCCTGCCCTCGTCCACTCCGGCCCCGTGTGGTCCGGTCTCCGCGGGCCCCTCTGGGCCCGCTACCACGAATGCGAACGCAGTCAGAGTGCGGATGGACTTCAGCAGTGGCGATATTGAAGCGGAACTTGATGTTAAGAGAGGCGTTAAAAGTCTCCGAGAGTGCCCCGAGACTCCGAGTCGCGTTTGATAAGTCCCTTCCCCTCCTCTTTTCTTTATGGCGCTCTACCTGGTCTCACTTAACGCGTGTGGTCTGAGGAGCAGGGTCCGGATGCAGAGTGCGATCCACGACACTACCAGGGACGTACTGTGCATTCAGGAAACTGGGTGGGGAGACGAGCACACATGCAGAGTGGAGGCGATGTGCGTCGGCGTGGTGTACTGTGCTCTGTGCACTCCCGGGGTGTGGCTGTTCTGGTTAAGCCGGGGGTGCTAGGGGAGTCCGCGCTGATTTACGCAGACCCGTTCGGTCGCTTTTTAGTGATTGATTTTGTACGCGGCCCTGAAGATCCGCCTCATAAATATCCACACGCCGAATGATGAGATGGAGAGGAGGAGGTTCTTTGTCAGCATTTCTTCCTTCGTTAACGAATCCACTATTATAATAGGGGATTTTATTGTTGTCCTCTCAAAAAATGATCTTGGACAAAATAATGTTTTTAGAAACGATGCGAGCAGAACCGCACTTTTTGATTTGGCCGGTAATCATGACCTGTCTGAGGTCTGGAGGGGCCTTCATCACAAAGCCAGGGAGTTTTCTCAGTGCCAGGTGGTGAGGGGGGTCCTTCGCCAGTCGCGTTTGGACATGTGCTTTGTTTCGTCTACGATATGGAGGTTTATCAGCGGGGCCACGTATACATGCTTGGGCTGGAGCGATCACTCCCTTCTCTTGGTCGGCTTCGACTTCTCGGGTGGGAAAAGGAACGGGGGAGGCTGGGTGTTCAATAGCTCTCTCCTGGACGATCCCAGTTTCGTTCAGAAGATGGAAAGGCTATGCAACTGTTTTGACACTGAAATTTAAGTATATGATTCTCTAATAGATTGGTGGGATGGGGCGAAGGCCCGGATAAAAAAACTGGCCATTGGTCACAGCAAGCAGAGTCACGCACTGCGCGCTCCCGCGCAGCCTGCTCCCACCTCCAAGTGCTGGCTGTGACGTCTCTGGCGGGCCCTGTGTATCTGGAGCTGCAGGCTGAGCTCTGCGTTTTACAGGAAAATCGAGCTAGGGGTGCCATCCTCTGGGCCAAGGCTCAGTACGCGGTGGAGGGGGAGCGCTCGACCACTTATTTCTATGGTATGGAGAAGGCCAGGCAAAGCAAGTTGTATATAGGTGGCCTGGTGGATGATGCAGGTAGGTTAGTAAATGACACGGGTGAGATTTTGGAGGTTGCGGGCAAGTTTTATTCGGATTTATTTGACAGTGAGGGGATAAGTGAGGTGAGTTGCAGTCAAGTACTAGATGCGCTTTATGCGAGGCTTAGCACTAGTGACGTGGATTTGTGTGATGAGCCCGTCTCATTAAATGAAGTTTTTGCAGCCATCAAGGGGCTCAATAAATGTAAGAGTCCCGGAGAGGATGGTCTGACCGCTGAGTTTTACCGGGCGTTTGCTCACCGGCTGGCGCCCATTCTCCACACGCTGTTTCATGATATCGAGAGGGAGGGGAGGTGCTCGCACTCCTTCACTCTTGGTATCGTGACCCTAGTCTTCAAGAAAGGTGCTCGAGAGAGCCTGGCCAACTACAGGCCTATAAGTCTCCTCAACACCGACTACAAAATCCTATCTCGCATTCTGACAGGTAGGTTAAAGCGCGTCATAGGCAAGGTAGTCGCAGACACGCAGGCATACGGAATCCCGGGGCGTGACATCTTTCTTTAAACACTTTCTTTAAAGGTACAGTGTGTAGGATTCGTGGCGCATAGGTGGATACTAGCTATTCCACTTCCTCTTTTGGCTACGGCAGACCTCGAGGGTCACCCGGGCGCGCCGTAAGGCAGACAGCTCGCGTAGCCGCGCGCACCCGGCGCTGTGCGAGCTCTCGCCGACAACTACGGTATAAATAAAACGCATGAAAAACGCATGAAAACACACATTCCTGATCGTGTAGCATGACACTCTACACATCAAATGAAACCTTACAGTCTCCTCTTTTTACTATGCAATTCATTTCCCTGCACAACAATCACTCCCCGAGCACATGGGGCTTTTATACAGAAAAGCACAAAACGAGGTTTGTTACTTAGCTTACCTTTGAAGGCTCTGGACAGGTCAAACTCTGTATTTCACCATAAACTTGCTCTCAATCTGTCCGTAAGGATCCAGCGAATAAAATCCAGTAAAACAATTTAGTCCAAAACACGTGTTATTACGACGTGTGATACAGCAGCCTGTCTTGAAAAACACGAGGCTCCCCCCTCCCCTTCCCTTTCTCTGTTTACCCAACACCACGAGGCTCCCCCTTCCCCCCTCCCCTTCCCTTTCTCTCCTTCGCTCCTTCGCTCCCACATGCAGCGCGGCTGAGCAGGCGCTAGCAGGAGCCTAGGCAAAGGATGAGCCCAAATGTCCTTCTGCGGCTCTCGTATTCAAAATGGCTACCTCTATATGGGGAAGATCCCCCTTTTATGTGACTATATCTAAGTCCAAAAGAATACTTTGATTTCATGATGGAAGTGAAAAGGCTTGGAAAACACTGTATTTTTGAATGGGTATCTTCCATTTATGTAATTAATGGGTAAAAATCTTACACACTGTCCCTTTAAAGTACTTGTTGAGGGAGATGCACGCCACGGGTGGCATCCACGTCTCTGTTGATTTCAATAAGGCGTTTGATAGAGTAGAGCACAGCTTCCTCTATCGAGTTCTAGGAAGGTTTGGCTTCAAGGATAGGTTCATCAATTGGATCCGCTTATTATATTCTAACGCGGTCAGCTGCGTGAAATGTAACGGCCTCCTCTCTGACCCCTTCTCTTTGCGGAGGTCGATCAGACAGGGGTGCCCGCTAAGCACGCTCCTCTACAGCATAGTGGCTGAACCTCTCGCTGCTGTGCTGAAGAAAGACAGGGCTGTGCGCGGACTCACGAGCCCCTCGGGTAGGGAATACAACATTTTTCAATTCGCGGATGACACAAATCTTATCCTTCGAGATGTGCAGAGCCTCGACGCGGCTCTCCACGGCTCAATGTCTACTGCCTGGCTTCAGGCGCCAAAGTCAATCTCGACAAGTCCTCCGTGGCTTTCTGCGGAAGCCTCGCAACCGCCCAGAACACCTGAGGCGTCAGGAACCTTTACAGGGTCCTCGGCGTTCCACTGGGGAGAAATGAAGCAGCCTGTAGAGACAATTTGTGGACAGGTTTGTACAATAGAGTTAACGCTCGCATGAATTTATGGCGGCTTCGTGATTTAAAAATCAAGGGCAAGGTTTTAGTCGTCAGTGCCTTGTGCCTGTTCAAGCTCGTACATGCCCTCACCGTGTACGACTTGCCGGACGCAGTGGCAAACAAAATTGGCGTTGCGATGAATAGGTTTATTATAAGAGAGCGTGGGCTAATTGCACACAATGTTATGATGACAACCAAGGAGGACTTAAACTCATTGATTTGGTTGTTAAGAAGCGCGCGTTGCGTCTCAAAGTAGTCAAGAAGTTCCTTGACCCCGGCTTAACGGCCGCGTGGAAGGACTTCTTTGGAATTCAGGTAGATCATCTGGGTGAGCACGGTTTATTTAACCTGTGCATGCTCCCCCGGCAGGTCACCCTTGAGCGCTTCCCCCCTTCCGAGAGGGAGGTGTTTGAGGCCTGGGCTGCGCTGAGGCCGTGGACTGTGGCGGCACCGCATTTCCTGTGGCAGCTGGGGCAGATGCCTCTGCGTTTCAAGCCTGACATGCTCTCCAACCCTCCAGGGAGGAGGGAGAGCATGTTCAGTGGGATTCTGGAGAGCGTGGGGATTAAACAGGTAGGACAGCTTATAGATGTCTCAGGCAGGTTTCACATAGAGGAAACCAGGCGCAGGTTTATGAGGGCTAGGGTTGGGTTTAGGAGAGCCGAAATTCTCAGGAAGCCAAGTGTTATCCAGTCCTCTGTCCTGACGAAGTGGGGTGACCTGAGACAGGCCCCCCTGACCTGGGGGAGGTAAATGGGGAAGAAGAATGATATTTATGGGGGGAGAGGATGTCGAGGCTGACGGAGACGAAGACGCACACCTTCTACCGGCTGTTGGTGGCCGAGGTCGCTCGGCGCCCTTCTGCGGAACACAGATGGTCACAGACATTTCCCACACATGACACTACCTCCATCTGGGCTCACGTATATAATTGGTACACCCCACCCCAAGTCAGTAATTTTGACTTTAAGTTGAGACACAGGATCATTTACACCTGCACCAGGTTGCACGCATTACACCCTGACAGGTACAGCTGTGACTGTCCGGTATGCGGTGAGGCGCCTGAAGACCTCCTCCATCTGGCTGCCCGGTGTCCTGTCGTGCGGCGGTTCTGGACCCGACTACTGGACCTTCTCACTCGGAGGCTGGCGTTGAGGCTCCCACCGCCAGCGGCCCATGGAATCGATGACCCCGAGCTCTGGTTCTGCCTCTTCGGACCTGTCCAGCAGCAGATATTCTATCTTTCTGGCACGAAACCACCACCTCCACGGCGGCCGCACAGCAGAGCACTGGCCCCTCTTCACAGTTCTCCTTCGAGCCCACGTTCACCATCTCCACTCCGCAAGAGAAACTGAGTTTTGCAACACCTTCACCCCAGACAATACGCTTTTCTCCATCTCGCGAACCGGTTCCCCTCAGACTTCTGATCCCTACCGCTGTCCCCTCTGGACATAGGTCATAGGTCATAGTTGCTTTATTGTCGAAAAACAATCATATGTACATGTACATAGAATGAATTCGAAATTTTGTTTCCCTACTAACCAGGCAGGACAGTATAGAGTGGCTAGGGGAGGGGCTGCTGCGCTTGCGCGCACCGCCGACTGGGAGATGCAGAGCAGAAAAGATGCAATACAATCAATACAATTATACACAACATGTAATGACAGAAAACTGGATAGGTAACATACGGTGTCTTTTTCTTTGGTGACAAGAGGGAAGGGTGTGGGGCAAGGGAAAAGATCAGAAATCCATGAAATTGATTGAAAACTGAAGAAGAAGCAGACATCCTAAAAATAGACAGGGCAGAATTACTTAATACATGTGAGTGTGAGTCCAATAGTGTGTGGCAATGTTTTTGTAGAGTCTGAGATCAGTGGCAGCTGGCGGCCTTGGACGTGTTTGTGCAGAAGATGCAGTCAAAACAAAGAGTCCGATTGAATCACATTTTTCCAGGAGAATTGATTACAAAAAGGGGAATTTAACATAATCGATACATTTTAGAACCCAGGCGAACAGACAATTTGCCAGAACTCTGGTTTCTGTCAGGTCCCCACTTCATGCAGGTCTGTGCGACTCGCAATCCTCCCCCTGGCACGTACGATAATGAATATGGACTGAGCCGCTCTTCCCCACAGTTCCAAATCCATTTATCCGTGATGTTATCTAGCGCCCGGTTGATCCCACAGATGGATGATATGTTCACCTGTGTTTTTCCTTCTGATGTTGCCCCCCCCCCTGAGTTCGCAGATCCCCGTGACCGGCAGATCGGGGCTCTTTTATCCGCTCGGCTCCAATTAGTGATGGGTCAGAAAACATCCCCCAGGCCAATCCAGATGTCCTGCCATCAAATTTCCAATAGTAATCACTCCGTGTCCTCCGGTAACAGCGGTGCCAGGCACACGACGTGTCCTTCGTGTATCAGGCAGCATGTTCCCGTAGGGCTGACCGGCTCTCCAGACCGGCGCTCCTCCGTGGGAAAAAAAGCGTAGGGACCAGCTTTATCCAATTAATAATTTAGGATTTGAAAAATCTGATCCAACAGGAGAAAAAAAGAGACGAGACGAGAGAAATAAAACATCAGACAGAGCAAAGATGAAGGAGGAAGAGAAAAGTGCGTCTGCTCCTCATGACAGCTAGGAGGAAAAAAAAACAAAAAACTGTCGTCTGGACCTTCCCTGGACACTGCATCGCCCTTGCACTCCCCCAGACCCCCTTTCTTCACCTGAGACAATCCCTTTGGTCCTCTACACTCCCCCTGTTTCTCTTAGCCCTTGTGCCCAGTGGTGTTTATTCCCGTGTCCACATCCCCCGATGTGTCTTCTGAGTGCTTTGCAAATGTTATTGTGGTGTTAAAATATGTACCTTGTAATAATAAAAGATAAAAAAAAAAAGGAGATTGTTATCGCTGCACCACTTGGTCAGAAGGCTCACCTCACTCCTGTAGTTTGTCTCATCGTTATTTGAGATGAGACCCACCACAGTCGTATCGTCTGCAAACTTCACAATGTGATTGGTGCTGAAGGCTGGTGCTCAGTCGTTGGTCAGCAATAGAATGTTAATAGAGTGTGAAATTATTTTATTTTATTTTACCATGTGGTCTTATGAAATGCCTCATCATCCAGATATTTTCCATAGTGGTCCATGGGTGTATACTAGTCTATGTGGCATTATACTTGTTTTGCTACAACTCAATTTTGTTTTCTGTTGTGTGAATGTGACTTTTTTTGTATCCGAATTGAGTTTTCAATACTAGTTTTAGTTGTCGATTAGTATCTGATTTTCCATACTTTGGCAATCCAAGTGGCTAATAACTATAGTACAACAATGTAACTGACACATTAACAGCTGAAAACCAATTCCATTTATTTATGCATTTATTTTAGTAATGCAATAAGAAGAATCTAGCACTGGTTGTTACTGTGAAACTACATGTTCTTTTGGAATTTTTAGCTGAGAACTGGGTCTTTTTTTTTTTAATCCTTTTACCATTTAGTTTTTGTAATTTTCCATACAGATTAGTAGAGAGTGATGGATCCTACAATAACCATACATTCAGAGCAGACTGCATAGTGTGAATAAAGAGCATGTTACTGCTGCCTCAGTGCCCTTCGCCTCCAGGGAGAGAAATGCACACAGGCAAGAGTTAAGGGAGTAGACTACTTAGGGTATCAGGAAGACAGTTTCCTGTCACATGGCATTATATGTCCACAATGAGTATTGATAAGGCTATGGAAAGTGCTGACAGTATTATGCTGCATTTATAGTATGTTTATGTTGTATTTTTGTTGTTATTTTTTTTACAGATGACCTGATGTCCGGACTTTTCAAGAAGGGTTTGACTGATGATGATGGAGATGTGTACACCTCCCTGATGTCCAATCAGAGCTACACGTCCAGCTATGACTCCTCCTATGTGACTGAGACCACCAAGACCTTCTCCACGGACTACAGCTTTAGTACAAAGAAGGACCTGCTAGATGACATGTCCAAATCATACAACTACATGGACATCAGCCACGGAGAGGAACACAGTGTAAAGCATGGCCTCCTGGACTCCCCTGGATGTGATGCCCTGGGAGGCTACATGGACAAGAGCCCAGGGAGAGATGAGGAGGAGGAGGAGGAGGAGGAGGAAGAGGAAAACCTGGGTCCTGCTTTAGGCTCACACTCCTTCCCTTACGTGGAGGAGCCATCGGATGAAGAGATGTCCGACTACCGCTCGTACAGGAACCTGGGGGGCACACCGCAAGCCAGTCCCGTGAAGATTACCCTGACAGAATCTAAACCGGCCCAGGCCAAAATGGAGCCCCAGCAGCATCCTGTCCCAACAAGTGCGGTTGACACTGAGAACATCCTCAGTGTGGGGGTGAAGGGGGTCCCCACGGTAACCCTGTCAGAGCCAGAGGACGAGAGCCCCGCGTCTACTCCTAATGCATCACCAACACGTAAGTACACTGCAATAAAATAAACCATTTTATCATTGCAAATCACACACCATCCCCTCTCACCCCCAACTGAACCAGAGAATTTATTTTGTCATATCATTAGAGATAAACTGAAAGCAGTTTTATATTATACTGAGGGGGAGGGATGAGTATTAGGATTAAGAACAGTTTTAGAGCTAACAGATGTTTCCAGATTAAGATGGTTATAGTCAGCCACAGGATAGTAAATATGCTTGTAGAAGGATGCTGAGGTGAGAACCAGGGTTGTCAAAAATGTATACCCAGGTACTCATTATCAATACTAAAACTAGTGTTGAAACTATTTACCCATTTGAAGTATGGATGCTGAAGACAATTACACCAATAGGACAAGGTTTGATCATTCTTGAACAGTTTCACTAACCAGAACTGACGAAGCAGCGCGGATGAGCTGCGAAACGTTTTTGACCAAATAAACTTTGTCCAGTTGACAAATTGAATTTCTCCTTTTTATCACAGTTTTGCTTATATTCATACTATCATAAGAGCACATTGTAATAGGATCCATAGCAAAAGAAAAATTAAATTCTGTCAACTGGACATTATAACTATACATATAACATAAGTGGAGGATACGGTTAGATGGAGGCTGTATTTGGTTAAGCCTTGAAAAGAGACCTAATATCAAATTACATTTGAATTTATTCCTGAGATTAGAAATTAATAACTGCCTAGTAAAACACATACATATTTGAACAAATAATGCATTAAATTTTGTCTACTTAGATAAAGAGTTCCCAGTGAAGCCAACAGTGGTGTCACATGACGGCAGCAGTGCAGAGAGCGGAGACTCAGAGATCGAATTGGTGTCAGAGGAGACTAATAAGAAAAGCACAAACCCATTCAGCCAGGCACCCAGGAGCACCCCCAGCAACCCCGCTGACCATGCCCCACTGCCCCCCAAAGGAGTGCTGGGCCTAGGGGGTACCCACAATGCTCCCCCCACCTACAGCATCCTGAGAGAGGAGAGGGAGGCGGAGCTGGACAGCGACCTCTTCATCGAGTCTGCATCTGAGGAAAGCCCCAAAAGAGAGCAGGGATTCGGAGGTCCCAAACACATCCCGCCATCCCCTCTGGTACCCACCACCACACCCCCTCGAGCTGTCGCAGAGTCTGGGCCTGTCGTGTCTGTGAGCACAGAGAAGCCTACAGTTCAGGTAAAAACTGAGGAGGAGCGTCCCAAAGTGAAACCACCCACGGCTGCTGTAACCCCCGAGGTGAGGGCCACCGACAAAGCTCCAGCAGCTGAAACGCAAAAGGGAGAGGTGCAGAAGACAAACATCGCTGTCTTCTTCCAAGGATTGAGCAAACAGAAAGGTAAATAAGTTCAGCTTTTAAGATGTTGTTGTTGTGAAATAGGGCTGGGCTTTAGTTAACTAACTCCTTGAAGTGACTGAAGTGAGTCGTTGTATTTTGGATTGTTGTTGTAGATGGTCATATTTCAAACCTCAGTTTTAATTAATCATATTCAGTTTTCAAAATTTTGCAATAAATAATAATTCTTTGATTTCCCACTGAACTCCAAAAATCTAGAGTTTTCTAACATGTTATAATGTGTGAAGAATCCCTCAGTCGTCCAGGTAGAATCCATGGTAAAAGGAGAAATTCAATTTGGTTTGAAGTTTATTTGGTTCGAACATGTTATGTTTCCTCAACATGCCTGAAGAGGATTTAGATATTCGAATCTTCCTTATGATTAGATTCAAAGCCAAGATCATCCATGCTTCTGCCATTATCCATAAATTTAGGCTTACAAAAGCATGATACAAAACAATACACTATAACTTCACAAACCTGGGATGCACGATGATTGTGCTGTAATCATAGACTGTATAAAGAAGTCTATGGTTGTGATAGTGCTCTGAACTGAAAATGAGGAAGGGGAGACTCAGAACTTCAAAAATAAAAGTGAAACTTATTAAACACGGCGAATGTAGCGTTTTCAAAACAATTAAAAGGTAACATGGTGATCTAAATATGTTATGTTAGTGGTTAATAACACATATAATAAAATGGCCCCTCTATAGTAATAACATTTTGAGTATGCATGAACCACAGCCACTTGTCAAAACAATGACTAAACTTAAATCCTTAATTTATTTACTGAGAAGATGCCTCTTTTGAAAACATTTTCTGTCTTGTCACTGAGCATGGTTTAATTTCAGTAGGTGTGCTGCCCCCTGCTGGTAAACTGTTGGCAAAAGTGCAAAAATGATGTTGACATGCCCAATACTATTTCCTCTGTAATCTATTTCACAATGGACTCTCTTTGTCTGAGGGTGTATGCCTGTCTAAATTGATATTAACATCAGGAAAAAATGTTGACTAAGCTGCTTTTATTTGGTGTATGGATTTATGTGTTTATTTACAAACAGACGTGATGATGACTCGGATTATACACTTGGATTGACCCCCACCCTCCCTCTTCTCACAATAACCCATATTCCCTCTCTGCAGAAGGTTCTAGAAAAATACAAAAACAGGTCACTTGTGTTTCTCTGCACACCGGTAGAGGGCACACCACACAAGACTCATTACTCACTCGATATAGGCAGCACACGGGAGAATTTGAAAGCTGTATGTGTCCGCCTTCTCGTCCGTTTCCATAGTGACAGTAAGAATGGCATGCTAGGGTGCCCATGCTGAGTACTGGCCCGATAGAGCCGCTTTGAACAGACGGTGTGAGGTGTGGTCATCGTTCGGCCATGTGGGGTATCTGATGTCATCAATGTTCAGTGGGTGATATCGGTTTTGGATAACCCTAAATGCATTTTAACACACCCCCATGGGACTGCTGTGTTTCTTGTTGATGAATTATTCAGTCAAAAGCACTCTGAAATGATGTGTGAGTTGGAGTGGAAACAGCTATTTACAGTGCTTTATGGCGAGACAGAATAAGAAAGAGCTAGAGGCGTGCCAGATTTGTGCTTAATAACATTGGCTTATGGAATGGAAAATGCATTCTATATGATAGAATGGCGACATCAGAACATTTCAAGACCACTATGGTTGGAAATCCCTTTTACATTTACACAGAGGGCCATTAACAGTCCATCCCTCCCAGCACACATATTCAAATGTGCTGCTTGTATCCCAAACATATGTGCATTGATCCTGGGAGTGTCTGTGCCCACCCTCTGGCACCCCCTGGCTCTTAATCATTGTGTGGCGGCTCTCTGCAGCAGCACTGTGGTGTTAGCAGTCGGAGCACCCTCCCCCATCACTTGCTGTGGACTGAGCAGCATCAGCGCAGCCTCACAGCATCAGTGAGCCTGTATTTGAGCCAAGCCTCTCTCCTCCCTCTTGCTTGCTCCGTGCCTGCGTCTGCATCTCTTTCCACCATTCATGCCTCTCTGAGATGAGTGAGCACTGGTGCTGAACAGGGAGAGAACCACGACAAAGATAGAAGAACAGAGCCAGCGGACGGAGATAGCAGCATGCAGGCCACTGCAGACAGCAGCAAGAAGGATGGCTCCTGGAGTGGCTGGAAGGGCCAGGGTACGCCTTTTACATCTCTGTTCATGTGTTTGTGTTCAGGCTCTGTGTGGGGGCTGCTCGGTTTATTGTGGGATCTTCAGACCTATCTACCTCACTATGTTTTGGACCGTGAGGAAGGGGGTTGGTAATGTGGGGTATCTGTAGCTGTTGTGATCTGACAGGTGTGGCTAGCCTTTCATTAGCTGTAGTATACAAGGGGTTCAGTCTGTTTTTGTCTGAGGAGGCGGCTGAAGCATCAGGACCATCCTGACAGACCGTCTCCATGGTAACCAGGGCACACCCATCCTCATTACATCAGCCTCTGTACTGCTGCCATGGCACCGAGCAGTCTTCATCCGGGGCTTTGCAGCACACTAGCCCTGGAAAAAGAGCTGAAAGAAGATGGCGTCTCTCAGATGCACATTATGTCTATCTGTGTAATACTGTGGTGTGGGCTCAAACTGCCCAGTCCTTCCACAGTGCAAACTTACGGAGAAAGCTGTGACTTTTCTTTACTGTGTGGAAAGGCCGGGATGAACCGCTGAGTCACAAGCCTTTGTTTGTCCTGATGCAGCGTCACCTTGCACCTGATCATTTTTCTGTTAAGTCATTGTCCTCGAGCAGAGAGCTGCAGTCAGCCACATCAGCCTTACAATCACAGGGATAATAATACAGGAAGCCTTGTCATGTCATACATCATCTTTAGAGGGACACACTACGTACATATATCAATACTTGAATAAGAAACTAATCTGCCCACACCCACACTTTACTCACACAGTAAACTCATACAGGCCCTGCAGTACCATGTCATTTCAATATAATCCAGATTTTACAACTTCACTACACTGCTCCTTACTCTTTATATTCTGTAAAACCAGGATCATTTGATAATTCATTTTATGCACTTTTTGATCATTTATTTTATGAGACTAGATGTCACAATAATTAGCATATCTAGTTATCATTCATAAATGTGAGATGGAGCTATATTTTTAGGAATCAGTTTATTTTGTTTGCATTAGTGAGGAAGTTTTTTTTTTTGTAGTACAGTACAATAATTTAAATAAATAATAAATAACTTATTACAGATAATTACTGACTTCTTAAGAGTGTCATTCTGCTTTATGTATTGCAGATCAAGTCTTTTTTTTTTTTTTTTTTTAAGCTGTGGTTAATTTAGAACCAGTTTACTGTGATTATCTTGCTTTTGGGTTATTGTGTCAATGGCAAGTAGTTTTCTGTAGTATAAATATCACCCTTCAAAATTACCACTGAGACAAGCCAAGTAGAAGCAGGGCTTTTTAAAACATTCAGACTTGCAATATGTGCAGCTTTTAACATTAATCTCATGGATAAAATGTTGACAATACAAGTAGCCAAACCTACTCCCTGTCTGTACATGCTCTGGACATGTTTACACTAATAAATACCCAAATACTGTATTTTAGAGGTAATGTGATGGATATATATCTTGGCCCTGTTACCCAGTTACCTTTGGGAACTCTCTGCTCAGGTTTAGGGAGAGGTATGTGAAGGTGTGCGGTACACTGACCCACCTCTCTCAGTACCTGTATAAAACCACTTATTTCAAATTATAAATGGCCTCAATTACTGCAGTATAAAAGTAGATCACAATGGAAAGGATGAAACTGTAAGACTTGTTCTGATTAGTTTCATGTGCTCAATGAGAGGAATGGCATTCAGATAAATGTGTCCCTAACTGTTCTGCTCTGGGCCAGAGGTGTGTAACTATGGTTACTGGATCAGGCAGGTTCCTCTGGTCATCCTAAATCTGAGAAGACTGAGGATGTGTTCTCTGAGGACACAGTCGAGATGGGCGTCACCACAACTGCTGTAGTGTTTGTGACAAAATGTGCTTCTCTGGTAACCCCGCCTACTCGCCCTCCCTTATCACAAAACACTGCTTTGATTGGCTGTTGTGTGTGTAGCTCCACCCCTCTTTTCAGCCAGCCCTTCCACTGCTCTCCTTTTGTCTGTGGATAAAGCAGCTGCCTCTCTCTGTTTGCCATGGGAGCCACAGGTCAGTACTTCCTTCAGTCTGTCATTGCCATCATGTAGCGTGAGGCTTTTTGTGTGAGCCCTCAGAACTCAGATGTGCTGTGATGGTGTGTTACCTGTGAGAGCAGAGCTAGTCTAGTGTGTCCAAACTACAGTACATAGAACTGAACTAGCCAAGTGCTTTCTCTTTTACTACATTAGACAGCCACTCTTTTAGTCACAATGACTTCCACTAGATTCCTCTGACTCAGAGTAAAGATGGCCGTCATCACTATGCTGATCACAATTCCAAAGCTAAAATTAGAGCTGTCCGACCAGCAGGCAGCCCACAGAGGAGAAAACCCAGGAGAGCTGGAAGACAAAGAGAGAGAGAAGTGCTTGTTAACTCCTGCCTCACCTCATGATTTAGACCTGACATGTATTATACAGAAGATGTGTGGAAGAGATTGTCAGTCTAGTGACATGCCTCATCCTGAGCGTTCAATTAGAAGCAGGGTGACAGGAGCAGACTTGGGCATGTGCTATATTGACAGCGTGGCTCACATTTCAGTGACTGTAGGGACACCTCTGATGCCCAGTCACCCCCCCGTTTGTGCAGGTCACTCCAAGCTGTTATCAAAGTGCTGATAGTGTTCTATTTGTGCTCTCACTCTCCAGCGCTGGCCAGTCAGCCAGTCATCACAGGCCTCAGAGGTAGCAGCTGTGCGTGTGTGTGCGCGCGCGTGTGTGTGTGTGCGCGTGTGTATGTGTGCGTGTGTGTGTGTGTGAGAACAGGGCAGGTGTACCATTGAGCTTTGAGGGTGGATAGCACTTTGTTCATACTTCAAACTTGGGGCTCTGACTTTGAAAAAGTGCTGTCATATTGCCTTGTGGTCAAATGAAAAAGGATATTTTTAAAGACCAAAGACCAAAGATATAGGGTCTAAACCTTTTAGATTAACAGAGAAGTTGATCCTAAGCCCTTTTCATGAGATTCTTGTTATAGATGACATTGGACTCCAGGTATTTTTACCATTAAAATATATATTTAGGGGGCCAAGCACCGAAGGTGCCCTATAGGAATTGCTTTGCGTTGCCTAGGCAAGTTGCCTAGTAACCCTTTGATCTTACCTTTGATGTTCTGGTCTCAGGATTATTATTATTATTATTCTCCTCCTATAGGAAGTCTATGGCAGCCCCTAGAACCGTCTGGTAAAAAGTTGTGAAATTTGGCATGCACATTCCAGCCAGTCTCCTCATTACCCACAGCAATTTATAGGTCCCCAGCCCCAACCGTCTAGTGGCACCAGCAGGTCAAAGTTGCAGAAATTTGTCAATTGCCTAGCAACGCACCTAGCAACCTTTGATCTGTCTTTGATGTGTCTGTTCTGACAGGGTTAGACCCTGACCCTGTCAGACCCTGTCAGACTCTGTTAGATCTTGTCAGACCTTGTTAGACCCTGTCAAACGGTGCTTGGCCCCCACATTGCTGCTTGCAGCTATATTTAGTTTTAAAATGTTAATCAATGGTCCTAGTTTTTTTTTTTTTTTTAATCATCCTGAAGCCCATGGATTGGAAGTGCAAATCAAAGCCATGCTATTTTGAGATTATGTTTTAAGTACATTATTGTTACATTTATATATTTTCTGTCAATATGAGAAGCAGAATTATCTACAGTCAACAATTTGCTGTCGTTCTTTCAACAAAGTCTGTTATTGTAGTGTTTTATTTTCCTGTGTACGATAAGAGTCTCAGTATTGAATTTGCTGAAGCTGTTTTTTTTTTTTATCCCAGTATGGAGTCTTTAGAATACTCAGTCTGCTCTTATCTTGTATCTCCTCTAGCGATGGACCTGCTTTACTGGAGGAACGTGAAACAGTCTGGTGCGGTGTTCAGCAGCTTGCTCCTGCTGCTCTTCTCCCTCACACAGTTCAGCGTGGTCAGTGTGGCAGCATATTTGGCCTTGGCCGCCCTCTCCGCCACCATTAGCTTCAGGATCTACAAGTCTGTGCTCCAGGCCGTGCAGAAGACTGACGAGGGACATCCTTTCAAGTGAGTGCATGCAAGTTAGAGCTCAAGAATTCAAGTCTTTTTATTAAATTAGCACAAATTTGTACAAAATCTATGTAATAAATGCATTTTTTTTCATATGCTTGTGATGACATTTCTAAAAACAAAAAAGTGGTCAAAGCTTCCTGCTTATATGTGACATATTAAGGAAGTTTAACTATTCAAAGATGGGATGTTTTGTTTTGAATTGTTAATTGCTAATTGGTAACGTTGCTATTTTTTTTCATTGCTTGGAAACCCATGCATTATATGTCTCTTACACCCATCTGAGAAGACTATGAATTGTGACATGAGCCATATTTTGACCTCTGTCCTTTGTCACACCAGAGCCTATCTGGAGATCGAGATGACTCTGTCCCAGGACCAGATCAGTAAATATGCAGACAAAATCCTGCTGTACACCAACACCTGTATGAAGGAGCTGCGCCGTCTGTTCCTTGTGCAGGATCTGGTCGACTCACTGAAGGTGGGTCTCATTCAGGGTTATCATCAGAGGCCTTGAGTCACAGTTTATAACGGTGCATGTGTGTGTTTCAGTTTGCTGTTCTGATGTGGCTTCTCACTTATGTGGGCGCTCTCTTCAATGGCCTCACACTTCTCATCCTCGGTGAGCTCCTACTTGCATTTCATTTATTTTTTTGTGGCCTTTTTTAAAATAGTTAACCTTAATTTGTTTCTCTAGGAGTGGTTTCCATGTTCACCATGCCTGTGGTCTATGAGAAACATCAGGTAGGTGGCCAGCTGCAGACCTCTGTGCTCACAGCCCAAGCCTGATCTGGTTAAAGGTTAATTTATTGTTATCCTCTTATTGCAGGCGCAGATTGATCAGTATGTTGGATTGATACGGACACAGGTCAATGCTGTGGTGGGAAAGTGAGTATAATTTATAACACTTTATGCAAAGCACACCGAGTGCAAATACGTTAACAGTCTGTGAAAATCTAATGAAGGTAGTAGAAGATTAACCCTTCAAGCTCACATTTTAAATATGATCAATTTGTGTTTAGAATCCAAGCAAAGATTCCTGGGGCCAAGAGGAAGGAGGAGTAGTGCTGCATCAGAGAAGAGTCATCTCTGTGTTAATCCACTGGACTTCACCTATCAATTGCAGTTCCACACCGACACACAATCACAACTACATCTGTTTATAGACACAACTTAAGGATAAAAAGATAACATTTGTGTTGCTTATTATGATGTGCATGAAGTCAAGCCTTGGATAAAATTGATATTTTGTGGTTTTTCATGCTATATTTTTGCTTTGAAGTGCTTACCACAGACGGGAATGTTAGGCAGCTTGTGTCCATATGCACTCTGATGCCAACAGAAAAGCTAAATGTCAGCATATTTCCATTTGATGTTGCCAAGCACAAAATAACTCAACAATAAGCGTCTTATAGATGTGGTAACTGTAAAGTTTGATTTTGTATATTCAAAAGCTACAATACACATTGTTTTAGGTACTGATGTACTACTATGACGACAAGGAGTATCTGGTGATATTTGGCTTGTTTGAATAACCGTCCATCTTTGTACTATGTTTAACTATACTCTGTAGTTCTTCAAGACCTTGGACTCTTAACTATTTGCACTTACAGTATGTATTTAATTACAAGAAAATAAATGTTCCTAGATGTAAGTACACCTGTGTTTCTGTACAGTTCCATTCTTCAACAAGTACTAAAAACGACCATGCAAATTCAGGCTAAGCTACGTGGCAGTCTGTGCAGACGCCGTGAGCTAAACACAAATAGGCAAGCCTGTATGAAAATAGGCAAGGTCTTAGTTTTGTATATGTATTAAAGAAAGACATCAATGCTTGGCCTTGTCAAGCAGATCCCTTATTAAAGTGCCACAAAATGAACAATAACAACTTTTAATAAGATGCTCATCATCAGCAACATTCTTATATGAGCTCAACAAAGAAGATCAAATATTTAAATGACTGCAATATAAAACTATAAAATTATACATTTATGAACAAATAAAATTTGCAGTACACAAAAATAACAATAAAACATCTTGAAAACCTAACATGAAAACTTTCAGGTGTTCAACAATGTAATAGGATGAAGCCGGAACAAGACTCCTCTGAATTTCTTAGACCCTGGTTGGACTATATCCATTTTGAGAGACGGATCCACCTGAAAGTGAAAAAAGGGAATATTTGAAGTAAAATCACTCAGCAACAGTCGTGTTGTGTGTGGCTTAAGTTCGTTGACCAGATCATGAGTTGCACCTGATTCCATTTTTCCTTCAGGTTGTAATACACCGGAGGGGTGTGCTTTCGTGCTGGATATTTACTAAATAGTCTGCAACACCAAAATATTTTTAGAGGAAAATAGACAGAACATTATTAGACCCAACTATTGCAGTGGTACCTCACCTTACGAAAGACCCAACAAATGAAAATTCCAAGTTACGAAACGCCTTCACGTTAAATTTTGGTCTCTAGATACGAAAGAAAATTCAAGTTACGAAACACGAAATCTCAAAAATTTAAATAATGCGCGCTCAGCCACACACATTATACGCTTTTCTCAGACTGGATTTAAACTTTTCTCACATTTGTCTCTCGTTTAAACCAGGGCTCTCAAGTCTCACGCATTGAGAGTGTGACACACGCAATTCGACGCTCACACGCCACACATGGCATTTCTCACGCTGATTTTTTTTTGTGCCCAGAAAATCGGTCTGTGTGGCTCAGTTTATGCAAGGCACCGCACGTTTTCAGCGAAAAAAACTCCCCCGCTCCCCTCTGCCCCGGACAAAAAATCTCAGATATCAGGCGCCGCGCCCTTTTCAGCCAATCAGAAAATAGATTGTTCTGTTGTTGGGCAGACTGTTGACAGTGCAGCGCACGCTCAGTGATAAGGACAGCGACTGAACAGGAGGAGATAAAACAAACAGAACCATCAGATAATAACTTCATTTATATATCTCTCATTAGTTGCTTTGTAGTTTAAGTTTGCTCTTTAGAAAAATTGCTCACTCGCACCCCCCCCCGCTCCTCGGAAATTATGCAGTCTCAGGCACGACCCCGCTCAAAACTTGAGCTCAAACCGTGCCTCCTCTAGAACAGGTCACGGTTTGAGCACGGGTCTCGTGCTCGCAGCCCTGCGCCGGGTCATGCTGCGCTATCACACGTGTCCGCACGCACACTTCTCTGCCCTCCCCCTTCCCCCCACAGTCGCTGCTCGCCTCAGCCGTGACTCGTGAGGTACACCGGTGCTGCTGCTAATAGCAGAGCTAGCACGAAACCAGGAAATAGACCTGCACGCAGCGCTTTCCTGGTTTAGTCCAGGTTTAGTCCAGGTCCAGTCCAGGTTTAGACCTGGTCTAGACCTGGTATAGTCCATGTTTAGACCTGGGTCTACAGTCTCAGGACACAGAACAGTGTTACACTATAAAAAAAGTTACACTATTTAAAAAAAAAAAAAACTTGGAATGGGGCCTTGGAACGAATCAGGCTTTTTCCATTGAAATAGCTACTCAACTTACGAAAAATTCACATTACGAAACCACTTCTGGAACGAATTAATTTCGTAAGGTGAGGTACCACTGTATTTACAATCCAATACAACAATGTCATCTTAAGAACCTGATCAGTTGCTCCCTGCAGTCATCTTGTAGCTGGGCTGTCTGGTCAGGGCCAAGGTGAAGTGTCCCACTCGGCCCCTCACATGCTAAGCGATTTACTGCCAGCCGGAGGGCATTGATCTGAGAAGGAAAATTTACAACCTTTATTACTGCACCATAGATGAATTGGAACATGTTAATTTCAGGCCCAAAACTTCCTATCTCAAACAAAATTTCAAGTCAGTCTTTGGCCATGAATCAAAAATCTGATCAGCCTTTTCCCTCTAAACAGACCAATAACAAGATGAAAATTTGTATTTAGAGTAATAACTCAGGACAGGACTCATGGCTGACTAGCAGATGAAATCTCACCTCTGTGATATCTTCCACATCAAACTTGACATCAAAGGACAGCTCGATGTCATGTTCCGGGAGGATGCCTTCCTGTGTCTCATTGTTCCATCCCAGGCCACACAGAGCCCCAGTGTACGCAGTGCGCTCCTCGTTGGTCCTGACACAAACCCATGTGTTTGTGTGCTTAAACTGTTTTCATAGTTACAGAAAAGCTGTAAGATGCTGATGTCACTCACCGAAGCTCCATGACGGGAGTGAAGAGCATAGTGATGAGGGCAGGCAGACCAGGGATGTCTGGCATCAAAGTGGTTTCTCTCAGAAGAATATGAGTACCTACACAAAGATTCAATATTTAAAAACATCAAACAGGTGCGATAATTTTCTGATCATCTTGAGGCAGGACCTGTGGGGTTGACAGACACTGTTCCAGCAACCAGCATCCTCTGGTGTTTGTATTGAGGATTTTCATTTATGGTCAGGGAGTTCATACTGGACCTCTCAACGGTAGCCTTCCTGAACAAGATCACACGGAACATGAGACATGGACTGTTTAAACTTTCAGCAAAGTCCACTCACTTGTACAAAGTCTTGTGGTTTAGGCTGTTGAAAGAGCTCTTATTAGGGGTATATGGTCCATACAAATGTACCTATAAAATAAAGATCACATAGTCAGTCCAAGTCCACTCAACACAGAAACACATAGGTAAAATGAGCATGTTCATCAAATACAGAGCATTTAATTAGAGCCTACTACTGCAAAGGCAATACAAAAAGCATAAACATTCAGAGTCAATATCAAAAATGTGTGTTTTATGTGGGGTCTAACCTTCGTCTTGGAGAAATTCAGGCGGGTTTTGCTGAAGTGTTCCAGGAGACTGTTAATCGCTTCCTGTTCCTCTTGTTTGCGCTCTTGCCATGATGTACTGATGGAGTTGCTCACGTAAGTTCCATCCTCCAAGCTTTTATACACAGACATCAGCACCTCATGATTTAGCTAAAGGTAAACGGTGCAGAAGAATCAGACCACACTGTGTCCACCACATTGTCATGCCCTTTGATATGTTTTTGCAAACCAAATTTTTCCTTTACCTTGGACTCAAAACTCTCTTCAGCCTTCTCGGCATGTCCTTCCTGCACCAGAATATCTCGGACACTGGACTGAAAGGTGCCCATGCTGAGGAGCAGTTCGACTCTCATCACTCCATGGATGATGGAGTAGAGTGACACAATTAAGGAATGGCCCTTCACCAAAGTGAAAAAGCGATCCCGGGATCTGCTGCTCCATGGATTGCCTTGAATCATGGACTGTGCTGAGGGACGCATTCCCATGACCTGGAACTCTTGGGCCTGAAAGGAGCATAGGGGCATAGGAAACATGTCGAAGGAAATGACAGAGTACAGGAGTTGTACCTGAAATGGTTCAGTCAGAAGGTCAGGAGGCAACTCTCTGAGACTTCTGCATGGAACCACCAATGTGTTTCCAAAGTCCAGGAAGAACACCTACAGGGCAGATTTACATGTTTGTAAAATGTATTTAAAAAGTAATCTAAAACCAGATCTACCTCTGTAGTGTTTCCACGGATGTGCAGGATCTTGGCACGGTAATACGTACACTCCGTACTCTGGTCATTGACCTCAGAGTACGGAGCCAGGCAAACAAGGTTGGTGTACAGAGACACTGTCACCCGCTGGAGAGGACGGCGGTTTATCTCTGAAGTCATGTGACGCTGCTTCTCCAGGCTGGCTTCATCTGTACGGAACCCCCAGAAGTGACCCACCTCCACCACCTGGTTCATATCAAAAAGATCAGTCAAAGAGACGTCATCCCGAATCCATCTACAGTTTGTTATTGCATGTGGATTAACCTCGGCGATGTTGACAACAAACATGTGGCTTGAAGGAAGTTTTTTAGGGTCAATTTCACCACTTATGAGCCCCACAGGGGACACGCTTTGGGTCTGGAAGTCCACACTGACCCTAGACGATATGCACAGATACATACAGTGACAGATAAATAGAACAGCAACAGTGATTTCTTTCAAGTTTGTGTGTGATTGTGAGTGATTGTGTGTGTGTGTGTGTGTGTGTGTGTGTGTGTGTGTGTGTGTGTGTGATTGTCTGTGTGATTGTGATTATGATTGTGTGTGGTTGTGTGTGTTGTTGGGTATGTGTGTGGTTTTGTGAGATGGAGGGGCTATTGTTGCCATG
Organism: Paratrypauchen microcephalus; assembly: GCA_036785185.1. Classification (NCBI taxonomy): domain Eukaryota; kingdom Metazoa; phylum Chordata; class Actinopteri; order Gobiiformes; family Gobiidae; genus Paratrypauchen; species Paratrypauchen microcephalus. Next base: position 387,982 of record JAVJIX010000267.1, read on the forward strand.
TTGACCAAACAGGAAGTCCACATGAGGTATATCATTCAGTATAAGATCATGAAACATGGTTTAAAATGAAAAGTAATGCATGAGTTAAAAGTTTAGGCAAGAAGTAAATTAGGAACAAGAAACAATGGCAAATCAATTCAAGGCACTGAAAACCAAAAATGCTGAGTGTAACTAGAAATTTGCAGCAATGATGCCCGGTAGTTACAAAATTCTGGCTGGCAGGGATGAAAGTGCCCAATCACCCCCCCGCTGGAAAATTTTGAATTTGGATTTCTAGATGCTATATGTTTGCAATAAAGTAAAACTGTACATCAAAGTACAAAAAAATACATTTTATTAACAGGTACAAGTAGTATATATTTGATTTGTTTTTGCTTTGAACTTCATCTTGCTCTTCTAATCAGACCGCATTGAGGAGGGAGCTTATGCGCGCTAAAAGGCGCAGGTGAAAAAGCGAGGAGTGACGCGTTAAGTGAGGCACGGGCAGGTAGGATGAGGTATAGGATGTTTTATACAAGTTTAACCTGCTCTGTGATACACATTGGTACGCAATGGTACAGGTTGTTGTGAAAGAGCTGCGCGCGCTCACTCGCTCGCTTGGTCGGCGGCTCCAGACGCGGGCTCGCATGGCCCGCAGTTTAATAAGAAGTTTAATACGAGACACGTACTTTTGTTCTGAATACGGGACGATTCTGTTTTTCAAGGCACGGTTGGCGACCCTAAGCACAACTTTACATATATATACACCCAAAATCTCTTTCTCAACGAATTTGTAGAGATATTTAAAAAAAACAACAACAACTATGTTTGAATTTGAGCAAGAAAAACTCATGAATATTAAACAGAAATAAGTGTGCTCTGAAGATTACCGTCCATATTTGAGGTGAGTGATGTTCTTATGCCCAGCACAGTTTTCAATCTGTTCAATGGGGTACACAGACAGCTCAAGGGCATGACTCTGCTGGCAAAGAAGGAGGGCCAGTGACACGTCAGGCAGCACTCCAGAGTCCTGGGGGTGCCTGGTGAACTCTACATACGCCCTGAAAAAATCCACACTGTCACAAACTAAGGCTGAGTAGGGAACGACAGGGTGACCACATACCTGGAGTTATCAAAGGAAATTGATTTCACCAGGCCACACAGGCGAAAGAGGGACTGCAGCTGTTTGTAGTAGAGAAAACTGTACGGTGGAAGATTCCTCATCTAAGAATATTTAGAATAATGATATGGAAAAGGTAAAGATAAAGTGAATTCCAAACATTATAAGCATTACCATTACAGTAGTTCTGGGGCTAAAGCCACTCAGCTCTCTTGAGGCAAGATCTTCATCAATTTCCCCCTGAACAAAGTAGTTGGGGTAGTATGCTCCAGCAATGACCACCTAAAACCAAAAGCATTTTTTTTTCTCGTTGCATCATATATTCACATTAGAACTACGAAAGACACACATAGAATATAACAAACAAAAATAAACTGAAAATAACTCCAAATTTGTTTTAGATTTTTTTTTTTTTTTTTACCCCATGTGCACCTATTATCCCCTCCCACCCCTCCCTCAGCCAGCCAATACTTTAGTTATCTCGAGATATATAGTCATATTTAGGGTTATTCAGTCTGATTAAAGAAGGACTCCCAAATCTTACTGAATAGTTGTAGTTTTCCATTTATCTTATATACAAGAAAGAAAGCTATGCCTTTATTAGTCCCACAGTGGGGAAATTCCAGCTCTGCATTTGACCCATATTAGGAGCAGTGAGCAGCACATTACTGCGCCCGGGGACCAGCTCCATGATCTTCTTGCTTCGGCTTGGTCAGGACCTAAGCTGGAGGATTTACCTATGGTGCATGTTTTTGGGTTGGTGGGGGAAACCGGAGTGCCCGGAGGAAACCCACCCGGACACGGGGAGAACATGCAAACTCCACACAGAAAGGCCCAGGCGACCCGGGGATCGAACCCAGACCATGCATGCAAACTCCACACAGAACACACAGAAAGGCCTGGGCGACCCGGAACCTTCTTGCTGTGAAGCATGAGCGCTACCCACTCAGCCACCGTGCCGCCGCAAGATGCTCATGGGAGGCGGTCTCAGAGTTGTAAACCATTATGTGTAGGATCTTGGATGTCTTCCAGTACTTAAGGATCACTCTCTTTGCTGTAGTAAGGTCTACTTTTATCCATGTTGCCTTATTGTAACTATAGTTTTCCTTTAAATTGACTTGGTTTAAAGATCCCATGACATGGTACTTCTTGATGCTTTTATATGGCTCCTTAATGGTTCCCTAATACTGTAAATGAATCCTTCTTCAAAATCAACACTCAGTGCATGAGAAACAGAGATAAGCTGAGAAAGAGTAATTTTTCTCACTCTGAACACTCTATAATGGGCGTTGTTGCTTGAATGCAAATGAGGAGAAAAGAGCTGGCCAATAGTAGAGGGTGGGGGCGTGGCCAAACGCTCCACTCTCCGCTGTAGCTCACAGCTGATCCATTTCCTTGTTTTTGCACGGGGAGGGGGGGGGGGGGGGGGATTTGAAGCGTACCATTGAAAAATAAACACATTTCCACAGAAAATAAAATTAAACTACTGCTGTTCAAAGGTCTAGAGGCTCAGATAAAGGACTTCCGAGCCTAGAAACACTCGGACGTGCCTCCAGGCAAATAAAAAAACGCATTTCGCATTGCCTAGCGCATTCGCAGTCCAAACTCTCTGGGCGTGATTTACAGAGATGCCGAGTACAGACAGACGGGGGTGGAACTGCATTTGCATTTCTTTTTTCGATCTGACGTCAATAAGGTGCCTTGTTCAAAATCGCCCGTTTGAGCTCCGATTTTTTGTAACGCAGAAAAGGATCGCAAATGCTCAGTTTAGACATTTCGCAACTTTTAACCATGGGGGGGGGGGGGCTAAACAGGGTAGGGGAGCTCACATTAACGTTCAAAAACCTCAGAAAGTGAAAATTTCATGCCATGGGACCTTTAAGATGCATAGGGTTGGATTAGAGAGAATATTCACTCCTATAACTTTGCTAATTTTTGTTATAATTTTCTCCCAATAGGTACTAATATTAGAGCATGAGAAGAACATATGAGTTATGCTACCACTCTCTATATTGCATCAAGCCCTGCCCTATGCTTCTTAATTGGCATCCAATAGTCTATTGAGAATTTTAAACTGGATAAATTTAGCTCTCATCTCTCATAGCAATCAACATATTTTTTTTAATCAATGTAGCCCATTCCTTTTTCCCCAAAGTTTATCTTAAGATCTTTCTCCCATGCCTTCTTTAACCCTCCATTAACAATATTTTCCCCTCCATTAAAAAACTGTAAAAGAGGCCCACTGAATGGGGCTTTGATTTTTTTATTTTTTATTTTATTTAATTTGGATAGAGGGTTCAGCAAAAATTTTAGAGTTCAAGTGTTTTCTTTTTTGAAAGCAGTCTCTAAGTTGTAGAAATCTCCAGAAGTCTTTATGGTTTAGATTACATTTTTGTTTTAGGTCATCAAATGATCATTGACATACAGATCGTCAATATGTTTTATTCCTTCAGAGGGCCAGTCTTTCCAAAAAAACAAAAAAAAAAACAACTCCTACCCCAAATTTTTAGGCATGAGTTATACCATACGAAAGCCGTTCTTGTTAAAACGAGGGAGAGCCCTTTCCTTTTGTGAAGCTGATTCCAGAACTCTATCATGTGGCTGATAATCGGGTTCTTCGTTCTAGACGGTTGGGCATTAGTTAAAGTTTTCAGCTGGATCAAAAGGTGAACAACTTTCAGATTCTAAATTGATCCATGCCGGTCTCTCTGTTGTTTCATCTAGAATAGAAGCATTTTGAGCAGATTTAAATGATTCCTTATACAGTTTTATATTTGACACGCCCAGCCCTCTATACTCCTTTTTAATCTGCAGTCTCCTCAAATTCATCCTAGAATTTTAAAAGTAGCTGCTGGGATGTTAAGAGGTATCATACTGAAAAGGTAATTAAGCTTAGGTACTACCACCATCTTTATGGCTTAAACTCTACCCCATAGTGACAGCTGAAGTTGGTGAATCTTGTTTAGAATAGGGTCAAAATGGTTAGATACCATCTTCTCTAGCCCTTTTCTTAAGTATCTGCCCAAATATTTCATTTTTTGAGAGATCCACTGAAATTTCCATGTTTCAAAGTCACTTTTGTAACACATATTTGATAATGGCATTACTTTGCTTTTGTCCCAATTAACTCTATAGCCAGCTCTAAAAGAGGTAGGACAGATTTTTTCGGTTCTGACAGTACAATTAACACATCATCAGCAAATACTGACATTTTGTTGTCTATGCCTGCCATTACTATTCCCTTCATTTCCTGCTTAGCCCTTATTGCTATTGCTAGGGGTTCCAGTGCGATAATGAAGAGAGGATGTGATAAAGGGTCTCCTTGTTTTGTATCACGTTCAAAAAATAGTAATCCTACCATCTTTATCTTTGTATTCCTTCTGTATTTGAACATTTCATTTTTTAGAGAATAGTATGGCCACACCTCTTTTCTCTGATTTGTGCACCGTGTATCCAATCCATCTATCTCTCAATCTAAATTCTGTCTTTTTCTAGGAGGTGTGTTTCCTGGAGCATTATTACATCAGCCTTCACCTGCTTCAAATAATTCAGTACTTTATGCCTTTTGACATATGATCCTAAACCGTTAACGTTCCAAGATATAAACTTTATTAGCTTGTTTGGCATTTTATTCTGGATTTTATTAAATTACTGTGATTGACTCTTATGAAATGCATATTGAAAAACCTCCCGACTAAAATATATTGACTGGCCTGGTGTTCCCTACCTATTAGAGTTTGCCCCCTTAAACCACCCCTCCCTCCTCCCACCCTAGTGATCTCTACCATAATTCCTGTAAAATGTTTTTCTTGCACAGTGTAGCTCCCTCAGCTTAATTGTTCATAATAAAAATGAGAAATAAAAGTGAAATAATATTGATAAAATAATACAGCTGCCTCTTATACAAATAACCAAAGGTGTTCACCGACCTTGTATCATTCTTGCAGAGTCTTAAGTTTATAATACATAGGTGTGCCCAAACGAATGATGATACAGTAATACCCTACATGTTCCAACCTATTTTTCCCACTTTGTTTCACTTACATAATATGCAAAGAATAATCCAGTCTAGTTATGCGCTTCGGCCTGGCTGAAAGTTTTCAGCTGCTTTTTTTGCAGTTACAGGGCCATCAAAGGACTGTCATTGTCCTCCTATGTTGATCCAAAATACCACGGGGAATTGCATTGAATAACGCAGTCCTTTATCCGCACAGGCTCGTTTGGCCTCGATGAACCGTTTTCTTTTCTCCTGGACTTCTCTTGTAAAAAATCCGGGAAAAACTTGGGCATCTTTCCAGAGAAATTTTCCGATGTTTCTTGCCCTAAGTTGTACCTTCTCTCTGTCCATAAAAGATGATGATGTACCGAGGCGGGTTTCCCCGCTGCTCCCATTTGGGTCCCGAGGGGACATGATGGGCTCTTTCAATAATGATGTCATCTGAGGATTCTACCGTGTCTTTAAATAGACACATCAAAATGTCTTTCATACATTCCATCTCATTTCGCCCATTCCCTTGACTCTCCGGTTCTCCTTTTAGCCATAAGTTGTTCCCTCCTGCTGTAGTTTTCATGGTACTCAACCCGAGTCTGGAGCTGGGATATGATCTTGCCCATACTCTGCACTTGGCTAGTTAAGATTTTGTCGTCATCTTCAAGTCGTGAAACTGTTTTCAGCCCATTTTTGCAATAATATGCCTTTACACATGATGAAATTTGCTTTAATATATGAGTAAATTGATTTGTTGTCATTACCAATGCGTCTTGTTATCATTATTTATGAAAGTTCAGAAATACACAATCGTCCTAATACTTTTTTCAGGCAGTGTAGGTGAATCATTCCGTTCTTGATAATCGCCACATCGGCTCACACTCTGCAAATTTCTTCCTGTAGGTGCTGTTGTATCATGCGGAGCACTTCACGCAGAAAGTTTATACTTTCACTAGACCGTCCACTCGGAAAGTCCTCAGTATCGCTCTCGTGAGGCATACGGTTGCCGACATTTGTAACTATATCTTCTATATTGTGAGCTTTGCTAATCTTAGTAGCATCCATTGAATCAATGGCAGCATCAGGTGGGGTAGTCGACGTGGCCAAGAAATTATCAATTTTTAGACCTTGTGTGTTCTTAATTTTCCGCAAACTTTTCCTAGGCATTGGTACTTCTCTTTTTTAAAAGAACCACTTTGAAAAATATATCGACTTTATATTTCAATGAGGCGAGTTTGAACAAAATTGCTGAGGTGTTTCTACCTATTCAGCGCAGTGCTGCCTCCCACGTCATCACCGGAAGTTGATGAAGAAAAGTTTTGTCTTTACAGCAGCATTTAAGCATCATATTGTGAGATTCATGTTTAAAAATATACTGTGTATCTGCCCAAATATAGGCACACAGCAGTAGCTGACCATGCTAGTCGCAAAGCTCACCTGTAGAATAAACCTCTGCTGGTGTGTACTGGTGTAATCCAGGGACTGGCTGCTCTCAGGGATGTGCATGTTGAACTGTGCCACACGTTTCTTCAGATCTTCAAACAGCTCTGCCACCTGAAAAGAATTACTGTTATGTTACATGAGGCATGTAACATAATCGCTTTGGCAGAAGCCTGATCCCCTCAGCCGTTATATTCTTGAACAACAGGCCCCACTGAGTGTTCTGTAACACTTATTGTTATGTGTCTGTGTTTGTTGTGTTGTTGCTGTGTGTGTCAAACAGGCTCTGTGTGCGTGAAAATGAATTTCCATTCGGGGACAATTAAGTCTAACCCTAACGTGTACAAAAAAAATCTACTGCCTCCTGGCATGATAATACAAGAATTAATAAGAACTGTTAGAGTTGGATTTTTTTGTCTTAGATGTAAAATTATATTGTAAAGCATAAAGCATTATTCTTAAACCCCTAATATTGACAAACACAATGATGACAAATGATGGTGGGAGAAAACATTGGTGTGCACAGGCCCTTAACAACACTAAACAAAAAGGTTAAAATACGAGTACCTCTCTGATTCTTTTGATCTGTATGAAGTTCTCCTTTCCCCAGTCCAGTTCCTCCTGAAACAAATTAAAAGCAAGAGCACAACCTTCAATAATTTTATGGGATATGACTCTACTACATAAAATATATTTACAACAAAGTTTCATTTGTTAAAACTATTAATACACAAACCCCAACTACACAAATATGCACTCTGTTTACCTTTGGGTGTCTGAGTTGTCCTTTCTTTTTGGCAGTATACCAGGCCTAAAGAAGCAATTTTAGATTTTTTTAGAATTTGTTAGACATTTTTCAAGTAACAGGACTTTTTGTTCTAACTTTTGTTGACTTTACCTTGAAGGCGTTAACAAATGCAATGGAATCACTTGATGTGCCACGTGCAAAGGACAACTTGCTCCTGTGAGGAGTATGTTTACAGTTATATTCACAAGTTGAATTGTTATCTCCAAATTCAAACAGGACTAACTCACCTGTGGCCAGCGAGTTGTTGCATGGACGGTATGGCAAAGAAGCTTTTCAGAGAATGTGAGGCAGCTGGATAAGGAAGAAGAATAACTGTATTCAGTAGTACTTTACTTTAGGCAGTATGCAGCAGTAGTGGACATTAATGCACTGACCAATAATGAGACCCTCTTCCAGACATCCAAAGACATGTCCCAGGACAATCAGTTTTCCCAGGTACAGATCCACAGGCAAGTGAGCCAGTACTCGGCCCAAAAAGGTCAGCTCCCCATCTTCATTCTGACAGCAGGTCTCACTGATGTTTGACAATGCTCCCATCTATGATAAATGTATTCCTGGTTAAATAATCTTACAATTAAACATGAAGTGAAAAGACCTTTCCTGTTTTCAGTTTTCTTGCCTCCTTAAGCTGCAGTACAGTCCTCACAATGTCGCCGTGGTTTGGAGGCGAGAGAGCTGTGGACAGAACTGAGCGGGGATCACCCATGTCCAGGAGCTTGACCTTCAACAATATAGTGGACAAGGGGGCAAGCTGAGGGAACAGTTAACAGTTTGAGACTCCCGTTTATACTAAATCTAAAAACACAACAGAAGAGGCATCTCACCAACATCTCTGGAATCATGTAATCAGGAATCTCATTCTTCCAGAACTCACGGGTCACCAGGCGGTAGCAGAATCCTTTTGACACCCGGCCAGCTCTGCCTGTACAGAGAACAGGGGCAGCGTTTAAAATTGGAAAATGGACAGATCGATTCAGTATTACCTTTTCGCTGATTACAGTTGGTTTTGGATGCCCAAGTTAGTTGCAAGGACTGGTAATTAGTTTCTGGATCACAAATCATGTGACGTGCCAGGCAGAAGTCAATAACTGTAACAAAATGTTAAGAATTACATTAAAATAATAGAAACACCCATAATATTGGAAGTACATTAAAAGCATGCTGACCATATTTGACATCTGGAACTGTGACTGAACTCTCTGCAATATTTGTAGACAGAATGACCTGACAACACAGTTCAGAAATTATAGATTACTTCCATGCTCAAATGCAGTAAAGTGACCTGGATTTACCTTCCTGTGTCCAGGGATAGGAGACAAAAACACCCCATTCTGTTCCTCCAGGGTCACAGTGGAGTGGAGTGGATATATCTGGAGCCTGATGAATGAATGATTTAAGAATTAAAGACATGTTCACATTCTTCCAAAGTGATCTTTGTAGGACAAATCAATCCCACCGTTTATGGACAAACTTTGACAAGGCTTCCTGCATGTAGCATATCTCATATAATCCAGGGAGAAAAACCAGCACACTGCCTCGCTCTGTGGAGGTTCCTCTGGAGTCCACTTGACTGTCATAAACACATTTTTAGTTTCATATTTGACTTTTTCAGTGCTCTGAAAGTAGTACCTGCATTCTTTACCCTCCACTTCATCAAAACTCTGAATGAGGTTGATGGCGATGTTGTACATCTCCACAGAAATGAAAGGATCAGCGGGGTGAGCAAGGTCAGTCTGTGAGAACAGATTGTCCTTACTCTTTGAACACAAAATAATCGGGCTAATTAAAGCACACACATACTCTATAAGGAAACAGGTGCTGGAGGTCTTCCAAATAAAACTCATCAATAGCATATGGAGCACCCTCCACTTCAAACACATAGGCAGGGTTCATTTTGCCCCGGACTGGGGTGCCAAAGTATTCAGCAAACTGTTTGCAGTTGATAGTGGCAGACATGAGGATGATCTGTCAAAGCATTATAGCAGAGTCAGAAAGAGCCATGTGTTAGAAAATAAAAAACATAATGCTGCATTTACCTTTACATAACGAGAGTTTGAGTGGAGGAGTTTTCTCAAAACCAGAAGGAGAAAGTCCATTTCCTCTGTGCGCTCATGAACCTAGTAAAGTCCATTCTTGATTAAGTATTTAGGTAAAGACATAAACATTAAGCAGTTTACCTCATCCACAAAGATGTGGGTATACTCTGTCAAACACTTTACTCCAACCAGCTTTTGGAGCAGCACTCCAGTGGTCATGTAGATCAGACGAGTGTGCTCTGTGGCCATTTTCTCTAGTCCCACCTGACAAGAGCCAATGTCAGACTTTACAACTGTTACAATGCTACATACATCAAAATTCAAGTAAAAAATGCCAATTATAGTACTTATAATACTGACTGTTATGACCTAACATTTTAGAAATTCGACATCAGTCAATAATTGAACTTAACACAAACCTGATATCCAACAAGACTGCCCAAGGTGCACTTCCTTTGTGAAGCCACCCATCGGGCAATGCTTGTAGCCCCAATTTTCCGAGGCTGGGTGACTACAATGTTGCATGGGGCGTTCTTCTCGTTGTAGTGGTCCAAAATGTACTGTGGCACCTGGGTGGTCTTACCGCTGCCTGTGGCCCCTCGAATGATCACCACAGAATTGTTTTCTATGAGGGATATAAGCTATAGAGCACAAGACAGAAACATATCAATGCTGTTAAGGCATTAAATATCAAGACCAGCACAGACTCTAAAGAACTCACTGTCACTATTTAGAGGAATAATAACATTTCTATCCACTATTACTTATTTTAGAAATATTATTATAAAATATTTACCTTCTGTCTGTTTTTGCTGATTGGCAGGCTGGGGTACTCATAGCTGGTCAATGTAGGTGGTGTGCTACCTGATATATCGTATAATAATGAATTTCCATTGGGATAATAAAGTCTTTCTAATCTAGTCTAATTATGTCACAATATGAATTTAAAAGACCAACAAATACTTACTTTTCTGAGCCTCATTTTTTGACGTTACTGTACTCCCTTTATCACCATCTGTAGGACAATCTCTGGGGGCCGTCTCTGGGGTCTCGGCCTGTTTCCCACTATTGAAGAATTAGAGTGTGTTATAGCCTAAATCAAGTAACGCGTTAGAGTGGGTGGTTTAAAGTTAGGCAGATTTGTGCATGGGAATTTTGGGGTTGAAAAAGTAGCTTTGCCGTGCTATTCCTTTTTATTAGAGCAGTGAAGGTGTGGGGGCTGCTCATAGATCGCTGTGGGTCACTGTCTTCTTCCATTTTTTAACTGAGGAGTTGAGAATTTGGTGAATTGAGATGTATTCCAAAATGTAGTCACCAAGGCTCATGCAGTAGCGGCCGTCCACATGAACTAATGAATAACTGGATGTAATTGGGAAAAATGCCTGAGGTCTGTCGGTGTCAACACTCTCAGCTAATTGTACAAAAACAGCCAGTGGCGTTTTATGACTAGCAAAGCATTCAAATTATATATTGGTTGCTTTCCCTGTAGTGAGCAACAACATACCAATAACATGCCTTTAACCATTTAAAAATGTTGAACAGTTATGCCTGATTGTTATAATTTACTTTAAAGCAACAGGCTTTACTGTGGGTCTTACATAATGAAACAAATGTGTAATTAAGGAAAATATGTTGTATGAGACCATTCATGACTAACATGCAAGTCACTATAGTCACATTATCTTTATTTTGGTCGTTTTAAAGCAGCTTTTTTGTATTTTACCTAAACAAATTGCAATGTATGCGTCTCTTTGCTGTTGGTGGGTATCAAATTGGTCAAAAATAGGGTCATTTCTTGTACAAATCACTGGTTTTGTTTTATGGTCATTGGTCATCAAGCATGGCTTTCTGTATATTGGTGAAAAAAAAATGACAATTTATGCCCCTCTTTACCATTGGCGTTTTTCAGATTGGTCAAAAATAGGGACACTTTGGGGATTTTGGTATAAAACTGGGACAAATCAATGGTTTTGGATAAATCTGTTGGGACAGGGGGATACGAGCCTCAAAACTGGGACTGTCCTGGGTAATTAGGGACGTTTGGTAACACTAAGCAGGACCCACATGTTTTATCCACTCTCTACAGACACACGGCCTGTTATTTGTCTTCAAAAGTCCTTCATAAGACCATAACTTTAAGATTAACATGACAGTGACATGCAGGTTTTCCATGAGCCTTTACACTGAAACTTACTGTTAGCGGCCACGTGTGGAGTTAGCTACTTCACTCACCAATTTTCCTTTGCTTGCGATTTACCTCCAGTAACCTCATCTGCAAGTTTGATGTTAGCAAATGTGGTTTCAGACGTGAACCAGTCCGATATTTGCTCAGCCGTAAAAACCTTCTTCATTGTGTTTTAAGAAAGATCAATATTCTGATCCCAGGCTGCCACACATCAAACACGTGCGAGGTCAGTGCACTTGACCCAGAGGCGCACAACCCCACCCACTGTTCACTCACAGAACTACACACGTCTGACAAAAAACGAAAAGACGAAAAACTGAAGTCCAGTTTAGAAAGTGCACCTTTGCCCAAAACGTTCTTTCTATAAAGGGCTGTTTGAGCTGGAACACTCTGCCTGCTGCAGTCAGGGACAGCGCCACCTTTGGGTCTTTTAAAAAACAACTAAAGGGTTGGCTATTTAATAATCAAAGATGTGATCACTAAAAATCATTTTAATCTTTTAATCTTTTTAGACTAGTGTGAGAGTGAATGTGAGTGCATGAAGCTGAGTGTGTGTATGCAAGTTGTAGTGAGTGAGTGAATGAGCACTATCATAGGCACTTTAACTAAAAGCACCTTAGTATTAGAACTACCTCATGGCATTTTAAGTGATTGTACAGATTTGTTTTATGTCTTGTCCAACCATGTGTATAATGTTTGTTGTATTGTCTTAATCTAGACTGTGTTTTTATTATTGTCTGTCACTGCATGTTCTGCTCTTTTATTGTATCCTGTTTTACCCCTTCCAATGGGACTACGGATGGAAATTAGCTCCTAGCTAAATCCGGTGTATTTACGGCACTAGTCGTTCATTAATACATGCTGTCCCATTCAAATAAATAAATAAATAAATAAAATAAATAAACGAAATGAACATACACATATTCACAATTTTAATGTTGGAATACTGTACAGTGCCACAGTTTAAAAAGTAAAAACAAATGTCATGTAAAATATATATTTTTAAAAAGTATAAAAAGGGTAATCCCAGTAAAAAAAATAATTACAACTCTGCTGGCAGAGCTGGGAGACATCCAATGTTATCTCGTAGCAAACTGAGCTCAGACCTCAGCTTTTCATTTTCCTTTGAAAACATATGAATATTTATGTTAATGGACAACACCAATATGTTAACAAAAGTATCAGAGCAATCCACCATACCTCTTGAAGCTTGGTGTTGTCCTTCTTTAACTTCACCAAATACTCTATCCTCTGTTTGTGATTTTTGTGCCCAACAAGTTTTCCATTTTCTTCTGATAGTTGGACATTCTGCTTACGTAGAACCTCATTCTCCTGTAAAATCGCATAAATGAGCCTTTACGAGCAGTCTGCTGCTTAAAGAGGTCAGTGAGTTGTCTTTACGACTTGTGTCTGACCTGGAAAAGCTTCTCCTCATCATGCGCCCTCTGGCTCAGCTCCCTCAGCTCCAAACAGCGGTTCCTCAGCTCAGAGGTGAGCTCTTGTACGCAGGTCTGGGACTGGGCCAGCAGAGTCTCCTGAGCCTGCATTCTGAACACAACAAGAATGCAGACTCAAGAGTTTGTAGAGCACAAAAACAAACTGCACGTGCTATGGCAAAACCAAGATCTAACTTACTTTTTCTGCATGTCTGACAGCTTCTGCAGAATAGCGTTCTACTCAAGAGTGACAAGACAATGTGAGTTTTGATATCACATTTAAAATAAGATGATTAGATTTCAAATATGCAAACCTTATCTTCTTTCTCATCTTGTAGTTCTTGTAGGATAGACTTGTTAATGGCTTCACTCAACTCCACACTGTAATGAAAAGAAGTTAATGCATTTGTCACGGTGTCTTCTGTACAAAGAACAAATAAAAGGACCAACCCATTAGGATCCAGGTTTTGTATTCGCTTGGAATAAAACTGATCCACCAACGCCTGAATCTCCAGTCGTACCATTTCTTTTTCAGTTAGTTGAGTCTAAAGACAACACATTGAAGATTGAAAAAAACAATAAAATAGTAAAGAAAAAAATGACATTACAACCATGGAGACTACAACAACCTTGAGCCTCTGGATCTCTTCATTCTTGGCAGTCCTCTCAGCATTCAGCTCTGCCAGCAGGATCTCCATGGTCATCATGGAAGAGCGGCGGTTTTCCAGCTCCCTCTCCTGGCTCTCCAGAACCTGGCTCAGATCTCTATTGAAGCTGCCTGGAGTGCATGGGGTCTGAAGAGACACAAATATTAATAGTCACAAATATTTGTGTTATGTGGCTTTAATAAGCATTTTACTCCAGACTTACCCGAGATGCAAACTTTGGAGTCACAGTCATTGCTGGGGTGTGTGGCTGAGGTATGGAGTTTCTAACAGTTTTTTCTACGGCTTCCTGCTGTTGTTGCACCTTAAAAATGCAGCCTGAATTATAAATCAGCTCTTATGTCATAATTAATTTGCTACTCATATTGATGAGGGAGCATTGTGGAGCAAGCATGCAAGATATAAAAAATGTTGCTAACAAGTCTATTCATTTTGATACCTTCTGCTGCAGGCCTTTGATGATGGCATCCTTCTGGGTCACTTGTTCCTGAGAAGCCTGAAGAAGAGCATTCTGCTCATCTAGGACCTTTGTGAGCTTCTCAACCTCTTCTGTGGCATAGGCCACTTCCTCCTGCAGCACCTCTACCTGAACATGCACACATTAAGCTGGAGCTCAAACAGAAACAGCAAGAGAAGAGATTTCACACACTTCTATTTTATTAGACGCTTCTCTCCTGTCCATAGACTCCTTCAGTTCCAGGGAATCTTTTTGCAATCTGGCCTTTTCCTCACGGATATCCTCGCGTTCCTGGCACGCACCATTGTACTTAATCTGTAAAAATATTTTTAACATCAGTGTTTCAGGATTACTTTTTTTTTTTTTTGATTGATGTGTAAACCTACAGTAATCTCCTTTAAATCTTCAGTGAGGTGAGCGATGGTAGTGCCTTTGTGGCTCAGATCACCGCGTAGCTCTCTGGTTTGATTTATTAAGTCTACCACAACATCCTGAAAGAGTAAGAGTAGTTATTTTCAAAATAACAAATAAAGCTGTCAAACTGATATGATAGTTTAATATTTTTACTTTATCCTGTTCCATCTTCAGCTCCAGGCTCTTTATTTTGTCAGTGGCAGAAATTAAGCTTTGCTCTAGAGTCAAAAGACTGGATGCCTTCAGATTTGAAATGATAAATTAGGGTTAGTGGTTAGTGTGATTGATCTGCTATAAAACATCAGTCATCAATAAAAATACCTGCTGCTGATTCTGTGCAGTGAGCTCTAAGACCTGTGTTTTAAGTTGTGCATTAATCCCCTCTGTTTCCACAAGTTCTCTGAAGAAATAGAACCCATTTATACTATTTACTACACTATTTACATTTGTTAAATTATCTTGAAAACATACTACTCACTTTAATGTACTCTCTTTGTTTTCTCTCAATTGAGACATCAAGGACTTGGTGTTTTCTTGTTCTACTTTCAGAGCATTAGCCAAATCCTACCAAGTAACACAGACACATTTGAATCATCTCCACATTTCATCACAGCATGCAGAATCACTTTGCTCACAGTAATCTTTGTCTTCAACTCCTCAATCTCTTTTTGGCTATCATGGAGCTGCTGCTTAGACTGGTCAGCTTCAAACTTGGCCTCAGCCTGATTTTGATCAAAACAGTCCTGAAGAGCCCGGTGCTGCTCCAGGAGCTGTTCCCACTCCAGCCTGTGACACACACAGGCACACACACACACATGAGGGAGGAGCAGGACCACAGAGGACAAGACACGGACCATGTGACACTGACTGGACTTTGTCGAGCTGAAGCTGTGTGCTGATCAGAGTCTTGGACAGATGGCTCACTTCTTTCTGCTGCTCTGCCTCACTGCTCATCAGCTGTTCTTTAACTGAGGCCAGCTCCTTGTCTGAAGATTGTAGTACCAGGCGTAGGTCACAGATCTCATTCTGTAAAACTAAAACAACCAGCCACAGTCCCAAATGTGGATTCACCAGTTCATTTGAAATATGTTCATACAAGAATTTATACCTTCTGCTGCCTGCTGTTCAGACAGGATGCTCTGTTGTAGACTTGTGATTGTTTCCTGGAGTTGAAGCTGCTCCTTGGTCCGGTCAGCTCTCTCAGAACAGAGGTCCTGTAATGAAATAAGGGAAATACGGTGTATTTATATAGCACAATACAGAAATGTTGTTAGAATTATTATATTATTAAAATAATATTGTTCAGGAAATTAGCACACATCTTACCTCATCCTTGCCTTTACACTCCTCGGATAGCAGAGTAATCTTCTCCTCCAATCTCGAGATCTCCTGTAAGAGTTTGCTGTTTTTCAGCTCAGCCTCATCGAGCTGTGATTGGACAAGACCGGCCTTGTCCTGCAACACCACAAAAGCTACTAGTGAAGGATTTTTACTTAAGTACAAGTAACACATACACTCAAAACTGTACTTGGACTTGTCGTAGTTCCTCAGTCAGAGCCATTTCTGTCATTTCAGTTGGAGGCTGCTCATTCCAAATGTCCTCATTATTTTCTGAACCATTCAGGTGCTCTGGACTAGAAAAAGGCACTAATCTGGAGCGCAGGTTGTATGCTTTGGTGGGTGTGGTGAGAATCTTAAAAAAAAAAAAGTTTCAAAAAAAGAAGATGGCATTTCACTTATTTCAGGTCTCACCTTTATGGTCTCAACATGGATTCTATTCAGCTCTGAGACCTCCTGTTTTTTGTAAGCCTTTGTAGCTTCCAGTATATTTTCCAAATGTCTGTTGGATTTGTCCAAATACCTTTTGTCTGACTCTAGCTGAGACAATTGTCTCCTGGTAAAGACAAGGAAGAAGGAAGAGAGTGATAAATAGGAAAACAATAACTTCAAATCAATATAAATACAATATTAACTTACGTGGTGACTTGCTTGTACTCCTCAAAAGCCTGAAGCACAGCAGCTAGATCTGACTGTTTCTGCAAAAGCTGATTTTTAAGTTTCTCCATGTCTGTGACAGAGGCCACATCAACTGCTGTTGGAGCTGTGGGAGCTATCCACACACCAACTGTTAATAGTGTCATTCATTGTACTTTTACTGCTTCATGTAAAACAATGCAACACTTACTCTGTGTTTTTTCAGCCTCCATAGCTGTCTGAAAGGCTGCTTCCAGCTCAGCAGACACCTGGACTACTTCTGTATCTGCCTGAACCACAGACTCCAGAGAGCGCAGCAGGCGGTTTTCCTCTCTGAGGCTCACATTCTCTGCAGCATAGCGCGTCATCTTGGGGTGATGCTCAAGCTATGCCGGAAAGAACTGGTCATTCTTAACAGATTTCTTTCAGTGGATAAAATACATGTAATACCGAACACCTGTACCTGATCTTTTAAAATGCAGATTTCCTCTTTAAGCTGGTCAATGACACATTGACTTTCTTCATTTGAGAATAAGTTTTCTCCAGTTTTAATTTTTTTCTCCAAGCGAGAGATGTGGTCCTCTCGAAACTTGACAATCATGCGGCTCGAGTGGATAAATTTGTCTTTCTGACTCCAGGCCTCTTCTAGTTGAGCCACTTTCTCAAGCAGCATCTGTGGTGAGGATACACAAGAAACATTCTGTTATCAGACACTTGTCACTATGAACTATGAACTATGAAATGCTGCCCTTGTTGAGCATATACCCTTTTCTCCTCTTCCTGTCTCTTCCAAAGACGAACTGCAGCAATAAACTTGGATTTGTACTGGATCCTGTCCTGACATTCAACTGGTTGGCCAGCTGTTAAGAGACAGTTAGTGTCATAAAAAACAATTAGCAAGTTCTTAGGTAGTACTTCTTTTACCAATTGAAACTCCAGGTCCCCCAGGGGCAACATCCCTTTGAGAGTCAACTGAAACGAGCGCCAGAGCAAGCTGCTCCTTTAGTTTTTTCACTTCAGCTTGCAACTGCCTTACATTTCCTTGGGTGTCTTCGTTAATGACAGCCTAAATGAGGGAAAACAAACATAAATTCTCAAACTCACATCAATAGATATAAATGTTAAATTGTCTTAATAATCACATACTTTGTTCTTGATCAGCTTTGCTCTTTGGGCAAACTGTAGGGTGGACAGGGTTTCTCCAAAGCACTTAGAACCTGGGTGGACATTTGCTATAATATAGGTCTTAGCATTTCCTCCAAGAGAGTCCTAGAAAAAAAGTACATTTTGGAATACTTTAATTAAAAAAAAAAAAAAAAAAAAGCCAAAAACATTTTTCTCTTACTCTTAATAAAAATGTTAGTTTTGAATCTCTGTAGCAAATATGGCGATTCTTTCCATTGGACACGTCAACTAGAGCCATGATCACCTGACCGAGGCACATCAAAGAGCGGTTGATACTGCTGGCTTCCTGTAGATGACAAAGACTGCGGTCAGTACGAGTATCATTTATAGTCCCACTGAGTTGATGAGAGACAGTGCACCTTGAGTCTGGATCCCTCAGTGTGTGTGTCTTTCTGTCGCTCTGATCCTGCCAGGTCCACCAGGTTAAGCTGAGACATCCGGATATTCACGACTTCATTGATGGACTCTTTGGACTCCAGAGTCATGGTGAACACAGCGTGAGATCTGGAGGACTCACGGTTCATTGAAGTGGATGCTACTCTGCGATTACGCCATCCCAAAGACAAAACCTAAAAGAAGAGGTGTAATTAAAGAATATTATAAGACCAGAGGATACATTTGCCAAAGTAATAGCAACCAAGATTTAACCATTTCTCAGCTTATGTAACATATGAAAATAGATGCCCACATGCTTGGATAGTTTATTTTAATAAGTTCTGAGCAAAAAACATGGCACTAAGATGTTTTAATAAAAGTACCTGATATGCCTCTGCAGCTGAGTTGACAAACTTCTCGACCGCACCCTCGACAAACACACCCTTCTTGATATTCTCCCTCACAAAGAGGCTAGCTGAAGCAGTGTCCAGCAGATCATAAATCTGTTCATTGTAGATCTCAATAAAGGAACATTTGCAGAGGAAACTCTTGGATTGTTGTGACTAGAAATGAGAAAAAAAAACATTAGCAAGGATGCTATCAAATTTTTATATTTCATATGTTCAAAGAAACTCACCCTTTCCACTTCACGGTTAATGAGAAAAAACAGATATTCAAAACTGCGAGGTATTACTCCTCGCAATTCATCAGTAAAATTATCCAACTCTGATGGACCTAAAAAAGAATGATTAAGAAATGGTTCCATATTCACCATTATTATTTTACTGCTCAAAAAATTAAAGGAACGCTTTGAAAACACATCAGGTCTCAATGTGAAAAAGACTGGATACCTATATAAATATTGACAAGGCAACGTCTTAGAAACAAAAGGATACCACATCTTTTAATGGAAATAACATTTTCAACCTACTTAGAAGGCTTAATTTTATGGACACCCTGAAAATCAAACTGAAATATTGATGTGGCAGGCTAGTCCATTTAGCCAAAATGCAGTTTCTTCAAATCACGCTTCTCAATCTCTTGTGTGGCCCACACGTACTTGTATGCATGTTTGACATCATCGTGACATGCTCCTAATAAGACGACAGATGGGTTCTTGTGGGATGTCCCCCCAGCTCTATGTAAAGGCATCACTGAGCTCCTGTAGAGTCAAGAGCAACCTGGCAGCATCTGATTGACCCAAACATAATGTCCAAGAGGTGATCTATTGGGTTTAAGTGAGGTGATTGTGAGGGCCATTGAGGGTCACAATGGGACAAATGAGTTCAAGGATTTCATCAATACGTAATGGCCGCCAGACTGCCATTTTCTAGCCAGTAGAGGTCTGTGCATCCCTCTATGAATATGCCTCTCCAGACCATCACTGACCCACCACCAAACTGTGCTCATGCTGAACAATGTTGTAGGCAACATAGCCTTCTCCTTGTTTTCTCCAGACTCTTTCACATCGATCACAAATGCTCAGGGTGAACCTGTTCTCATCTGTGAAAAGCACAGAGCACCATTGGGGGACTTGCCAATTCTGATGTCATCTAGGTAATACCAGTGGAGTTCCATGGTGCTGGGTGATGAGCACAGGGCCCACTACAGGATGTGGCGTCCTCAAACCAACCTCATGAAATCTGCTTCTGATTGTTTAGGCAGAGACATCAGTGGCCTGCTCCATATTTGTATAAATCTCCAACAGATTTTTTTTTTTTTTTTTTTCACATTGAGAGCTGATGTGTTTTCGAAATGTTCCTTTAATTTTTTGGAGCAGTGTATATTCATCCTCACCAAGCATGGTAAATGTCTTCCCAGAGCCAGTTTGCCCACTGGATAACACATTACAATTCAGTAAGTGCAATGATTCATTATGACCACAAAGATAAGCCACACCAGATCACCTACTATGCAAATATAGTTCCATTATATCCATTCATGCAGGATTCAACAATGTTCTTGGCCACACAGGAAAACACGGCATCCTGAAAAAAATAAAATAAATAATAATTTGATGTTTCCATTACTAAAATAAAGCAACCAGCCCACCAAAACAGGAGCACTGTGCTTTAGTGTGGAAATTACAGATCAACATTAAACCTGAGTAGTGTCCATATCAGCAACATGATCATAAGTGAAAATTCGTGGCTGTGGTTTCGAGAGCAGCCGAATGGTGTTTGGAGAGGTGACGCTAAGACACAGGCTCTGATCTCCATCTGTGGTGAGCCCTGTGCCCTGAGTCAGAGGGCGCACTCGTACAAATACTTTAATGGAGTCAGTGTCACTGTTGGGAAAGCACAAGCGAACACATCAACACAGAGACAATTGGCACAAATAAGTGCTAATAATGGTTTAATAGGATGCTAAGGCGGTTTATCTGTTCTTTAAGCATATTACCAAGCCATAAGATGAGATGAATCAGCCATTCCTGCAAACAAAGACAATTAGATGTGCAGCTTTCTGATATATTATAGTTTTACAGTAAAGAAAAGCAACTAAAATGCATAAATAAAACTATGAACAAAACACATTTTGTGAACTTTACCAGATGTAGGCCTATTGCACAACGCATAACATTTATTACTCCAATGACTTCTCAGTGATTTCTGAACCAAGCAAGCAAAATAAATAAATCAAGATAGCTCAAAATGCACCAGCTATTCAACCCCCAAATAAGCCTGGTGGTGATAAGGCCCTGGACCAGTTTTCTTCATGAGTTTCCATTGTACCTGTTTAGAACAAGTTTGTATTTTGTGGGATCTTGGAATACCACCATGGTGACTGATAGACATTTGGGGAATACAGCCTATGCCCTCAACAGGTCAATATAGTAAGGAAAACTTATGTGCACGATGTTTTATAGATGCACAGATGTCCTATAGAGTTGTATTAATAGTATAACTCGTTAACTTTAACTACGAGACTTGCATAACTTATATTGCGTGCAAATCAAGCAATAAATAGAAGGAAAAATCAGATGAAGAACAAGAACACTCAAGGCGGTGTTAAAAGCCCAGTTTCCGGAGCCTAAATGACAACTTTGCGCACTGTTTACATTACCAACACGTTTTTTTTACGCTGTCCCGTGTCATTACCTTTTCCACTCGTAGTCATTGTGAATATAAAACCCGCTGAATGTGAGAAAGATTACAGTTTTGGCCTGTCCCGTGTAGGCTCGGGACTATTTAATGTTTGCATCCTCTGAAATTGGCGGGCAGCGTCGCATTTCTTCTTCTGGTGTTTTCAATGGCAAAAGAAGCGGCGGACCACAGCGCCCCCTGCAGCACCGGGACCGAAGGCGTGTTTTCTGACGTCACATCCGCTCTCTAATCCCATTGGCTGTTTTCAAGAATTTTAAATTTCCAAACCGTTGACTTTTGGAGAAGCTGCAGTTTTTCCAGCTCATTTCTTCCAGCGCTGCATGTTACGTTTGCTTCAAGAAAAGGCTTATTTTCAACAAATAGGGTTTCTTGAGGTATGTAACTACATTAATATATATACTGTAGTTAATAGCCTGTGTATTTAGTAATCCTATCGCCTCTATGTTGCGTTAAAGAATGAGTTAATTTCAATACTTTTCGGTTGGAAGTTATTTTTGTGAGCTACATTTGTCATTTCACGAAGTACTCTACCAAACCTTTCAGACATTTAAAACACTCATAGTTTGTTTATATTGATGTTGTGCTTTTTTTTTTTTTTAATTAATCAAATCCTAAAAGCAGCATCGACGTCACTAACCATCAGCCTCATGATTTTAGTAGACAAAGCCTTTTTTCTCTGGTGTTCTTGAACAGATGTGTAAGCAAAACAGAAAGTTACTCATACTCCAAATCAAATGGTCAGCAGTGTCAATCAGTTTATTAGATATTTGATCATGACAGATGGCCATTATATATGTGTCTTATTGTAGTACATGTAATCAAAAATGTACTCAAGGAAGACTACCATTACTTCATAATAATATTTCTTAAGTAGTTACCTGCAAAGTAGTGCCCAAAGGAGTAAAGGGTAAAAACAAAAAAAGATTTGGGGAAACTATTTAATTAAGATGAGATATTACTGTCTGGATACAAGCTCCTCTGGACAATATATCCCGTCTTCAGAGCACTCCCATGATTGTAAATGCCTGACAACAACTCTGAAGACACCCATGCTTCAGGAACCACATGACCTCTGTGCCTTAGGTTGCCTATTTGAGGTGGACCTTTCTCTTGGTTTGTGTAGGATGAGCTCTGTGGAGGTGAACGATGAAAATCGAGAGGTGGTGCCCCTCGGAGGAAAGCACTGTGTCATGAATGATGATATTTTTATGGTGGCAAATCCAACTGGAAGGCCCTCCATCCTGCGCCAGACTGAAAACCTACCCAGCAACACTGTGCAAAAGGGCATGAAGGTAAGGGAGTTCATATGTGGACTTATTTACTACATCACACTACAACATCAGCATTTTGTATGTGGCATACATTTGAATTAACTGAATACCATCTATGCACAGGTTTGTTTTCAGACTCCAAGGAGAGACCCAGTCACAAAAAGAATCATGTCTCCCACTAAAACATCCAAGATGATGAGTGTTGATGAATGCACAAAAGCTATGGAGTCATTACATCTGGATAAAACTGAGTAAGCATACTGTCCAAAGTTTGTTTTTGGAAGGGAAGTTTGTTACAGTTCAAACTACACTCTGTTGGTATCCAACTTTCTAATCTTCTGAGAATTAACTTGAGAAAACTACAGGAGACTTTTAAAAAATATATATTTTCTTTAAAAATAAAGGTGTAAAGCATTGTGAAACTGCTAGACGCCAGTTCTCTGAGATTATGCAGCAGCAGATCTCAGGACGACTCTGCTTCTGTGTGGAGGAGTTTTAGGAAAATGACAAACTACAAACCTAAAACTCCACACTCCACCAATGATCTGCCCCTAGCCAACAGTCTAAACGACGACTTCTGTCGTTTTGATGAGCCATCAAGCAGCTCTCACACCTCCATCCGTCCCACCAATAGAGACTACCTGGACACTTATCCCCCCACCCCCCCTGCTTCCCCCTCACCAG
This sequence comes from Paratrypauchen microcephalus, assembly GCA_036785185.1. NCBI lineage: Eukaryota > Metazoa > Chordata > Actinopteri > Gobiiformes > Gobiidae > Paratrypauchen > Paratrypauchen microcephalus. The sequence goes on from JAVJIX010000267.1 coordinate 411,103, forward strand.
AGCCATCTCCACCCCTTCACATTCATGAGGCAGATGTGAAGAAGCAGTTCAAAAGGTTGAATGCCCGGAAAGCGTCTGGCCCAGACGGTGTCTCTTCTGCCACCCTGAGACACTGTGCTAATGAGCTGGCTCTGGTGTTTACGGGCATCTTCAACTCTTCACTGCAGGCTTGTCATGTGCCTGCCTGCTTCAAAACCTCCACCATTGACTGCGTGCACATGGTAGGATTGGATCAGGATTGGGTTGGTTTTTTCACACTTGCTCGGCAGGTGGTCTGTTGTTCAATCCGAGTGCACATGCATGTCGCGCAATCAGATTCAGGTCAGCGACCTGGCGCGCTCCGCAACGCTATGTGGCGCTGTAGTCCAACTACTTCCGGGTGATGGCTACTAAAAACACAACACAGCTATCTGGCAGTATACTGCGATGGCTTTTCGAGGAGTTTGACAGAGCGGCAGTGGCGTACTTGTTGTGCATTCTGCAGAGTTAGGTTGTTCGTATGAACGACAAAACAGCATTTTTGGTTTCTTTAATACGACACGAACTGTGTTGTCGGCGTTTGATATTACAAGCAATCGATGGCAACGAAAATTACGAGGACTGGGAGCTATACCGCACTTACCTGGGCAGCCAAATGATATCTCTCTGTATTTGCTATACAGCGCGATACCATTTGGACACCCTCGCTCCACCCTCGCTCCCCCGGTTAACAACGGACTCCGTGATTCTGATTCGTTCAAAGATGGTGACGTCAGTGCACCCGCCTTTGCCCGCAACGTCCCTTCCATTCAGCTGTAAAATTGGTCTTAAATGACCTAAAACACATGGATTCATTAAAACCACAGCAGCTGACAGCTCTAGAGGCCTTTCTTTTCAAAAAAGATGTTTTTGCATTGCTTCCTACCGGCTTGGTTCACGTCGCTGTCCGTTAACTGTTCTCTGATTGGTTCACTTGGCTGTCTGTCTAAGCGCAACAGCAGCGCATTCTGGACCAAGCGTTACCAGACTCGCCGCTGGTACAGCGATGAGTCATGGATTCTTCCAGGCAAATACCGCACATGTTTTAATCATGTTCTGCCTTGCTGTTTTTTGTTGCGTGCATCTTTTGTGCCACAAATAAAGGCATTAAATTTGTAGCTATGGGTTTATCGTTCATTTATGTAAGGTCTGGGGAAAATTACACAACCACACTTTCATTTTGTACGTCTTTGTAATGCTTAGCTTAAATTCTGTTGTCTCTTCCACTTTCCGTTTTGTCCTGTCTGAGTGAACAACTTAAGTAAATTTCCACACTGATTTTAATATTTACATTTTTAATATTTAAGTTATACAACAGTTTAAAAAAAACACACTCTTCTGATACTATGAGGTCACAATAGATAACTCAAAATGTTTGTAAAAGTACCCTGTGCGTTATTTCAAAAGTTCAAAACTCCATGCACAGCTTCCAGGTGCTGGTAACAACAGGAACATTGAATAATCCCAGAAAAAGACGAAAGTTACTGCATACTCTTACTCCTTTATCGGGCTATGAGCAAACAACGCGTTTCGATTCTACGTTATGTCCGAAATGGTGGAAGATGGGACTTGTTGGTTCCGAGAAGAACGCTGTCGTAATGCGGGCAAGTTGTACGGTCTTGACCGCTCTCCCGTTGTTCTTTCTTGCCGTGGCACACGCCGCCCTGGCGTTTTTCCACTTGATTTTGATTTGCTCCGGGGTCTGAGCAAACCCTGCTTCAGTCCAGTAGTGCGAGCTTGTAGCTTTCTTCACAGCCATGTTTTTGTCTGAAAGTCCGGCAACAACAAGCGCTACTTATGACGCCATAGGCACCCCCTACCACTCCTACAACTTCCGGGTGAAATTCCTGAAATTCTGGCGCGCCCATGCGCAGTATGCTAATCCAATCTAAAATCGTTCACATGACGACTCCAAGTGGTTTGCTATCGGCCTAGGCCAGGGGTTCCTGGGGATGGGGCAAACCAATCCCAATCCAAACCAATCCCTGTGCACATGCAGCCGTTACGACCCCAATCAGTTTGCAATCGGTTTGGAGTTTTCCATGTGCACGCACAGGAACAGTCCATGTGGACTGTTCCAGTCCATGTGGACTGTTCCTGTCCACAAGAAGCCAAGGATCACTGGACTTAATGACTACAGACCTGTGGCTCTGACATCTGTGGTCATGAAGTCATTTGAGCGCCTGGTTCTGCCCCACCTCAAGACCCTCACGGCCCCCCTCCTAGACCCCCTGCAGTTCGCCTAGAGAGCCAACAGATCTGTGGACGATGCCATCAACATGGCTCTACACTTCACCCTGCAGCATCTGGACTCCCCGGGAACCTACGCCAGGATCCTGTTTGTGGACTTCAGCTCTGCCTTCAACACCATCCGCCCAGACCTCCTCCAAGGCAAGCTTTCCCAGATGAACGTGCCTGATCCTCTCTGCAGGTGGATCACTGACTTCCTGACGGACGGGAAGCAGCACGTGAGGCTGGAGAAGAATGTCTCGGACTCCCTGACCATCAGCACCGGCTCTCCCCATGGCTGTGTTCTTTCTCCCCTGCTTTTCTCCCTGTACACCAACTGATGCACCTCCTCCCACCAGTCTGTCAACCTCATCAAGTTTGCAGACGACACCACGGTCATTGGACTCATCTCGGATGGGGATGAGTCTGCCTACAGGACAGAGGTTGACCGTCTGGCGTCCTGGTGCAGCCAGAACAACCTGGTGCTGAACGCCCAGAAGACAGTGGAGATCATTGTGGACTTTAGGAAGCACACAGCCCCATCACCCCCCCCCCCCCCATCATCCTGACCGATACCCCCATTACCACTGTGGGCTCATTCCGCTTCCTGGGGACCACCATCACCCAGGACCTCAAATGAGAGCCCACCATCACCTCCGTCATAAAGAAGGCCCAGCAGAGGATGTACTTCCTGAGGCAGCTGAAGAGATTCAGCCTGCCAGCACGGACAATGGTGCAGTTTTACACTGCCATCATCGAGTCCATCCTCACCACCTCCATCACCGTGTGGTATGCTGGAGCCACATCCAGGGACAAACAGAGACTGCAACGTGTGGTGCGCTCTGCTGAGAAGGTGATTGGTTGCAGCCTTCCATCTCTGCAGGACCTGTACACCTCCAGAACACGGACACGTGCAGGTCGGATTGCATCCGATCCTTCTCACCCTGGACATGGACTTTTTGACCTGCTTCCCTCAGGCAGGAGGCTACGGTCCATTCGGACCAGAACCTCCCGCCATAAAAACAGCTTCTTCCCCTCTGCTGTCGGACTTTTGAACAGTAACAACACTAGGACTCTTCCCACCCACCTGCTCTGTGTCAGGCACATGACCCCACCCCCCGCTCTGTGTCAGTCACATGAACCCACCCCCTGGTCTGTGTCAGTCACATGACCCTGTGCTGGTTTTTCTTTTTGCACCTGACCATTACCTGCACCTGCACTGTTACATTCTTGTAAATGTTAATTTTTTTTGTTAGTTTTCTGCCATTTTATTTTATTCTATTTTATCTGTTGCATGTTAAGTGTTTACATTCTGCTCCAAGTACCGAATCAATTTCCTAATGTTGTGAACTTGTTCAAACATATGGCATTAAAACCTTTCTGATTCTGAAAGGTGCTAACTCAATTATCTAAACATTTTTTTTAAACACAGGTCTTCAATTCATGATGCAGCTGACCAACTTGTACCAAAACAAGGTCACCCATTTTTATATTCATAATTTTTTTTTTAATTTGGGGAAAATATATTTGAAAACTTGTGAATTACTATTAATCTACTCTTAAATAAATGTTATGTTTTTATAATTCTGTCCAGAAAGCGAAATGCCTCTTCCAAGCAGCGAGTACCAACTGAATTTTGAAAACCTTGACGCTATCAACCCTTTTCAATCGTCCAATAAGATGGCTCTGTCCCCGGTGACGCCTGCTGCTGAGACTCCCCCTCCATTTCATAAGGATTATAACAAGAGAAGCTCCAGCCTGTCTAAAACAGAGTCTGCTTTAGATGAGACGCTGCCTTTTATTCCATCTGTGGAGAACTCTCTTAATGCGACCACAGACATCAGCTCCACAGACAGCAGTGTGGTGCTGGTGACCAAAGCTCCCATGGAGAATCAACAAGAGCACTGCACAAACATACCATGTGAAACTCAAGAGAAACCTTCCGTGGACTCTCCTTTGCCAACCAAAGGCTTATACAATTTTGATTTTGACAACCTTGATGCAGTAAATCCTTTCCAGACAGGTGGCTCTAAAATCCCAAATTCCCCTCCTATATGTAAACTCTCACCACCAGAAAAGGATGTATCACAAATAAATTCCACAGAGGAGGTCCTGGAGCAAGAAATGAGTCAACCTGAAGTAAAACCTGTAGCCACAGTTGCTCCCACCTCTGCCAATACCAGTACATCAAGTAAACCAGAGGCTCAGCCTGATTTGACCACAGGAAGTGATGGCCCCATTAAACTTGAGTTTAATTTTGACGACAATTCATGCAAGAAAGTAAAGCCACCACCAAAAAAATTAGGAGTCAAAAGGCCACCAAGTCAGAAAACTGCCAAAGAAGTGAAGCCTGTGCACAAAGCAGAACCGCAGAAGGAGGCAGAGGAGCCCTGTAATGAGGTCCCCATATCCAAAGGTGCATACTCGTTTGAACTCAGCAAGTTGGATGACCCAAACTTCAACCCTTTTGGTTCAAAGTCTGGCATTTGTAATTCCCCTATAAGTAATGTAAAGATTAGTCCAAGCGCCACTAAAACCACTCAGGAGAATGTCAGCGAGCCAGTACAGAAAGAACCCATCTCTTTGGAGAGGTATGTTCATCAGATTTTTAAAGTTACAAGTAGTCTCTGCTGAATGCTTAAACATGTTATATTTTCTGTAGCACGACTGAAAGTGGACCTGTTTCACCCAACATTGAAAAGGTTTGTTAGGCTAATGAATTGTTTTCCCCCATTTATTAAATTTAACCTGAATGATTACTCCTATGTTAAAAGGATGTGTCTGTGAAGGCCGTCTGTGAAGAAAGCCTTCCTCCTGAGGCTGAACGCACAAGTTTTTCAGAGCACAAGTCACAAGGCAACCTGATGGAAGAGGAGTTTGTTCCGGGAACAACATGTAAGTCAAAGAAAGCTATTATTCTTTGTTTATGATTTGCCCATCAGTCCAGACCTGCTTTGTGGTAATCCTTACCAAGTTTGGCATGGCTTGTTTTTTTTGTTTTTTTTTCCTGGATGCTTTACGTTTTAGCAGTTTTCATCCCCAGGGTAACGGGCACTACACGACATCCCTGCACTGGACCAGAGCAGACATCATTCTAGTTTATGCGTGATAAATTTACAGTTAATACTGTCGTTTATATTATTAAATAATTCCAGAGGGTTAATCCCTGCTCAAGGAATTACCACTTGACACAGTGCAATGCCTCACAACCCTCAAATGGTCAAAGTACTGCTAGGGGATTGTGCTCTGAATTAACTGCTGTGTTTCTCCTAATATTTGCTCTTAAATTTGGTATTCTTTTTTCTTGCATAGTCCTGTCTAATGACTTTGACGGACAGATTGACTACCTGGAACAATTCGGGTCCAGCAATGTAAGCATTCTTTTAATATTTAGGTTTTCTGTATTTCAAGCTCTTTTGTTTGAACTGTCGTCTTTCACAGTTTAAAGAGTCTGCATTGAGGAAACAGTCTCTGTACCTTAAGTTTGACCCCCTTCTCAGAGACAGTCCTAAGAAGGGCCCTGGTCCTGCTGCTGTGGTCCCTGCATCTCAGCCTGGAGCACTGATCTCACGGTACATACAGCTTTAGGTTTTACTATGGCCATTTGAACATGTCAAATGGTAACTGTCTGGTTTCTTCCAGTCTTGAATCACCATTGTCAGAAAAGGACATGAGTGGCCCACAGGTTGATAATTTCAAACTGTTGGATGTCGCTACTGAACCAGTAAGTCACCCATGCGCTATTGTAGCTTTTCAGCTGCAATATAACACATCCCTCTGACAAGAGCATTGCCACTTATGATTTTCTTTGTCTCCCACAAGTGTGCCCCAGCATTACAAAGCCCAGTACTTCCCTTACCTCCCGTCCCCCAGTCGACAAACGCAGAAGAAGCCATAATTGAAGTTCTGAAGTACAGCCAGAAAGACATGGATGCAGCAATTGCCAGGGTCCAAGCTGAGGTAAGGCTAACTGCAAAGTTGGATTAACTAAATGCAATAGGGATTGAATATACAATTTGCAACATTATACAACAGTCTCCATCAAAAATCTAAAAATGACAAGGATAAGTCTGTGCACATTTCATTTATAAATTTATATTTGGCAGTGGAGTGCCAAATATAACAAGCTACGTGACGATTGTCAAGAAATGCGGTGAGTGTTGTTTGACCATAGATTAGGTACACTGCAATGTACTATATACTGACATTTTGTTTGTTTTGTAGGAAAATAATAGCCGAATTTGAACTTATGATTGCCAAAATCATGGGTATGTTCCACAATACATCAGAGATTGCCTGTATATGTCCTTCTAAAATGTGTATGTATATATATTTTTTCAGCTGACCAGGAGAAGGAGAGAGAGGTGGCAGAGGCCAAGCTGAAGGAGGCTCTAGTGGAGAAGGATCAGGTGTCCAGTGACCTCAATGCAATGGAAAGGTCCTTTTCAGATCTTTTCAAAAGGCTGGAGAAGTATAAGACGGTCATCGAGGGCTACAAAAAGGTGCCTAGAAATACCTATACATTTTTTCATTTAATTGTTTTTCCAGATCATGTAAACTGTTTTTTTTTTTTTTAATATATATATGTATATATATAAGAATGAGGATACACTGAAGGCCTGTGCTCAAGATTACCTGACCAGAATCAAGAAAGAGGAGCAGCGCTACCAGACTCTGAAAGCACATGCCGAGGAGAAAATTGGCCAGTGAGTTGATGTTGGTAAATCCTTTTGAATCACAAGTGAGACTGAAAATGACTGATTCTTTGTGCTTTCCCAGAGCAAATGAGCAAATCGCAGAGGTGCGCTCCAAGTTCAAGTCAGAGCTGTCAGTGCTTCAGGCTCAGCTGCGGCGTGAACAGCTCAAAACGCAGTCACTGGAGAAGAGTCTGGATCAGAAGGTCAGAAGAAAAACAAACTAGTATCTTATGTTTTAAAAGAAATTACATCACTGATGTAGTGTTTTTTCCAACAGGAGAAAGAGGCTGAAGAGCTCACTAAACTCTGTGATGAACTTATCAGCAAAGTCCAAAAGGGTTGAACTTGTTTGTAAATATTTTTTTTATTTTGTTGTAGATTGTGGAGTTTGTCTTTTCAGTGTTTGCATTGTAAGAAAAAAAAAAAAGATATATAATAAAATGACAAGTCTTAATGTTTACTGTAAATATTGACTTTTTTTTTTTTTTTTTTTTAGATCGTAGTTTACTCATTTGGTCTTACTAAACATTTCTCTGCAGATACACTAATTTAAGTTGGCTAATGCTCATATGGAGATTTATGCAGACGTGGGATTTGGAAAATCATATTTTTGGCCAAATAAAAATGAATTTGTTTGGATTCTCATTGTTTATTTATGTGATTTGTGATACGGGTAAATGACTTAAAAAACGACAATGTTTGTCAAGGGAATAATTGAAAAGTGCATTTTTCTCAAAGTGTACAAACGCACCACAAGAGGGCGATGTAGACTCAGCGGGGGTCAATTTTTATTTTTTTACTTTAATATGTGACGTAAAAAAACACATTGAAAATAGAATAATGCAGGCTAATATTAATATAAACCAGGCAGCAATTTCACATTGGTATGGGTGAGACTGGACAAATACAAAAAAGGCTATTTAATTAATTTAAATTCCCATTACAAAACAAATGCAGGAACCAAATACAAAGTTGAAAAAGCTGAGGAACTCAAAAAGTACAAAATTAAATTAAAGGCCTTTTATACCACATGGCAGATAAAATCAAAATCATGCCAACGCGTTTCAGCACTTTGGCCTTCATCAGGGCACCTCAGATGGCAATTACAGTGTAGATTTAAAGTAATAGGTGTAGGTCACATGCTCAAAGTGGTACACAGTCCCCTGGTGCATGATGGGACATGTATGATGAACAGTTTTAATTAAAGGATTTTAATTATTTTATACTTTTTGAGTGCCTCAGCTTTTTCAGCTTCATATTTGAGTCTGGTCCCTACACTGAAGAGCACCAAAAGGAAAATTTCTATACATCCATGTAGCACTCCTGCCCCCTAAAACTTTGCTAAGTGCAGGAACCACTCTGTTCCTAACACGTAAATCCAGTGAAAACAATTAAAATGTCAGTTGCTGCAGATAGCCATTACAACGCCCACTCTAGTGTTTTGTATGGAGTTGACCTTGGTCAGCACACTCCTAGTGGGAACCGAGCTGATTAAAAGGGCCAAAAGTTGAGCTCTTCTTCATTCTCATTTTATCCTCATCCCACAAATGATCACAACAAAACAAGTGCATTTCTGGTACAATGCCCCTCTTCTTTCCTGAGCAATCAGCGGCCCCTGTCACATCACTCCCACTCCAGACAATGTGTTTCCTAACTGCTAGAGGTAATCCTATCTGAAGGAGCTCAATGCGCTGCTGCTGGGGAGCTGGGGAGGCAGGAGGATCGGTTCACTTAAACGGGGGAAAGATGCTGGGCTCTCAGTGTAATCTTGCAGTGGCTGTCACTCATCTGGAAAGGACAGAGACTGCCTCTGTGTCTGAGGGACATTAAGCACCCACTGTCCCCAAGCTGGCTGCCCCCGGCCTCACCCCAGCACACCACTTGACCACTGCAAAGGTGTAGCTGACCTGTCTGCAGCTTTGTGTCTTTCACTGTCCTTTGGGTTGTGCTAGTTAATGAGTTAATCAAATGTAACATGTAAGTTACAGTTGTGTGCTGCAGGAGCTTCTGCAGTTCTGAGATTTTTTTCTGTTCTGGCCATATGGGGAAAAAGGTGAGAGACGCTGAATAGAAGTCAACATTTTCAAGTCAACATTAGATTTCATATTATTAGAGCCATAGATATTATAGGCAAACAGGAGTAACTTAAAAGAGATTTCACCAAGGTAAGTACATTACTAAACACAGTAAAAATATAATGTAAACATATTACTCTGAAAAATATATTCATTTGAGGCAAATAAATAAAATTAACTGAACTGTAAAAAAAAACAAAAAACTAAACACTTTATGAACTGTTATTGTCTCAACCTCTTTTGCTGCCACTTGTATACAGATCAAAATAGATTATGAAATTGAATAATTCTACAAATACAACACTTCAAGACAAATGTCTACCCCTGCAGTCTCAGGCAAGGTATCTCATAGTAACATTAAAACACAACCCGAGGTCGATAGGTCCTGTGGAGTTTAGTGGTCTATGCCAAAGCTCTGTCCACATTAAAATGACAAGAGTGTAAACCAGCCACTGCTAAGGACAAGGGAAAACCCCAGTCTCTACACCTCATACTCAGTTCCACCGGGAAAAAAACATGTTCTCCTGAAATGTTACACCAAACTCACTGTCACAGTTTTGTGTCCTTTGAAGTGTACAATGATGCATACATGAGTGGTGTGCATTTAAAATGCAGCAGGTATAAACATCTACAGGCAGAAAACCACAGTCACTCATGGGTGTGTTGAACAGTAATGCCCCATGCAAGTCTCTGACAAACGGCTAACACTGAAAATGGATGTGTTGGTGCTGGTGGACTTTGCCCTCCACATGGGAGTGAGTGTGTGTGTGGATGTCTGTGTAGATTTTGGGGTAGAGTTTTGGAGGGAGAGCTGCCTGGCTCAGGAGTAACTGCTGCTGGGACAGATACTCCTCATAGTTCCTGGAGGTGATGCAGTCCTTCTCCGGGCCAGAACTGCACAACCTGTCCCGCTCTCGGAAGGCAGGTCGCTGGGTGTGTCCTTGGCTTGTACCAGGGTGAGGACTGGTGGGAGGAGGGCAGTGCTTTCTGCTTTGACAGAACCAGAGTAGAACTGTTCCAAAGATGAAGACTATGCCAGCAGGGATGCCTATGACCACGGGCCAGGGCAGAGAAGTGGGGGCTGCAGAGAACACTGTGGTGATGGGGACCTTTGAGTCTGAAAGAGGAAGATACGGTTTATAAAATTAGCATCAAGCATCAATATTCTATACTGAAAAACATGCCATATTTAATGTTAAATAGTGTTTATAATGTATGTAATAAGTATGGCTTATTATAGCTCAGCATCTTCTGCCAAATGGGGATGCAGTAGATTCACCTGGCAGCACAGTGAGGAAAGCGCTCCTGAAGCTGTAGCCCATGGTGTTGGCTCCTAAGCAAATGTACATGCCCGCATCCTCCTCTTTGGCCCTGGAGATGAGCAGCTTGTTCAGGTAGGACCCATCAGGCCGGGACCACACCTCCCCCGTGGGCAGCACCATGAACCTGTGCTCCCCCACTTCGATGGTGGAGTTATAGCGATTCTCCTCATTTGACTCCACCCGTTTGAGCCACTGGATGACAGGTTTCACATCGCTCCGGACTTTGCACTGCAGAGAGGTGGTGCCCCCATAGTCCACCGTGGTGTTGACCGGGTGAGTGCCTGTTAGGACGGGCTTGGAGTTGGTTCTCTCTGCAGAAGCACAAACAAACATAATGAGAGGCTGTTGCGTATGGGAGAGAAACACCTGGCTGTAATCAGGGCAGTCTTTTGTGAGGTCACCAACTACTGGAAACTGATCAAAAAGCTGCAAATTCACCTTGTATGCACTAAAGTCGCCAAAAAATGTCTAGGAAAAAAATTGGTGTTAAAGTTAATTAGTTTCACTTTAAATACTTTGATCATTATGTGATGATGTGTATAATAGGTGTGCTGTGCATAATAATTAAGTTTACAAACAGCTGTAAATACCATTTATTTCTTTATGTTGCCTGCACTGAAATAGAGCAAAGAATCTCTGTGTACTTTTTTAGCTGCCGCTGCAAATCAAGGGCATTTAAGCAATGAGTGATGGCCCATTATAATATTGTGAGACACTGGACAATACAATAACATTTCAACAAACACATTTCTGTTATTGTTACATCCCTAGTGGTCACCCTGCTTAGCTTTAGGCTTCAGGCTCAGAGTGCGTAAGTGACTGAGGGAGCATGTAACACAAACCGTATGTGTGTGCTGTGCTTCCTGTCTGCTGCTGCTCTGGCACACAGCTGCTCTTTAATCAGCTGCAGATCCAACACTTGGGCACAGTCACATCTCAATGCAGCAATCAAGGCCGGGACTAAGCCGATCTATGGTCCCTCCACTACAATCACATCATCTGAATTCAGACTGTTGGAGTTTGAGTATAGTAGAGCCCATGAGCAGGACGCCACAAAACACTAGGGGGTCCAAGGCTGAATGTAGTGGAGACGTGTTGTCGTCCAAATGTCTGCTGTGTAATAGCCCTAGGTTATTTTCAAGACAATTGAGGTTGAGGTATACTTTATTGTTTCCAAAACCTTGAAGTAGGTTTGGTTTGGACTACCTAGCAGCTAGAATATTAGCCTCTTATGCATTAGTGAAGTATGTTAATGCTTCAGGTCCTAAAGCATTAACATACTTCACTCATGTCACTCAAATAAGTAAAATACCCAAAGTCAAAGTACTAATACTAGTATTGAAACTAGATACTCATTTGAGCAAGTATCAATACTGGGAAAAAAAATCATGTGACTGGATAAAATTTGACTTTTCTTGAACAGTTGTATGTTGAGTTTTATCAGACCACATGGTATAATAAACAAATACTGTTCTTTAGCATTAAAAATGACAATATTGTCTGAAAAAGAGATTTTAAAATTATAGCAAATTCACTATCGGGTATCAAGTCTATTCTTTAGTATTAAAAATCAAGTTTGAAATTTTAGTATCTTAACGCTGGGTAATATTTATTTGAGTGACAAAATAAATTCTAGGCAGGAAGTCAGTTGACCGGTTTCTAATTATTAAGTCATTTTAGAACAGCGGTTTACAATGAACCAAATGTAAAATCATTAGTATTTATACTAAATACCACAAAAAAGCTGTATGTCTATGGAAGTACAATGAATGCCATAAGGTCTCTCAATCTCACAATCTCTCAATCTCAAACTCCAACCTGTGGCCCTAAAACAGTATCTTGCATGGGGCTTGCACAAAGCTAAGAAACAACCATGGAGTTTATGTGTTGTTTTTGTGTCTGGACCTTGTAGGAGACCCTCACCTATGACCTCAACTTTGTATGTGGCGTTGATCTGACAAGCGCGGTTGGACACTCGGCAGGTGTAGCGGCCGCTCTGCTCTGGGCTCAGGTTCCTCAGACTCAGGGTCCACTTCTTCTGGCGTCCCTCTCCCACCTCCTGGTCACTCAGGGGCAGATCGTCCTTCAGCCACTCGATGTCCGGCGGAGGGGTTCCGCTGGCTGAACACTTGAGGCGCACAGAGCTGCCTACGGGACGAGCGATGACTCTTTTTCTCATTTTAGTGGGCTCAGAGAAACGGGGACACACTGCGCACACATGAATAGTACACGGTCAATGAACTATTCACAAGCGCATACTCCTTTTAGAAGTTTTTTTCCCTAGTGGGACAGCAGAGTGGTAACAGGGAATCTTGGAAATTAATCAGTATGTCTGGAGTGGCCTTAAATCCTTTTTTCTAGTATTGAGTACGTCACATGCTCGTCTTTATGGAGATGTTATTGTTTTCCCTCAAAGTTATTAAATATACTGTATCTAGCTAGCATCACCTGCTTGTCCCCATGGAGATAGATAGGTTTCTTTAGTGTGTTAATTAAAGAGTGTTTTTATAGCATGGGTGATGATCTGTGTCCTTATGATTTGCATTATGTGCAAGAATGTCTTAATAAGTCTGAGTCTATTTGTGATTGATCAATTGATCCACTTCACATTTGTGGTTATATTTGCTGTGGATGTATTGTTTAGCATTACAATTTATTCTTGCAACCATAGACAACCGTCAGAGAAACAGACAAATTTACATGACCGTCTGTGGCACAGAAGACCTTACCCAGTTTTTCTGGCAGTTCATCCATGCCAGCTTCAGATTGCCTCCCATCAGCTTTTTCTGCTGTGGTTCTATCAGAATCATCTGCAAGGCACACACACAACATAAATTACAATGCCGCACAACAGAGACAGTCACACCCAAATAAGGTAACAATGACATGACAAAATGGAATGGACAGTAATGGGCAGTGAGAGGGGAAGAGGGGGACTGAGGCTGGGGTCAAATAGGAGTGAAAGATGATCACTTCTCATAAGCCCTTTGCAGGAGGAGACAGCTGTGTCACCGGCTGACATCATGCAGCCAGACTGAGCCAGGCTTAGGACAAATATCCAGAGTGAAATCTAATCCTAATTTAGTGAAGGGGATCATATTTTCAATACAGGCAATGGTTAATTAAAAATGTGTATTAAACATTGAACACTTGATTCTAAAATACACGTCTAAAAACTCCCAAAACATACCTCTTAATCTTCCAATTATTGTCATATTGGAAGATTAAGATTTACGACGTGCTTAATAATAGTATTTTCTTTATTTTGGCAACATTGAAAGAGAAAAACAGTTGGTCTATGTATCAAACTGACTGCTTTATCGCCATGCAGAAACAACTAAACAGTGCACTTTTGGCCTTTTGGCACTTTGGTAGACATTTCTATTTGACTAAAAGTTCACTATATTGAAATTAATGATTTGTGATACTAAAATATGGCCAATATAAATGATTAAACAGAGCCATATTTGCTGAAACTACAGTATGTATTCAGAGTATAGTACACACAGCACTATATATGGGGGTAATCGATGAGCACATGTGATCTGACCCCTTCTTCCCTCCTGGACCTTCTGAAACCTCCAAGCTCCCCACTCCTTGGGTACAAGTTCTCCTTTGTTTGTCCCTGCCGCTCGGGCCCAGCCATGATGTCATGACTATTTGGAGGCTTTAACTGGCCAACTATAATAAGCCATTCCTTAGAAGAAAAAAAAACCTCCAGTGGAAGAAATATTTCTCTGTAGCTCACAGGCGCTGTGTGCATTCCTGTCGGTTCCTGAGTCTCCCAATCCAAACAAGCTCCACACTGCTGCGCTTTGCATTTGGACTTCATTTTTTCCACTTCTTTTTCCTTGTACTAAAGAACTATTGATACCTTTATAAATCCCTTTTCCTGACTCGATGGCAGTCAGTTACTCGTTTTTGTTACAAAAGCTATGGCAGATAAAGCTATAGAGATTTTGTTATTTGCAGCATGGTGGTTAGCCCTCTCACCTCACAGTAAGAAGGGTCAGAGTGCCCAGGCCTTTCAGTGTGGAGGCTGCATGTTTCTTCCAGTGTCTGTGAGGGTTTCCTCTGGGCACTCTGCTTTCCCCCATCAACTCACAACATGCACAATAGATAAAATCCTTCAGCTAACGTAGTCCTGACCAAGACCAGGTCAAGATCTGGAAATGGGTCCATGGACGCTGCACTGAGGTGCTGCACTGCTCCTGACATGTTGCTCCAGTGGCATGAAGAATGGGCCAGATGCAGAGGAGTCAAGTTCAGAAGGGACAATAAAGGCTAACCTAAACCTTATTCAAATCAAGTGGTAAGTTCTCTCATATTTTGTAGAACAAGGAAACGCTGTCCAGTTGCTGTTGTAAACAAACTGGTCGGAATTCTAATACATTACAGGTTCAAATGTACCCATCAATAATGGGTTTACAGCAGTGCCAATCAAATCAGATCAGGAAATCACATTTGTCATACTTTAAATCAGTGATTCTCAACATGTGGGTCGGGACGTAAATGTGAGTTACAGGTAGGTACGGACAATATATTGGTGGTTATATTTAGTTTCTTTTTTTTTTTCTTCTTATTTACATATTTATTTCAGTCATGTTAATGTTTCAGCATTTTCTTAATTGGGTTGCAGGACACTGACAAAAAACACATTTGTTTTTCACTTGTTCTAGTTAAGCTACTGAGAACCACCACTTTAAATAATGATGTGTTTGCGTATCACATTGACCTCTTCATTAACAAAAACGGTCAGTGGAAAAAGCTGGGTCACTGGTCACCGCTGAATGCCAAGAAAAGACTGAAGATGAGGGGTCACCATGAGCTCCAGATGTTCACAGTCTAATGTATAATGTCCAGGAATAGTTACACACACACTACATTCATTCACCGTTACCTTCCATGCCCTGTGCATCCATTTATCAACAAAAGGACATGGCATGATGTGCAAAATGATTAGAATCTTGGCCAAAAAATATGTGCAAAGTCAAATACCAACAACACCTTCATAAATGAAAAGGCATTTTAAACTCACCCAGATAACTCACTTTGTACATTGTGCAATGGTCAATAAAAATCATATAACCTTAATATAATATATAGTTTAAAACAGTCATTGTCAGAAGATCATAAACTGCAGCTGCATGTATAGTGCTGTGTGGGCCTGGAGAGTTCGGGACAGTTGTCAGGGGACCTCCCCAAACAGCCGGCCCAGAGATGCAGGGAGTGACTTGTTATATTCAGAGTCCACATTCTTTGGCTCCCGGAAAGACAGATGCAGACTCCTCTCTCTCATTGTCCCACTGTTACTAGCATGAGGCTGTTTGTGCTGTCATGTGTGAACTCTCCTTATGGGCCTTCCACTAGGACACCAGTCAAGGTTGAATTAATAAATGGTGCGATGTATTGACCACTGAGCCAACTTGAAATCCAAGGAGGTAATGTTGCTATGTGGTGAAAAGTTATGTGGGAGGTACAATCTATGGGAAAATGACATTGTGTTTTCAAACTAAGGCTGTTTTGTTAGGTTTATGGTTAAGACTGCACTCATTTACACAGTAGTTTAATAAATTGCCATGATTTGGCCTATAATATTATGAGATTTATGCTAATAAAATATATCACAGCTTTATTATATGCATGGTTGGGTATGCTTAAACAGTAGATTCAGTTCCAGACAATGAATAATAGGAGGGATAATATTGCGTATTGTTTTAGATTTTGCCTGGAAGTTAAAAAATCTTGAAAAATGTCCACTCTTAATTTGAGTGGTGTTGCCTCTCCACAGACCTGACTTGTAAATAGGCCTAGTAGCACTATCTGTTTATCTCTATGGCGATAGAGAAGTTTAATGTCATACTGTGGAAAATTCAGGGCAAAGCAACATCTCCATGGAGATAAGTAGGTGGCGGGCCCTCCACTAGAAAAGTTACATAGTGCACCTTTAACTTGCAGTATAATCTTTACAGACAAGGATATAAAGTGATATCTATGCCCTTTTCCGTTTAATTTTACAGTGTATTTGCTTATTGTGTGTCATACTTGGCCATTCTCAGGCATCTTACTGCACATTTCTGATGGATCCTATGAATATCTGTGAGATACTACATAAAATACTGTGATATTGTCAGTATCTCCCACCCTCATGAATATTTTGTAGACGTCTGTGTGTTATCTGTTATCCATTCACCAGTTCCTGGACGGTAAGTGTTCATACCAACACCACAAACAGGAGGCCTGTTCCATGTTTGGCTCCACAGTGGAAATAAACACAGGCGTCTGAGGAGCAAAGGGAAACTTCTGGGGCCAGTCCTACCTTATTTGCATTGGGGAATGTTTGTGCAAGACCCTTTCATCTTTAAAGCCCACAGAAAGTGTTAATGCTCCTCTGAAATAGGCAATTAAAGCAACACTGTAACTTTTTCTAATGCACTCACATCTATATGGAAAGAACAAAATGGACAGACTCTGGGGCTGCTGCATTGTTTCACTAAATTATATGTATTTAAAGAAGCTATGCATTTAGGTTCAGTAGAAGTTTTGTTTTAGAAAGTACTCTGTCCAAAATGATACAGATCTTATCCATCACAGCCTGATGGATGGATTCTGTGAGACTAACAATAGTTTTTTACATGAAGTGTGATGCAGACAGACGTGTCTGGCTTAGTAACAGTAAGTAAAAATGGGCATTATGGTCAACTGCATGCTCCAAATGGCCTTTCATTTTAGCACAATCAGGAGACACCCTTTCATTGAACTCACCCGGCAGCTTCTGAGGTGAACCCAAAATAAGTCTGCCCCAAAAAGAGCCATTTTCCACATCTGTCTGATTATGGCTCTTGAAGCCTTGCTGTCACAAAACTGCCTCTTTCTGGCCCCAATTAGGCATCTTAGAATAATTAGACTAAATACAGGCTTCACGCTCCATCCAGCTCATTCATCATGCACAGCTATGGCACAGGAAACGCACTGTACGCACAGCTCCACAGGCCAGGCAAGGCCTGGGAGTTCCTCCAGGCTGCTCCAGAGCTGAGACAAGCACTGAAGGATACATGTACAAGAGCCAATGTCACCCTAGGGAAAGGAAGAGACTGTCATCCCACTGAGACACACAGGATGAAGTTGTATGAAACAATATCCCGCTCTGCTGTTGACTTTGGGCTGGGAGAGGCAGGCCTGTAACACATATAATACATGTGGGGATCACGCATCAAATCCACAGAAATCCACTTGATCTGAGCTTAACCTCTGAAGAATAAGGCCTTACTCTTTGCTGGCAAGAAGCATGGTACAATGAACATAACCACCAAGGATAAGACGTGTGATGAACATGTTTCGAACTTACCAATAACAATTAGAGTGTAGTTGATATTGACGCTACCGAATCCATTGGTGGCTTTGCAGATGTAGGTCCCTGCATCATCAGCCTCCACTTCCTTGATCTTGAGGCCCGTTCGGAGGAAGCGAAATCGGACCCAGCCGATGTGGATGTTGCGCCCGTCTTTGGTCCACATGATGAGGGGAGGTGGGTCACCTTCCACGGGACAGGGCAGCTTGATGCCACTCCCCAGACGCGCTGACTGTCTGTGGGTAACTTTGTGAGACACTCGTGGAGGTCCTGACAAAAAGAACATAAGCGGTTTTAAAGAAGGGAAAAAGTTCTGTTTGGCCCTGAAAAATCTTAACCACAATGTCATTCCTCAGAAACAAGTTAACGTCCTTTGACCAGAATGCTTTTGCACTTAACCTTAATTGAAACATTGGATTTATGCCCCTGATTAAATGTAATTAGCACCATGGTCAGAAAATCATACTTACAGTTATGTAAGAGGCAGATTTTTCCCCCAGACTCTCCTTCCCAACATTCCCAAGTGACTAATTTCAACCTTCCAGAATTTGCAGTTAGCAGGGAAAGTAGAGCAGCAGCAGTAGCTAAAGCTGAAGCCATTTTCATGTGTAAAAAGCAGATTGTTATAATTAGATGTGATCTGTCATCCAGCACAGAAAGGAGGAGGAGATCAAAGTGCGTGAGGGCTGGTGCATGGTCTCAGATCTGGTGAAGTGAAGCCTGTGATGGTGTTAGAAGGCCAGCAGCACACAGCTACACTTTAAAGCAAACAAACCCAGAGTAAAGTTTAGAAGAGAGACACAGGGCAAACCAGAGATTAGAGAGCCACAGGTTTTGGTGGCCATGACAGGCACGCTCACAGTAAAGCCAAATTAGGGGCAGGCAATATGGCAAAAAACATATCACAAATTTCTGAGAGTCAGATGAGAATTTAGGTTATATCATGATTCGCACTTCACTGTGACTGTTTAAATCCAGCTGTCAGTCACTCAAAGCCTTACAGAAGCTAAAATGAGGAGTGAGTGGGAAAAAGTGTCAATTTGAACTGACAATATTCAATCACAATATGATGATATCACCAAAAAAGCAGATTTTTACCACCATATTGCCCAGCCCTAACCCAAATATAACTTTATCTCATATTGGATCTTGACAAAACTCAACTGTTGATACTGGAAATCAGTGCTGTGATAACCACAAACATGTGAGACTGAGGTAGTAGATGTCCAAAACTCTTTTTCATTTTTAAAGTTGCTGTTCCTTGTATTTGCACCTCTAGTGATATTAATATGTGTTCTTCATTCTTCATTTGAACCATAGACAAGCCCCATGTATTTGAATTTATAGTCTGACATGGAATGTTTGCATTATTAACTACTCCTCACTCCAAATTTCCAGGAAAAAGTCAAAATTCTAACAACACAGCTGTTTGCTATTACATGATTATAAAATGTTACTAAAATATTCAGTAATAGCTGTAAAATATGTTAAAGAGTGATTTAACTGCTCATCAGACATTTCTACAATTGCTTCTTGAGCCTTAGCGTTTGGCATGTGAGGTCGACAGTTGTGAAGAGATAAGGTTGTAAAAATATTTTTTCATTCTGCAGTAAATTATATCCGGTGGGTAATTTTCTACGTTTTTTCAAAAGCTTGGTTGAATTAAGAGGCGGTTTAAGGCGAGCACTTGGCTGTGATAAAACAGGGAGCTGTTTGTGTGGGGAATGTGCACCAAATGATTTCCTCCTTCATCTGAACTCTCCAAAGCTTTGAAGTCTCACTAAAAACAAGGTGTGGAGGAGTGCCCCGTTCAAGGCTGCCTCTCCTAACCTTGAGCTAGGGTAGAATGACTTATACAGTTACTCTGTCTATTTATTTATCACTTCAAAATATAAATTACTAAAGCAAAAGTACAAATATTTGGTGTGTTAGTAGATACTAAAATAAATGTGAATTAGACCTGCTTCCTAATATATTTACCCAAGTAGCTACACTTTCCACTATCTGTAAGTGACAAAAGTTAAATATTAATATTATCAGAAGTAATGTTAAAACTGTAATCTGCACCTTACATTAAGCATTGTAATTTATGTTTTAAAATGAAGATTAATTACACAAAATTTCAAATTTGAACTCATATAACTCGACAATATTAAAGATGAAACTCAATACTCTATACAGATTTTGATACCCAATAATAATATATAATATTACAATTTTTTTAGACAATGCTGTATTTGGTTTTCTGAATAAAACAAGTACTTAGAGAGAGACCTTCCACCAGAAAACCTCCACAGTGCACCTTGAGGAGCAAAGTAGTGGGACGAAGTGGATCTTTATAACTTTATCACATTAAGTGGTTGTGATTTCCTGTTGTTAATGTTGTTGGTCAGTGAGCTGAAGCCACATGCACACTCAAATCTGATTAATACTCAAGATGAATCTATTCAGGAAAGGTGATACTTGCTCAAATACATATAAAGTTTTATAGTATTGATTTGTCTTTGATTTTCAATACTTTTGACAACCTTATAGTTTACAGTATTTTGACTGCTTAACTATTACAAGAATAGCATGCATATCAGAAGATGTTTGTAGAAGTCTAAACTACAGGCTTAAAAGATACACAAGGAGATAGGATACTGTTGTTTTTGAATTAAGTTACCTAAATTATTGTAACCCAAATGAAAACAATACTCTGATTTACCTACAAAATGTCTGGCCAGTGTACCCACCTCTTTCATAAAGCCAAAGACATAAAAGCTTTCGCTCACTTATGATCAATGATATTTCACTTTAAGCCTCACAAACGCTGAGAGTGAAGCCTGACTGTGAGTGGAAACCAATCCTCCAGGCACATGGGCTTTCCGCCTGGACCCAGGCTCTGCAGTGGTACTCGGGCCAGGCTCACTGCATGTGTGAAAGGGATCTTTCATGGGCAGGAAGAGGAGGAGGCACTCACATAATTAGCTCTGTTTTTCTTTGCTCAATTTTGTGACGGATTATTTTAAGAGAAAGCAGCAGGTTCAATAAGAGGCATTCTTGTCCTTCAGACTCACAATGTACCACTTTCAGTCAAGCTAAGTGGTAAATTAAATAAAGGCAAGCTATGTGTGCTTTGGATCTCTGCTATGTGTAACATTATACTAAAATAAAGCCTAATATTTTATTGCCAACATGTAAATATTATGATAACACTTAAGAAGATAGGAAGAACTAGGATGACCCAACATCCCTATTTGCCCAGTACAGTCCCAGTTTTGAGCTCTGTGTCCCCTGTCCCAGCAGATTTATCCAAAACCATTGATTAGTCCCAGTTTTACACAAGAAATGTTCCAGGTGTCCCTATTTTTGACCAATATGATATCTGCCGACAGTAAAGAGAAGCATAGAACCATACTTGAAATTACCAAAGAACAAAGAAAATGTGACTACAGTATACTGATTCATGTTAGTCATGATTGGGCCGAGTGCAGAACAATTTTCCTTAATTACGCACTCATTTCACATTTTATTATTACCAACTACCCCAAACTGGAGGTGTTCCAGTTTTTGATTTTCAAAATCTGGTCACCCTGACAATAACATGATATGATTAAAGATATAGAAGAAGAAGATCTCACACAGGAGAAATTCTTCTCTGCATTTAACCCATCCTGTTATTAGGAGCAGTGGGCAGCACATTACTGCCCGGGGACCATCTCCATGATCGTCTTGCTTCGTTTTTTTTCAAACCCACCCATACCAACGTGCCACACAGGGATTGAATCCAGAACCTTCTTGCTGTGAAGCATGAGCGCTAGCCACTCAGCCACTGTGCCGCCGTGTATAATATATAGTGTATAATATATGCTATATAGTTGTAATCTATGACACTCATTGATTGTTATGCTGTATTTTGGACATTTTAAAACACAATATGTATCTAAAATGACTAAAAATGTTCACTGATTTCCAGACTGAAAATGGCAGAGCCCAATGAGATATTAGGAGTCGATTCCCACCTGCGCCTTTACGTATGTCGCTGCACATCACAACAAAGCTCTGCTTGCTATCGGCCCCTCCTATGGATAGCTGCAGATCATGCTAGCGAGAAGCGGAAGTTTTGTCAACTGGAATACACATAGGGAATAGGCCTGTAATCGACTAAAGAAATTCTTGTTAAACTAAAACCATGTCAACTAAAAAGGGGGTGTGGCAAAAAGTATTATGTATCTCTATGTATCTGATGCAAACTGCACTCACCAGACACTTGCATGAGGGTTCATGCAAAAAGAAACTATATACAGTGAACCCTTGCTGTATCGCGGTTCACTGTTCGCGGCCTCGCTGTTTCGCAGATTTTTTTTTTTATATATATATATATTTTTTTTTATAGTGTAACTTTTTTTTACAGTGTAACATTGTGTCCTGCGTCCTGATTGGCTAAGAGACTAGACCAGGACTAAACCAGGTCTAAATCAGGACTAAACCAGGACTAAACCAGGTCTAGACCAGGGTGGTAGGGACACAGTCTCTGATGTCCTTCACGAGAGCGCCTGGGTGACAGGAGGTGTGGCCTTTGTTTACTTGCACGAGCCACGGAAGAGAGTGCGAGTCGGACCATGGAAGAGCCAAGAATCAACACGGACAGGCCTGGCCCGCTGCCTCCCACGGCCGCGCGGCGAGGACACTCGCGCGCAGAGAGGAGACAGTGGGTCTTCCCCGTCACGAACCCGACCCCGTCCTAGAGAGCTGTGGAGTATTGGCGACGCATTGATAGCCATGCCCCGAACTCCGGGGCGGTCTGATTTTGGAGCCGGGGTGAAATGCAACCTAGGTTAGTCTTACCTGGTCTTGTGGTGAGGACTGGTGCTCAGAGGCGTCTGTTAGCGGTTTGGCACTGTTAGCATTGGCTTGAGTCTTGCCCAAAATGATATCCAGGTCGCTTTCCACTCGACTTTCGCACATGGCATGGATATGTGGTACCAAAACAAACACACGTGTCCGCGCGCACGTGTCAGCGCGCACGTGTCCGCGTGTCACGTGTCTCCCCCCGCGTCACTATTAATATATTTTGATGAAAATCTACAAAAGTTTGAGTGTTTAAACAAGAGAAAAATGTGAGAAAATGTTAATACCAGTCTCAGAAAAGTGTATAATGTGTCTGGTGAAGCGTTTTCAGCCTTAAAACATGTATAATAATTGTAAAATATAAAATTGTCCTACTTCGCGGATTTCACTCATTGCGGGCTATTTCTGGAACCTAACCCCCGCGATAAACGAGGGTTCACTGTATACAGAAAAAATACCATGTTTTGTACATAAATGTCACTTTTTATAATTCAAGTGGCATCAATGAAAGGAATACATTCTCGAACTGGGACATGGAACAGGGACCTAAATTACCATACAGGACAACCAAAATTGGAACCAGCTACCACTACCACTATTTTGTCCTCCACACCTCTAAAGCAGCATGTGTTTCCACCATTTTCACATTTCACGACGAGACTTTACAGCTGCCGTCATTACAGAGAGCGATTCGATGAAAGGGTGCGGTGCAGTGGCTGTGGGCGGAGCTACAAAGGTGAGGCTCTGAGACTGTGTGAAAGAAAACCACCTCCTTTCGAGATAAACATCAGCGTACAACTGCGACATCGGGATTCAAGGGGCCGGATTTGGCAGGAGAAGAAAGCCGAGAAGTGGGGGTCTCGGGTGGTGTTGGTGGAGGGGGTAACTTGTATAGTAAGAGCTGTTCTGAAGAATATGCCTTTTCTTACACTCTCGCCATCAATACCTGTTATTTTCCCCTCTTAGCTTCCAATCAATAGATAAGAGCCGGGGTACAATGGCTCTTTCTTGCGTCCGATCTGATGTGTGCGGCTGAATGCGGGTGCTCCGTGGTGGGAATGGGACAGGGGCTATTGGGTGACACTGCAGCAGACATACAGCGGGAGGTGCAGCACAGAGAAGAGGATGCAGTTAAAGGCATTAGATGCGACCACTGTGGTAACTACACTGAGCAAGTCTGGAGCACAAAGAGTCTCATCTCCATCAGGAAACTGGAATTAGGGCTAGGCAAGATGACAGAAAAAAACAAACAATATGATTTATCATTAGTAGTGCTGTGATGACACTAAAATTTCAACTCAATTTCGATACTAAGGAATAGACTCAATACCAATTCCGATACCACAATGATAGTAAAAAACACACTAGAATAGACAATAAAACAACGTTAACAAATTCCATATTGGTCCTGTATAAAGAATACATAATACAATAATCATCTGGTCAATTTTGACAAGGAAATGGTCAAATTTCTTCCATCAAAGTCCGAACTCTACTCTAAACCACATGCTTTTATTAACACATGAATTAAGAAGACCAAAGAACTGATGAGTACAAATGACTGAATCTTGATTTCAATTAAACCGGGAAGACATTTAATTTTTTCCTCTTTTCTACCACCTGACTTGTTTGGCGATGTCAGCCAATCAGAGCCAGCTTCTGTTGCCTCTCAACCAATCGCATCAATTCACATCAACAAAGCAGCAAAAACTCACCAGCCTCCTCAGCCTCTCTTCCTCTTCACTACCACCTAGGCCACTGTAAGAAAATTCACCATATTCATAATTTGGAGGGGTTCAAGTTTTTGGTGTTCATTCTGTATCATACAGCCTATTGCTTTTGATCAGGAGGAGCAGAGGCTATAGGAAACATGGTCAGTGCTTCATGAAAGACCTCTTTGATCCAAGTAATGTTCCAAGGAGCAGTATTTTTCCAGTGTATGTGTGGCCTCCATATAGAAAGATCTTTACAGGAAATCATACAGGATTCTGGAAGTTAACTTTGTAAAGTAGAAACGGCCAGCTAAAATATACAAAATAATGTAATTTTCAACACAATTTAATAATTCAGTCAAACTGTTTATCAGATTTGTTTTGTCAATAGTGATACATCAAATTACTATCTGTTTTTATCTTATTATGAATTGAAGGCATTCTCTAACCATAAACGCCATCACCAACTCCAAACTTAACTGCGTTACAACGGTGAGATAGATTTGCCTTGGAGAAAGAAAGACCAAAATCTTTGGGACATCACCTAGACTTTTTGTTGACCAGGATTTCAGCATGCCCACATGGCTTGTGCACATCACCTCTAACATGTGATTATTTATTCTTCTGCTCTGGGGTCAGGACCACCAAGAGAGGTCAGGGCCAGTGCATGTCAAAGGTCTGGACTCTGCAAACAAACATATCACACCAAATTAAATGCTCACATGTTCCTGTCAGTGCAGATGTGTGGGTAAAGCATGTCCATAATGTGTCCCATACACAACATGAGACAATAGAGAGTAGAGAGAGTGACATGATAAATGATTTCTAGACAATAAGTCTTAAGACCCACTTTTATTCTCTGGCTTTTAATACTGCGTGAGTTGTGTGGTCCTCTGTGTTCTTATAAATTGCTTTTGTTTTTAGTTATTTTATTATTATCACTTTATTTATTGCTATTTTAGTAATGTTTTTTTATAATTGCTTTTGTTTTTAGTTATTTTTTATTATCACTTTATTTATTGCTATTTTAGTAATGTTATTATTAAGTTCTATTGATTTTTATGTGCAGCACTTTGGAAACTGTCTCTGTTTATAAAATGTGCTATAGAAATAAAGTTGGATTGGATTGGATGATTTACAACCAGAGCTGGAGTCACAGGGTATAACCATAATGCAATAGGATCATAACTTAATCACAATACTGTAACAATGTCATAATGAATAATGCATGAGAAACCATATTGTATCATTAAAAAAAACAACTAATTTTACATACACCTTTAATAAAATAGAAATACAGCACAGTACAATACTGTGCACACTTTAAATCAGTTTGTGATACTGTAATTCATCAAATAAATAAACTATAATTCATATTTATGTCACATCTTAATTTATGATTTTGTCATTGGCTTTTAACACTGTGAAAACACTGTGAGATTTTGTCTATTGTAATGTACACTATTTGCAGCACATTGATGACCTTTACAAGTGTGCCACTGTTTTTATAATGTTGTATAGCACTATTTTTAATAGTTGAAGTTTTTATAGTGCTTTATAAATAAAGTTGTATGAAGATGAATAACTCCAAAGGCCTCAGCTCTGTTTATATGAATGAACAGAATATCTGCAGTCTATACCAGAACACTGTGTGGTTCTGTGACTGATGGTGATGGACAAGCCCAATATGTTTGTTATGACTCACACACAGACCCAAGGCCAGGGCTGTGTGTGTCCATAAGGAAATCCCATCAACCTGGTGCTGGGTGCAGCCTGTCTGGGATCAGGTCCCTGTAAAATATGACTGATTAGTCCCTGTGCTCCTGAGAGGATTTTCCTCCTTCTCCACGCCTCCACAACATACTTTTTCCATTCATTACACATGCTGTCTCTGAGTGATTTCTCAGAAAGAGCAGAAATTCCACAATGACAGCCCATACAGCTGAAGTGAAGGCTCCTCTTTTGACACGGGGGGACTGGCCTTTGCCCTGGACACACTCTTTCGGAGCTCAGTCAATGGGCACAAAGCAAAGAATGTCTGAGGTCACTCACGAGAATTACTAATGAAAAACAAAGTGGAAGTGAAGAAGCTAAGAGCCATGTGGGGTCCCATTGAAGCCCATCGGAGGTGAACAGAGAGGCGCAGAGAGCCAGTGGAAACAGGAACTGCGGAGAGCTCTTTCAAAGCTCGTTACCCCAGCAGCATTGCTCTTGGCCGGGCTTTCTGCGCGCCCAGCCAGCCATCTCTGCTGCCACCATAACTTTCAATCAACCTTTTAACTGCTGGGCCATGGGGAGGGAGTGAGCTCAGAGAAGTTAGAAAGAACAACAGGCCGAGTGTAATGGAACTGCACAAAAACACATACCCTTTAGTGGTTTCCCACAAGGTGACCATGCTAACATGCTGAGCACATAGTATTAACAACCAAGCCTAGCTAAAAGAACATGCAAAAAGTGTAAAGTAATGGTGCAAATCAGATTTTATTCTCTAACATCACAACAATGACAACAAGTGCCCAGTGCCCTTCTCCAGCCACACACCATCCTGGATATGACCTGTTATAATCTCCAATGATCCTCTAAAAATGTTAGGAATAGAAATATTCAAGTAATGCTGAATGAAAACTAACCAAGAAATCCAAGCTACTTTGTCTCTAAAATACATTTATAATCCTTTGGTGAAATGTGTATCAATTATGATCATAAATGATCAATAATGCTAACAAGTTTTAAGTAATGATGCCATATTTGCTGTGTTGAAATGCACAAAGTAACCCTGTAGAAGTGTGCTATAAAATCATAAAGGGCACTTTTTCCAGTACTATTATATCTCTAGATTTGTTACAGTGAATGTCAGTGCCACATATAAAATGCTGGTTAGAGAGATGCAGGGGTGGAGCCTGGCAAACTTACCTCCTCTATGGGCCTGATTCAGCTTCATTAGCACCACCTAGTATTCATGGTACACATCCACTGGAGATTATCATTTCAATGGACCCTGTCTGACTCCTCTGCCTGCACTTTGTGAGAATTTTGGAAAGTTAATAGGCGCAGAAGAATTCTATTTAACTTGACCCAAATCCAGTGAACAGCAGGAAGTGTATGTGTGTGTGTGTGTGTGTGTGTGTGTGTGTGGTCTGAAAACACAGCACCAGCCAAATGACTAAACAGTCTCATTGCACACACAGGCTAAATATCAGAGTGTGTGCTCCTCTGGCATTAGCATACAGCTGCGGTGGACAAACAGAGCAGAGATAGTAATTGAAAAGCCCATTAAAGTCAGTCAATGAGGGCTTTTCGAGCAGCCAGAGTAAACATGACTCCTGTCCTGGCCTACGGATCCTCAGACTGTCTAAGCCTGCACAAGACACTTCATCTTCTAACCGCACACAGTTTGTTCGAGACGCGCATTAAATATAAGATTTGTTTAAAAAGATAATGACTGAGCAGAGCAATGATGCTATACTTTATTATAAACCTGTATCATAACTTCAGGACCACACCAAAACTATACCAAGACTAAACTGGGATCAATCCAGGACCAAATCGTGACAAGTGTGAACATAATGTAATAAATACCGCAAACTGTAAAAAGCTGTCATTTCAATTTTAGGGGAATGAATAGTAATATTGAACCATGGCTAAGATGTTTACAAGGTAGACTGCAAAGTGAATTTATAATGCCACATATCAATAATATTTGACTTGTCCCTGCAGAGGTCCTTCTGTTCATGTGTTACGTGTGTGTGTTTTTGGAGGCAATTCGATTCATTTGGAGTTTCCAGGAGGAGAGGGGTTTGTTTCCTGTGTAACTCTGAACAGCTCTGGTTAGAGTCTGAACTGAGTGTACATGGCTGAGTGCTAACATAAGTTACTGCCCTGGCCCACCTCAAGTACGCTACATAATCCACTCATTGTTCTCCCCGAATGGACCAGACCCAGCGAATAGGGGCTCTGCACAGGACCGGCAGACGGCAGGGTCAAAGGTCGACTCATGTCTTGTTTTAATGACAGCACATTAATTCTGCGGACTTCCTCCAGTTCAAAGTCAGGCTTCTGGGTCTGGCCATGTCACATAATGTAACCATATTGTTCAGTGCATATACTCACCTAGTACCTCTCTGTGCGTGATGTAACTCCACTATAAATGTATATTTCCACAAGAACAATTTGCATGCTCTAAATTTCTCCAGATGCGAGTTAAGACCACAGAATGCAGGAGGCTGTTTCTAATTAAAACAACGAAAATGTACTAATGTTTCCTCTTCGTTTCCCAGGCCCACAGCACACTGCCAGGCCAGAAGTGGTTGAACTAAAACTTTTTAAGCAAGCCACAGGATTGGACACTTCACAAAAAGATTATTCACTTCAAGGATAGAGGCTTTAGGCTGGATTCCCTGCTTGTCCAAACCAGGCTAATACTGTAGAAGGGGTAGGCAATGTGAGTTAAGTGTTTATCACAAAGGCACCCAGGACAGCATGGACAGATCTGAGTAGAGCAGTAGAGTCTATCTCTGGTTAGAGGGCACCCACTGGACCTCCTACACCACTGCCACTTTAATGTATTGTAATGTCACACTTCATTATTGGGATGCAATTCAACTAATGAACCCATAAAACAGTGGGCTTAGGTCCTACTCATATCTGAATGCAGTGACTATGGCCAGAGCATCAAGTTAACTGTGTGAACTTGACTGTCTAAATGTGATCAACAAGACAATACATAAACCACAGGACTGTAGTCAATTAAACAAGTGAAAAGAAATAAAATCATGTCAGCAATGCATTCACAGTATGGGTAACTGATGTGGACAGAAATAACAAAAAACAATAATAATAATAATAATGACAAACGTTCTGAAATGAGCTAAAATGTCTGAACGTCTCGGTTGAGGTTTAAGTATCACACTAAATTACAGACACCCATATTAGAAAACCTGCCCTTTTTAATATATTTTTGTTCCAATCTAGCACATTCTCTATATTTTGATTTTGCCTAACAACAGATGTCATCCTGTTTAAACATATATCTCTCCTACCTTTAATTCACACAGTCCCAATGGTAGGACGGCACTGGCTTGTTTTTCTGTTACTCTTTAGTCCAAATGACAGCCTATATCTTTGTTTGCTGGTTAAGTGATGCACTGATTTGTTGACATAGTAGGCTATTTGAGAGGCTATTTCATCCCATGGCTGAAGGATGGTGTTTGTTTGCTCTAGCTTCCTGGATCTGGGGGTAGAGGCTGTTTTTTCTGCCCTCTGTTGAGTTTGAGTTTGGGCTCCACAAATCTCGTAGTAGTCCAACGCCAGTCACACATTTGTAGTTTCCTCCTATGCAAACACAGTTCATATAATAAAAACAATGAAGCACTTACCTCTGGCACAGTCCGAAAGTATAACAGCCACAGAAATAATGAGGGCAGTCTTCAAGATGCACATCCTGACCAACAACATCTCTCCCAATGCTGAAATAGGAAACAAAACATTAAAATTCCAGAAATTTTACAGCGATTTAAAACAGAAAGGAAATTTGTTTCGATTGATTAATTACATATCTATTAACTTTGAAACTTATGTTGCGGGTATAGGCTAATATTAGTCATTTGTGTGGGATAAGAAGAAGAAGATTGACTTTATTGATCTCGCACAGGAGAAATTGCCCTCTGCATTTGACCCATCCTGTTATTAGGAGCAGTGGGCAGCACATGACTGCGCCCAGGGCTTGGTCAGTACCTAAGCTGGAGGATTTTACCTATGGTGTATGTTTTTGGGTTGATGGGGAAACCGGAGTGCCCGGAGGCAGAAAGGCCCGGGCCTCTTTACTAATAATAATGTTTATGTTTATGTTTATTTGAGCAACTTGCAGGTTCTATTTAAGCGTAATTTCACAAATACAAACTCAAAATACAAACAAATACAAACTTATGTCACATGTCTCTGCAGTTCCTTTTGCTCAAAATGGAGCAGGTGGAAGTATAAACTTATTTACTCCTGCTCCATATTCTCACACATTCCATATTGACAGCTATTATAATATATAAAATATAATAATATAATACAATATAATATTCATTTCTCATCATTGTCCTGTACGACTCTACATATTATATATATATATATATATACACAATACTACTTTGCTTTTACCAATAAATTGAACAGAAAACACACATATATATATATATACACACACATACATATACACACATACATACATACACACACGTACACATACATATATACACATACTTTTGTCTTATTTAGACGTATCATGTGTCACAATTCCATAACTAGCATACGTATCCAGAGCTGCCCATAGCTGTAATAATACTTCAAATAACTAGCCTATATGCAACCAACCTTACCTCAAAAACTTGCAAGTTATTCTTCTGTCAGCTTCTTGCCATGAGCGCTTTCCCTCCTCATGGTGCATCAAAAAGCTTATTTGATCACAGTTGATGTCTCCCTGAGTTAAAACCAGTCTTTCTTTGCTCAAACGGTAAAAGTGTAGAGGAGGTTATCATTGCTGGAGTTCTCTGGTTCGTCCTCTTCTCTGTTCTGTTCTGTTCTGCTCCAGCGCAGCAAACCCCAGCGCCAACAGGAGCGCTCCCCGGCGGACCAATCACCGCGCGGCGCTCCCCTCTGCGCCAATCACGCACACATCAACACAAAACAACAATATCTGCTTCAGCTCCCTGCTTTTAAAACAATGACTATTTTTAAACATATACTATGTGACACTTCTGGAGGGTGGATGGTCCAGAGCTAGCTCCTTGTCTCCATGCAGATGTTATTACCTATTAGCCTAGAATATCCCGCACTATGGCATTAAAGTTGTCTTTCTAGCTGTTGATAAACTGTTGTATGTCGAGGTTTGATTGTTTGGCCACCATCAAACTAATTCCTGCTTTCAGAGAACATTTCACATCAGATAGGTTGTACGGAATGGACCTAATCAAATGATCCAAAAAGGAAGTGTGTTTTTATACAATACTGACTTCCGAAACTAACCCTGCCTCCCTAAGTTTTAAGTTGGCCTGGTGGCGCCACCTGCTTGCAGCCATGGAGACATGAAAGCAATCAATCGATTAATCAAATAATTAATCAATGCATGTTTAATTTTTATTGCACTGAAAGTGTGTCATATAATTTTTAATGTTGCTGTGCGCCATCCTGTGGACACAAAAGGTAACTGCACAGACTGCACAGATCCAGTCAAATGATAGCCATGTTTAATTTAAAGGCAGCTGTACCGCAGGAGGAAACAGTTGCACCGATCAGCAATCATATGGTGTTTGTATTACACCATCACGTCAAGCAGAGATCTCATTAAAATAGTATAATTTTCAAACAATTCCATCCTGCTCTTTGAGAAATAGAAGAGAAAACATTTTAAACAAATCCTTTTATTACATAGAATCACCAAAGAGGTCAGCCAGGTCAGTAAAAAGGAATTTATTTACATACAAACTTGTATAACATAATTTGTGTATGTCTGATTACAAAATAAGATTGATTTTGAGACAGTAGTGAGCATCACCTACTGCATATGTTTTACAGTTTAACTTAATCCATATTCATTCATAAATAGGATTGACTGGGTGTATTAGGGATGTGACAAGTGTGATCCTGAGAAGTGGAGGGTGTTCTGTGTCCTATTACACATGTAATGAGACATGTAATAAGACTGGGGAGCAGAGGAAAGAGGTTATGACAATATAAATAATATAAATAGGATCCAGTACCATTAAAGAAAGGATTTAGTGTAAACACAAATAACCTCAGCTTAACATGAATAGCGGACTCGTGCCTTGTGCAGAGTCAGTGCAGTAGTAGCAGTATTGCACATAGTGAAGAGGACTGGAGTGTGGTGTGGTCTTTGCAGACTCCACTTGAGAAGGCCTCTGTGCTCTGAGCTCGCCCTCGACACCCCTGGACCAAATGCTTAAAACAGCACTGGCCAAAGCCCAGGGGGATTCTTCTGAGACACCTGCTGTTGGCATCCACGGCCCAGTTTAAGTAATACAGAAGAACATTCAATAATGCAGAGAATAAGGATACTGTAATAAAAATAAAACCTCACTCAAGTAGAGTGACCTCTGAAGGCCAATCTCATTATGAGAAAGCAACTGTTGACACTGGGGTGAGCAGGATTGTTATTGTCAGGCCTGTCAATATACATTCTTCGGATTAAAGCAATGATTTATGGAATCTCTGGTAAAAATGTAGGAAGCTCCCAAAACTACAAATGTGACAAGCTTTATACACTCAAATGCATCCCATCTTGCATTCTAAGTTTCTCCTGAATCAGAAGACCACGGGCTGTTACTTCACCACCTTCTCAGAAGCAACAGTGACTGCTCTTATTCTCCATCTATCTAAGACAGTCTTAACTGTATCACTCCTAAGTCAGCAGGAGCAATAGCCCATGTTCTCTAGCAGGGCCTGTTACTCTTTGCATATTTGCTTGCTGCAGTGTTTGTGCTCATGGTAGGTCAGATGCCAGCCTTATCACTGTAGAAGGGAGTAACGTGAAACATATAACAGTGCGTGCACACTCTCACAGGCTTGACTTGGCCATATCTGGGCAAAGGAGCGGAATGGGAGGAACAACGAGAACAGAAGATCTGCAATGACATCATGAATGATTAGCCAATGTTCCCTATATGGTTTTACAAAGACTTCATTAGACAGATGAAAAGATTTAAAAGTACCTTTCCACAACTTCTGCAGTGATGTTTTCTCCTGATGACAGTGAACGGAGCTTTGCATGCAATGCATGAGTTACATGCTTCATCTGGAACCCAGTCTGGTGGGTCTAGACACAAAATATATATTTATAAATAAGGATTCTGTTGCGACAGGATAAAGCCATAAGTGTATGTATGAATGTGCTGACCTTCAAACTGACCATCTCTGGCTTTTGCTGCCAGTTCAGATGATGAAACGCTCTCCTGACACAGAGCACAGTCCTCCAGCACAGCACTACGCAGAACTGGACCTGATGGGACAAAGGAAAATCAAGAACATGGTACTGTTAATAATAAATGTTATCCAAAAATCATGAGTATAGGATTCATGATTAGCGAAAAAAGTAACCTTTTTGTTTGCCGTCGTCTGCTTCTTCACTTTTAGTGGCCATGACTTCAAAAAGAGTCTTTAGGATACTACGAAGGTCACTCGCATAGTTAGTCTGCAGCTGATCAGCCACCCCTGTATCACACATCCAGAAATATAAAGGAGAATCCCATGCACTGGTATAATAAATGGAAAGGGGATGAGTACCTGATATACAGACAAACAGCCGGTGGATGAGGTCACTGCTACTGTGGAAGCGGGAGCGGATCTTGTTCCTAGCTGCCAGTTTGGTGCTGTGCAGAGGCAGTGAGGTCAGTGAGGTGTCATGGTGGTCAGGGTCTTCAGAGGTGGTTGAACTCATGGTAAGGCTGCTCATAGGGCTGAGGGATCACAACACAAAGCTTAGTGAACTATGCCAAGTCTATCAAGTACAGCCTGTATTTACAAACTGTTGAACTTTATGAATAAAAGTATATTAAGAAATTAAAACACACCCTCAATGTGTGGGGTTAATCATGCTGATGCAGGATAAAGTAAATTAATCATTTTAGAGAAAGGAAAACCCATCATTCAACACACACACACACACACACACCAATGGTGCTGAACAGTGACAGCCCCTGGTTCCGGAAGTAAAATTCCCATTCATTTTTTTCAAAAGAAAATGACTATTAAAAATGTAATGGCTTGCTCAAGTCTATTCAGCTATGTGGTAACTAATGACCACAAGACCTAAAATTTTATCTAAAATCTGTTTCTGAAACCTTATAAACCACAAAGTTATTAAAAACATTTCCCAGAATCTTGCATTTTAAACGCACTCTTTTGACTTAAAATAAAACTGTGCTATAGAAGTCTATAGGAAAAAAAGTATGGAAATTTTACCTGAGGACTTAGAATTGTGCCAGACTCTTGAGCTCTCTTGGCTGTGTTCATATAACATAATATTGTACAATGTAGTGTTGTCACAATACTAAAAATTCAATATTTGTTCTAATGAGTGTCTAGTTTCTATACTAGTTTGAGTATTGATTCGCATCTGACTTTTGATACTTTTGACAACCCCACAATGACTATAGTTTTAAATTAAGGTAGAGGACAGGTCAAAATGCTATGGCAGAATGTTTGATCAGACTGCTCAAGACAGATTTGTTAATCTGGTTTATGGTTAATATCGCTGTAGTTACTGCATCTGTTCACCTGAAACAAAATTTGGCATAAAGTTTACAGACTGTTTTCTATCAGAATAAATAAACAAAAGTAGTCATTTTGTTTACAATAGCTTATAAATGTAGACATTTCTTTCAAAAACAGTTCATCTCCCATAGTTAGATAAACTCTGCCTTCCATCTGAGATCATGAAATGATCAAATTCCAGAAGGTGAATCCAACATATACAGCAGATGGGTGAGGCATTAAGAGCGCAGTCAGGGGCAGGAGTTACCTGGGACTGTAGACACTGCTGGACAGACTACAAGAGGTGATGGACACACTCTCACAGTCACTACCAGACACTGAGCTGAGGGGAGACTGCTGAAAACTACAAAACCAAAAGGCTAATGAGGATGGATAACTTAATAAAATGAAAACAAGCAACAGAAGGGTAAAAAATAATTTTGTAGAATTTAGTAACTCACCTGCTCTTCCGGCAGTGCTCCTTATTGTCTCTTCTGAGCTCTTTGCTCGCTCCTCTGTCTGTCTCTCTCTCCTTCTCCATCTCTCGGTCTCCAGTAGCTCCCACTTTCCGCTCAGTTCTGGGTTGCTGCTTGGACTGGTCCCCCTCACAGTCCTGCAACACCAGCAGGCACTTGTCACAGAGGGGTCCCTCTTCTTCCAAAAGCCCCTCAGAGCACCGTGTAGGCTGTGGGGTCAGTGGGACCCTCCCTGGTTTACAGTGAGGCTTGCACGACTGAGGAGGCACTCTGCAAGCAGATGACTGGATGACTGCATTAGAAGCCACTGCTGAGGTTTTACAGTGTTTGTCTAATCCAAGAGCAAGACCAAGGCCCAGCCCAGAGCTGTCTGAGCTGATGGGGTCTTCATGGTCATCACAGCTGCCACAGCACACACAGGAGTTCAGGAGACAGTGAGTGGCCACCAGGGGGCCACACGCATTCACATCAGATGAAGTGGGTCTAGGCAGGAACTTGTCCACAGCTAGCTCCGTCAGACTGGGAGAGCGAGGGTTGAAGATGACTGTGGCAGACAGCTTCATGCCTCCCATGCGGTGAGCAATGACCTCTGCGGTCTCAGGCACACAGCCCTCCAGCTCCCAGCCATTGGTGTAGGGCGGAGGCTCGGAGCCAGGGACAGAGGGAGGAGGTTTTACACAAACCCCATGGGAAATGTGGCTGCTGGGCTGCTCTGAGACAGAGTGACAGCCATTCCCCACTGGGACTTTTACCTGTACAGGCTTGTGCTGTGGAGGCCCAGGAGGGAGGGCAGGGGAGGTTGAAGCCACACAAACACACTCTCTGGAAAGGGCAGCATCCAGATCCTCCATAAAGAAGACTCTGTCATCCTCCTCTAAATGACGAGCAGTCCTGTCCCAGCATGGCAGAAGCCTATGGGGGGATGCATTTGTGCTAGAGCCACTGCCACCTGCCTCTCTATGGGGCTGATGAGCTGGTGATTGGTCCTGACTGGGAGGGGAGAGTAGAGTGGACATCTCGTCTCCCACGCGGTGCACCATCATATTGAGCTGCTCTAGCTCCTCCTCGTCATACTGCATGGAGCAAGCCAGCTCTGCCTCTTCAGCTTCCTCACACAGCAGCCCCTGCTCTGGCTCTGAGCCCTCACTCTCCTCCCAGCCCCGCTCCACCTGGGCCAGCTCTTGGCCCGCACACACAAACACAGGTGGGTCATCCGGCTCACATTTACAGCCCCCCTCAGAGCTCTCATTACTGGACAAAGTATCCTGACTGGGAGCTGGTGTGGTGTTAGCAGCCAAGCCCTGGTCCATGGGCAGCTCTCCGTCCTGGGATATGCACAGGTTTCTCTCCAGGGTCATCAGCTCGTCCTCACTCAATGTCTGCAGCAGGTCTCTGCAAAAACAGCACCATATGTGTTACTTTCCTTACCTTATTTTAAATAATAAGCTTTTCACTTTTTCCAGCTGTACCTGATTTTCTTCAGTAAAGTGCGAAATGGCCTAAAGAGTTCAGACATGTCCTCCGATTTCCGGTCTAAGTTCAAAGGTCCCTCTGAGTACACAACCAGGCCACTAGAAGAATGCAAAGGTCTATAAGTGTGTGGGAAGAGATGGAGTGGTGCAGGCACAACCTGAAGGGGACTCTTACCACACGATGGCTAGTCTGGGAATAGTAAACATCAGACCAGGTTCATAGTCGTCGATCATATCTTGTGTGAGATAGCCCAGCTTTAAGGCCCTAAAAGAAATCACAATCTTCACTTCTGAACACCTCTTTCTTTCCCCTGACAATGTGCGGTACTTACCTCTCGACAGTCTCACAGAAAAGGACAATCACCTCCTGCTGTACGTAGTATTCTTTGGGAGACTTCACAGGCACCATGGCTGACACATAACTGTTCAAAATAACATAGTGTCCATTTAACAGTCATAGCAAAGAAAGATTTTGTAAGCATTTGAATCAAGTGGAATCTGACATAGTTTACCTAAGTTCAAACTCAGCAAAAAGGCTGTCAAAATGACGCAATGCGTCCTTCATGCGGTCAGTGTAGAAGTTGAGGTCCCTAAGAGCCTGGTCTCTGGTGATGTTGCGGACCTCCTCCAGGCTGCGTGTCAGATCCTTAGCTAGGGGTCTCATGGCTATACTCTCAATCTCCCTATTCATGATGATGGAGCCAGCAGCCAAACACTAAAATATAACATAACACAAGTAAAATGGTTATTACAGAGCAATTACTTTTCAATCACTTCAAGTCTATTGTGTGCTGTAGGGAACAATGTACCTCAGCTCCAAACCACAGCTGCCCTGCCAGGTTGTCATGGCGGATTTCCTCTGGGAATTTGACGCTGAAGTCTCGGTTGGCCCGGTCGTTAGGGATACATTCATCCATGATTTGATTGATGATGTTGAGCACATTGTCCTGTGTAGAACAACAATAGAACACTCCAAGAATACTCAAATAAGACATTCATTTTTAGCACATTTGCTGCCCTCAAAATCACAAAAATGTGGCACAGGCCAAAACCGCAAACCAAGTCAATGTGAGCTGCACAAAGAACCAGTCACTCAATTGTAAACTTGACAGAAGCTTGCCTAGACAAATATTCAAAACAATGCATGAATATTTTGGAGTGTATTCTACTTCTCAAACTGTGGAATATGGTCCACTCATGGTATGCAAGTCCCTTTTGGTGGTACCTAATTAAGAGTCTTTCTGTATTCACATTTGGTCCTCCTTTGGGTTATTTCTAATACTGTGACAAATATGCAATCCATTTTTAGACCTGGTTCAGCCCTAGACGAGACCTAGAAATGTCTGGTTATAGAGATGTCGGTACTCAGAAAGGCAAATCTTTTCTTTGTGAAAGACAATCATTTTCATTTGGCCTCCTTTGGTTATTGCCTTCTTCAACCTTGTCCATGCGCATTGTTCAAGTCCATCTCCATTACTGATTCTCAATCATGCCAACAATCCACATGGCAATAATCCCAATAAAGAGCCATGTCAAAGTACAGATAGCTGCAGCAAAGGGTCCAAGTTCAACAATTTGAACAGAGTGTTCTGTACTGGGAGAGAAGTGCTGATCACTACTCGCTACTCGTACTCCCTTCCCAGGACATGGCATTTATGTGGCAGTAAAAATCTCTAATGTGCAATTAGTTATGTTCATGTTCTAAAACATGAGGTCATAATAGATGGGGGACATGTGAGAGATTTGTGGTTTTCAAAGAAATAAAGACTGATTTCCATGATTCTCTTAATATCAGAACACAACTGATATAGGAACAAGTCCCATTTTCAGCTTAGCAGCTTAACCCTTAATGCAGTAGTCAGCAGGTAGGCAAGTATATAATGTATGTCATTTAAAAGTATCGCAATACGATATTTTGAGTACAGCCCTATCAGACAGTCTGCTCTTGTTTGTAGAGACGGCCAAGACTGAGCCTGCTTGTCTCAAAGTTCAAAGTTCAAAGTCAGCTTTATTGTCAATTCTGCCATATGTGTTCAACATACAGTGAATCGAAATTTCGTTTCTCTCTGGCCAGGTAGTGCAAAAAGACAGTGTACAAAATACAATATGAAGACAAAACACAACAAAAACTATCTAAGACAGAGATCTAAGTTAAAACTAAAGTCTATGGTCTAAAATCTTAAAACAGTGCAACATAATAAATAACAAATAACCTATACTATATACAGATTTCCAAAGTGTGCAGTGTGCATCAAAATGTGCAATGGAAGATACAGCAGTGAATTGGTCATGTGCAGTAGAATGTGCATTGGAGTTAAGATAAATAAAATAAGTGTGCAACAGTAGTAATTCTAGTGCAACAGGAGTAAACAACAGTACTAAAAATTCCAGTAGTAAATGTGCAATAACAGTAGTAAACAGCAGTGCAACGGGGGTAAAAATCAATAACAGGAGTAAACAACAGTACTAAGAATTCCAGTAGTAAATGTAAGTGTGCAATAACAGTAGTAAACAACAGTGCAACAGGAGTAAAATCCAGTAGTAAATGTAAATGTGCAACAGTGCAACAGTCGTCCTTAGCAGCAGTTTTTTAAAGTGTCTAGAGTGATATGTCTTTTATGGAATACAGGTTATGCCAATATGGGGGGCGGGGCTGGGAGATGGGTAAGGTGGGAGTTCGGGTGTGAGTTCAGCCTCCTGACAGCCTGGTGGATGAAGCTGTTTGAAAGCCTGGTGGAGTGGGCCCGGAGACTCCGGTACCTTCTCCCCGAGGGCAGGAGGCTGAACAGGCTATGTGCGGGGTGGCTCGGGTCACCCACAATGCTGGACGCTCTGCGGGTGAGCCGGGTGTTAAAAATGTCTAGGAGGGAGGGGAGAGAGACACCAGCGATCCTCCCAGCTGCATTCACTATGCGCTGCAGAGCTTTCCTGTTCTGTTCAGTGCAGCTCCCGTACCACACAGTGATGCAGCTGGTCAGGACGCTCTCAATGGTGCCTCGGTAGAAGGTGGTCATAATGGGTGGAGGGGCTCCAGCTCTCCTCAGTTTGCGGAGGAAATAGAGGCGCTTCTGAGCCCTCTTTGCCAGTGATACAGTATTCACTGTCCAGGAGAGGTCCTCACTGATGTGCACCCCCAGGAATTTGGTGCTGCTCACCCTCTCTACAGCAGCACCATTGATGGACAGTGGGGGGTGCTGGGTGGGGCCTCTCCAGAAGTCAATAACAATCTCCTTGGTCTTTTCAACATTAAGAAGGAGATTGTTATTGCTGCACCACTGGGTCAGAAGGCTCACCTCACTCCTGTAGTTTGTCTCATCGTTATTAGAGATGAGACCCACCACAGTCGTATCGTCCGCAAACTTCACTATGTGATTGGTGCTGAACGCTGGTGAGCAGTCGTGGGTCAGCAGAGTGAAGAGCATCGGACTGAGCACACAGCCCTGGGGGGCTCCTGTGCTCAGTCTAATGCAGCTTGAGGTGTTTCTGCCGACCCGCACTGCCTGTGGCCTCTCACTGAGGAAGTCCAGCAGCCAATTACAGAGTGAGGTCTGAAGCCCCAGGTGGTCTAGTTTAGTGATGAGCTGTTGTGGGATTATAGTGTTGTCTGTACTCATCACTTTCAGTTAGAAAAAAAGTTTAAGGAATTTACAACTAAGTTCTTTTATATTTTTAAATGACGGATGATGTATTTGTGATTAACTAGATAAAGCATTCATTCATTTTAATAGTGCTTCATTGTATGTAATGACAAACTGAATGTACCTGATAACGTCTTTGGTTTGTTTATACTTTTCATAATGCTCTCTGTAATTATGTGTACAATTACAGCCTATTGGAGGTGTGTACTGACCTGACAAGAGCGGAACTGATTGACCAGCAGCGTGCACCTCTGAGGGTCCTTGCGCCCATCCAGACTGTCCAGCTCTGTGGCCACCAGGTTCAGCTCCTCATCTGCAAAGTAGAACTGGGCCAGAAGCTGGGGGTCGGTCCGCTATGTACACACACAAATAAAACATCATAGAGCACTACAGTAAAGCAGCAGAATAAAAATTATGTCTTGTGTCTAAAGTCAAAACA
This sequence comes from Paratrypauchen microcephalus, assembly GCA_036785185.1. Lineage (NCBI taxonomy): Eukaryota > Metazoa > Chordata > Actinopteri > Gobiiformes > Gobiidae > Paratrypauchen > Paratrypauchen microcephalus. Next base: position 451,619 of record JAVJIX010000267.1, read on the forward strand.
CAAAGGAAAGAACACATTTATAAAAATGTTGTTTCTGTGGAGGGCACACGTCTGATGCAGGTTAATGTGTTTTAGAAGAACAGACAGATCCCTGCTAGCATGATTTTCAGAAGGCAGTTTGGTTCTAAACCACCACTGCCACCCACAGCCTGTCAGTATTTTGTTGCCTTCATTCTGCTGAAGCTGCCAGTGCTTCCTGTGCGTGATGCACTCCCCATGAGCGTGGCTATTCTCTGCATATGATCCATGCTGCTGCTCTCTCTCTCATTCATTAATAATGATGACACCAACAGGAGCTACAGTTGCATGTGCACAGGCCCTGCCCAGTGCAAGCCAGTGCTGTCATAATATGATATGGTTTGTGCTTATAGAAATATACAAGATTTATTTAGGTTGACATTGGTAAATGAAAAAAAATCTTTATCGCATATTATAATCCACCACTAGGGATGTCAACAATTAATCGACTAACGATTAATTGTCGATCAAGACGTTGGTCGAACAAAATGCATTAATTGTAACTAATCGCTAATCGGGGACACGCGCACCCACATGGTTACGAAACAAGGCAACCGCGCACCGCGCTGCGCAATGCGTAGTCTCAGCCCTAGCCACAAACCAGCCGCACGAAACCAGCAGCGACACGTGGTGGTTTAATCCTGGTTTAGTCCAGGTCTAGACCTGGTTCAGTCCTGGTTTAGTCCAGGCCCAGTCCAGGTTTAGACCTGGTTTAGTTCTGGTCTAGACCTGGTTTAGTCCACGTTTAGTCCTGGTCTAGTCTCTTAGCCAATTAGGACGCAGAACACAATGTTACACTATAAAAAAGTTACACTATAAAAAAATAAATAAAAAATCCGCAAACCACGATAGAGCGAGGGATTACTGTATTTTGTTATTCAGCATCAATACATTTTTCTGCTTTTTACTAAGGAATAATTAATTGAGGAATATACAATATAATAATACTATGATATATTTATGACTCAGTGTTATGTATACTATAGCTTATATTCTTAAAGACTCTATTGAAACACTAAAATTCAGGTGAAAAACGCTGCTTATCAGTTAATCGTTAATCGATCGATAAGGTCAATCAACTATCAATTAATGAATTAATAGATAATTTGCATCCCTATCCACCACGCAAGCAAAAAACAGAATACAACAGAAATAGTGCCTTTCAAGACATCCAAAACTATTTACATTGCATTATTCATTCAATCTATATAATGGTAATCTCTATAATGGTAAGTAATAAGTAGCCACAGCTGCCCAGGGGCAGAGTGATGAAAGAGAGGCGGTCAAGCTAAGCCCTGCCATACCAACCTCAACCTCAAATCACTCACACACCACAAACTGGGCAAGGTGGGTCAAGAGTTTTGCTTTTTGCACTAGAGATAAAATTCTACCCAACTGTGGTACCTAGTATTCCCAACAGTCTCCAAATCCAAGTATTAACCAGGTCAACCGTGTTTGACTTCAGAGATCTGCCATTCTCAAGGTGGTAGGGCCATTTATGTGTACATCTGTGACAATCTGGACTCAGAAAATATGGTGCGGTTTTGGTTTCTGCTTTGGAAACCTTGATATTTCGCGTTTCGTAACTTGAATTTTCTTTCGTATCTAGAGACCAAAATTTTACGTGAAGGCGTTTCATAACTTGGAATGTTCGTTTGTTGGGTCTTTCGTAAGGTGAGGTACCACTGTATAAATTTGGAAATTCAGTTATTGCGGAAAACACAAGCTTGAACTGGACTGTGGAAGTGGCTGGCTGTAGCCTGTGGAGAATGAATCAGCAGATTGTGTCCCTGTGGTTCCTCCGCTGTCAGCTGTCCCGCACCAAACAACCCCTCCCATCCTTCATCTTGCTCGCTCAAGGTGGAGGGTTCAACTAGCCCTGTATTTATATATTATGTCATTACTGTTGTAGCCTGTCCACCACAGAATAGATGAAACTTTGTACAGCAGACACTTGGTGTTCAGAGCATTATGTTAACTAGTGACCTCCACGCATGCAGAGCTGCTGTGGGCTCAGACATCCTCCTGCACATATATCCAGGAGTCTTTGGCAGGACAGTGCATGCACTACTCTCTGATCCCACACTTAGCCAGCCCATGGCTTCCTAAAGGTGCAGGGATAGTACGTAGTATAAGAAGTCATTTTAGGCCATACATCATTACAAAGGTTTGAGTCAGTTTCTCTTAAGTACATCATTGAAAGCCACCAGACTGAAGTGTAATGGATGAGACTACAGTCCAAGGCTATAATTTGGCACAGAGGTCTGATGTAACAGCTCAGCGCTTCAGCTCATTCAGTGCTGTGACAATAGTGTGGAGAAGCCCAGCACTTAGTCCTAAGCTCTACAATAGAGACCACAGTGCTGTGACAGCACATGTGGTTGAACAGAGGAGCGCAGTGACGCAGGTGAGTGCTCATGTCCACACGAGCAAGGGCATCAACACATCTGATGACACTGTACCATCACCCACAAGTCCATGACATGACATGACAAAAAGCCTCAAGTTTTATCCCAACTATGATAAGCTATGGGAGATTTAAAGTGTCCATTGTTGACACACCTACAAATATAACAAGAATATATAACCATAACAGTGGAAACGACACCATGTCAGGACTCCTTGCGTATTTGGATAAATGTCATTCTCATTCAAGCCAGCTGAAATGTATTTGAATGTATAGACTTGGTAGTTAAACGCCCAGAAAAAGTAGGCCTACATCTACTGAAATGTCCCGTTTTTATTTTGGGCAGGTAGTCTTGTTTAGCAAGACGTTTAGTTCCTGGTTGTGTCTTCAAGAGAACAATTAATTTAACTACGTGTTTAATGAGTGAAAGGAGTGGCCTTTCTTGGTATTAAGAAAGGTGCAGCACCTGTCCTGACCAAATAAACGAGTTCCTCTGCTGTGTCACCACAGATGCCTCTCTGTAACAGATTACTGAGCAAAACAAACGTGTGAAAACATTGATCAGGGAACGTGCCACTTCCTTTCAAACTGACAAAGCAGAACAATCAAGGGGCATTCGTGACAGTGACAGTTAAATCACGTGAGTTGTGTTTACAGGGAGTAGTCTCTGGTACAGGAGTAACAAAAGCTCAACAATCACAAAGGCTGCAGCCTCGGTTCATACAGTACACACACGGCGGCTAACGCTAGCAGACTATGGTGATCTCTGATCAGGAACATTGATGCTAACCAGTAGCGCCGTTAGCAATGTTATGGTAAAGCATAAAACAATAACGCAATCATGGCAATGTGTTTTATGAGTACGTCTTACCTTTGGCTTGTATAGCCATTTGCGGAAGCGGTTCATTGTTTCCTCAGTGCCGCTCTTTGTCCCAGAAGCTCCTCTTCTTGCTGCTGTACCTGTACAGTAAACGACTCGAGGCTAGGCTAGCCACGCTGGCGTCAAAAAAGCAATTTAACAAATATAACCTCAGTGAAACAACACACGGTGTAGGCAAAGCTAATAGACAATAGTGACTCATTTCAATTTTCCCGAGTTGCCGGTGTACACGGGCTTTCCCGGTTCAGTCTTCATCATTCAAGTCCCAGTGTCCAGTGTAGAGTGGAGTTTACAGAAGAGGGAAGCACCGCTGTCTGCCTCTCCAGCGGCTCTTCTTTTCGGTGTCCTCCTCTCTCCGTGATTATAACATGATTATGCTCCTCTCTGTGACTCCGTGTCCCTTCCTCCGTGTCGGTGCCTGTCTCTTGCTTGTCTCGGACTCACACGGCTCTTGATCGGATCCCTGTGCTGCGCTGGGCCGGGGATGGCTTTGTGCTGCTCCGCCTGCGCTCCGCCGTCGACTCACAGTGACAACGTTGAACTCCCACTTTCCCAGGAAACGAGGCGTTCACGTACAGCCCTCTCCCATCAGCAAAACATGTTTTCCTGATAAGGTTGTTTTTCCGATGGGATAAATGAGAGATTAAGGTTGATCTATGCAGCACGGATTCATGTGTAGGGTATTGTTAAGAAAAGTACATGTTCATTTGTCACATGTTGTAGAGCATTTTCAAAAAATCAACATACTAGATGTATTATTATATTGCAATCTGTCTGTTATTGGTGATAATCAAGAATTCAGATTAATATTTACATATCTGATTAAGTTTAGTTGTCCTTCAAAAAAAAAATTCTTGTTGTTGTTGTTTATTAGTCACGTGTTGTAGAGCATTTTCAAAAAGTCAACATACTAGATTTATTATTATATTGCAATATGTTATTTGTGATAATCCCGAATTCAGATTAATACGTATCTGATTAAGTTTAGCTTATTATTATTATTATTATTATTATTATATTATTATTATTATTATTATTATTATTATTATTATATTATTATTATTTTATTATTATATTTTTTCTTATGGATTTTTAGATTTGGGGATTTTTGCAGCTCTTTGACATGACAGCAAGGAAATTTAAAACATGTCATCTTGCAAAATAACAATGTATTATAAGGTAAATTCTGTAGGCAAAAATGCGTGTTTGCCTTGGACTGTTTACGTTTACGACAGTTGGTTGCCAAGTAACATTAGGACTCGGTAACAGTTGAACAAAATTAGGCTTATGTTGTGTGACCCAACGTAGTGTATTTTAATCAGGCTGGTGACCGAAACTGTGAATCCTGACATCACGCAACTATTTTTCTAGGTGCTGAAAATGCCTTCGAAGTATGTGCCACTCGTGAGAGACGCCATCACGCTGCTGGATACGTTCAGTGAGAGCAGGCAGTGTCTTGACGACTTTGTAGAAGACATCTCTAAGGATCTGCAGGTTGGTCCCTCAGTTTGTCATACATGTGCTAAACCTAAATAGGGTTTTGTGCATCTCCACAGAGCTTGGATCACCTGCACAAAAGTTTCATCCTCGACACTGTTTCTGGATGTATTGAGCACAAACCATTACTTGATGTTGTTGTCAACCTCTTCTATAGAAGTGCAAAAAGCGTGCCCAAAAGTGACCTCAGCATGTATCATAGTAGGTTTACCCAGCAACATTTTCCCCCAGTATTGTGATCACCTTGTGCCCTAAATTAAATGTTTATATTCCTTAGTTGTCTTATATCTGACCACCTGTTTCTTGGATCAACTGGGACTGAAGTGTTTCGGCAGCATAGTCAAATCCCTTGGTGTTCACAAAGTACAGACAGTAAGTAATGGACATCTCACCACAAGAGAAAGAAAACAACACTTTGTCTAAGTCTTAAGTCTGTGTTTGCAGTTCTTGCTTTTCTTCTTCTCAAACCTCACCACACGAGTCCAGGAGAAGTGGGTGGGCATTTATGATGCTGAACATGTCCAGAAACAGTGGATTGAGCCTACTCTCAGGTTGTGAAAAAGTGTATTTAACATATTTTTGTTATTTAAATACTCATCCATTCCAGAATCTCATTGTGTAATTTTTTTATGTTTATGGTCCTCACATGTTCCCCTGTTAGGTGGCATCCTGAGATAATTGCTCTCCTGGAGCAGTTGGAAGTGAAAACATCAGGTGGGAATCAGCTAAGGAAGGCTCCCACTAAAACCACTAAACCTCAGGAGTTTGCTCTGACCAGGCCAAAGCCCAGAGCTCTCCTTGTGCCTGAGATCATCCCTAAGCTGGACAAAGTGCATCAGGTCAGTCATGCCCCCTGAGCCTCTCTTCTCACCATCTACTCAGACTAACACATAATGTTCTGTAGGTGCCCAGAACCACCTACAAGTCTCCAAAAGAAATGAAAATCATAGAGGATATCAAAAAAAATAACCGACAGAAGAATGAGGTGTGTTTATTTCTTGAAATATTGTATTTCAGTTACAATCACTTGCATTTTCCCTGTGTGCACTGGGCAATTCATAAAGTGATCATAATGCATTATATTATGTGATTTTTGTCTTGCATCTATTTCATGGGACAGAGACTGCTGTACCAGATCAATCATGGCAGATCATTTGGGCCTAACAGTCCACACAAGTCTAAACGCTACCAGGTAAAAAAAAATCATACTTGTATTTGCATTCTTCGTGTCTTTGGGGTTTGTCTGATTTGTTCTGTCATTTGTAAAAAATATATTGACTTCACAAACATCCAAACAACATGGACAGGCTTCAGGCAATGAAACTTGAATAATATAGGTTGAGGACAGAATATGCTTTTTCTAACATTTGAAAATGTGCATGCACACAATTGAAATAAAGCTTGAAATAAACACATTAAGTGGACATACTTAATCATACTGTTTAGTTGCCATTAATCTGGGATTAAGTATGAACATGCACCAAAGTCTATGTTCTTTGTTCATGCATGTGCCTGCACTTGTACCCATATGCAAGACTGCATCTATTTGTCAAAAACAGCTTACAAACTTGTTGCTTCTTGGAGAACACATGATGATGATCTGAGAGCACCACCCCAAACAGAAATTTCCAGGTTATTCAGATTATAGGGTCCACTTAAAAGTTGAAATTATAAATAACGTACTTTGCATTTGTCTGGGATCCAGAATACAAACTTCTTCAATACTTTACAAAGATGTGATATCCCTTTGTATAAAAAAATAACATCATACAACAAAAAGAGAGATATCATTCTGGATTTGTCAGGCAAATTTTCCAAATAATTTTCCATTAAACTAAACCTGTATTGGGTTCACTGTCAAAATGACAGAAGAGAGGCTGTAGTGTATCTCCAGTTGGTTTGTGTGAAATTGGAGGCTGTTGTATAGCCCAAAACACTATATTATATGACTGGTGATGTTAGTATGGAGTTTTTTTTTTACTCAAACCATTTTACTTTCAGATAAGATGTGTCTTTTAGAGACTGCGATGACAATATTGTTTATAACAATAATAAATAAATGAATTAATCTATCTTATAGATTGTGGTTCAGCAGGTACAATTTGAGAATTTTTAGCACACATTTGCCAGTGTTTTACACATGTTTGCTTCACAGAAAGTGGTGTCTGAGATAGAGGAAGGCATCCGTTCTAAACTAAAGTTTAACTCCTTCCAGTCTACACCACTTCCATCTACAACAAAACAGGTAATTTCATATTATGTGTATGGCACATCTGTGTGATTATATGGACAGAAATAAATGGATTAGTTAATAGTACTTGAGTATATTCATTCCAACTGGTTTAAATGTTCTTCTTCTAAGTAAATATATCTGTTTTGTTCAAATAAAAAAATCCCCCAAATAAATGATAGATGGTTATATTTATAATTTATAATATGTACTAGTGTATCATTTATAATTGCTTATCATGTGTGTCTTTGTTAGTCCAACTGGCATATTAAGATGAACAGTGCTGCTATCTTGAGACAGGAGTCACTGGTTGATCATCAGCTCAAACAGGAGCTTCAGAGGTAATATGCACCATATTTCTGACATGCATTCATGCTCCATGTATTTCATGAGTGTGGCGGCACGGTGGCTAAGTGGCTAGCACTCACGCTTCACAGCAAGAAGGTTCTGGGTTCGATCCCCGGGTCGCCTGGGCCTTTCTGTGTGGAGTTTGCATGTTCTCCCCGCGTCTGGGTGGGTTTTCTGTGGGCACTCCGGTTTCCCCCACCAACCCAAAACATGCACCATAGGTAAATCCTCCAGCTTAGGTCCTGACCGAGCCGAAGCAAGAAGATCATGGAGATGGTCCCCGGGCGCAGAAGTGTCCTGCCCACTGCTCCTAATATATGTATATATATATATAGGATGGGTTAAAATGCAGAGAAGAATTTCTCCAGTGTGAGATCAATAAAGTCACTTCTTCTTCTTCTTAAAACAGAATGGAGTGTCTGGTGGAAGGTTCACAGGAACCTTCTGCTTTCCTGCAGTGGCAAACTGAAATGCGTGAGAAAGACTTGCAGGAGGAGTTGGCTAAAGTGGAATGCAGACGACTAGAGGGTCGCATTAGCCATCAAGAGGCAGTCTTGGCCCGCTCCCATCTTTTGGCCCAGAACCATGCAGCTGCACAGCTCAAGAAAGAGGAGGTGAGGAGTGTGAAGTGTGAAGAATGAACAGGAGATTTGAGCACAATATGCTGAATCTATGTACAGTATTTGTACTGTATACAATACTAACTGTTCTAACCAACATGAGTTTCTACTGTTATTTGAAGGCAGCAGAGTTGATGCGCAGATATGCTGTCAAGAGGCTGCAGGAGGAGAAGGAGATGAAAGAGTTGGTACAACAAATCTTAGACGGTCACAAGAATGCCAAAGCTGCCAAAGAAAAGCTGTATGCAATGAAACAAAAAATCGGTAGGTCGTTGTCATATTCTTTATGTACAGGACTGTTAAACACAGGTCATAGATGCAAATACGACTAGAGAAGTTTTACAAAATAAGAAAACTAAAACAAACATAGCTAGATGAACATGGGTGTGCAAAGATATCATTTCTCTCACAATGGCAAATACTGTGTATTTGTATGAATTAAACCTGTAGTGTATTTTCTTTCAGTAAAGGAGGTCTCTGAGGAGAGTCAAGAACAACTACGTAGAGCACTGGCAGAGGCCCAGGAAGAAATGATCCGAAAATGTGAAGTTATTCGTCAAATTCATGCTATTGAATCTACGTCTCGCACCAGAAGTTGCAGTTTTGATGACAGAGAGGTGAGCAGATGATTCTGAGAAGTGAGTATTTAAATGTGTATAACATATTTCAATATGACATGGTCCTCAGACTGGAGGCCATGAGCTGCTGGGAGAGATGTCTCTGTGTGAGCTCAGGGAGCGGCTGGTTCTGGCGAAGCAGGCCCAGGCTGCAGAGAGGCTGCAGCGACAACAGAACATCCACCAGCAGAGGCACAGGAGGAAACAAATGCTCCAACACAAGCTGGACAATATCCAGCTCCACCATAATGCACTAAGACAAGCCGCAACCAGCAGGTCAGCTATTGCTTCTCACACTTTGCCTCCACATTATAACCAGGAACGCAACTTACTCAGGGACTGAAAATTTGCATCTTTTAGGTTTTAGTTTTTAGTGTATGTTGTAGATATGTAATAATATTGTCAGTTTGTGCCATAAGTTCAAGTACGCATTTATTTGTCATGTGCATAAACTACAATGTACCAAAAACAATAAATAGGTTTACCCCATTAAAATCAACATAACTGATCAGTAGCACAACAAATATTGCAGCTCATCCATCCTTAAAGCTAATGTTGGTTGATAGCATGTGTTCCTCCCTCACCCTCATCCAGCTCGGGCCCTCTACCAGAGGCCTGGGAGCTATATAAAAATATAATTATGATCATTTTCAAGTGAGCATGGTCCAAAGTAGCTGAGGGATTTTACTGCCTAAATAGCATAAATTAAATAATGGGCAAAAATGTCAATGTTTTTTGTTGTTTCTGTAATATATTTTCTGATAGGAAAGAGCAGACAAAGCTGCACCAGGGTTGTCCACAGAACGTGTCTGTAGATGAGTCTGTCCTGGCTTTGCAGAAGAGGCTGGAGGAGAAGAAACAGGAGCGCAAGTCACTCAGAGACAGGGACAAGAGCAGCAGCAGACCATTTCACACTGGAGAGTCATTCAGCAGTGTAAGTTATTCTTGTACACTTCACCAAGTCCTATGTAAACCTGTCACCTTATTATGATCATGTTTAAATGTTAAAACTCACTGCACACACTTTGTTCTTCAGCAGGGGGCTGTGAGCAGAGAGACTGGGGGGGACCTGGAGGAGACGTTAGCGCATCAAATACAGAAGCATATCTCTGTTTCTCTAATGTGACATCCTAGTGCCACTGGAGGCTACTATTGGACACGATGACAACCTTGAATATTCCTTTATGTTTTATAGTTTAATCACAGGCATCAGTAAAATAAATGGAAGTAAAAAGCAAAAACGTTTGAACTTTGTCCAGTGTGTATATATATACACATATATATGTATATATATGTATATATATATATATATATATATATATATATATATATATATATATATATATATATATATATATATATATATATATATATATATATATACACACACACACATATACTGTATATACATACATATATATATACATATATATGTATACACACACACACACACACACACACACACATACATACATACATACACACATATATATATATATATATATATATATATATATATATATATATATAATATGCATGCATGCATGCATGCCACCTGGACAACTGAGGGATACACAGATGCTCTATCAGGTTCTATAACATTCTCAGTGTCTGATAGTATTATAATCCTGAAGGACATCATACAGTATTTAAACATGCACCACAGGTAAAATCTTCCAGCTAAGGTCCTGACCAAGCCTAGCAATGAGATCATGGAGATGGGTGCCCGGGCGCCTGAGAGATGAGATGCCCACTGTTCCTTGCCTGGAAGAATCCATGACTCATCGCTGTACCAGCGAGTGAGTCTGGTAACGCTTGATCCACAGAATGCGCTGCGGTTGCGCGTAGACAGACAGCTAAGTGAACCAATCAGAGATTGCGCCATCTTGATTCAAAACTGAGGCGGAACTTCCGCTGCCTAAGAGTGACTTTGCGGGCAAAGGCGGGGGCACTGACGTCACCATCTTTGAACGAATCAGAATCGCGGAGTCCGTTTGTAACCGGAGGAGCAAGGGTGGATGGAGGGTGTCCAAATGGTATCGCGGTGTATAGGAAATACAGAGAGATATCATTTGGCTGGCCAGGTAACACTGTTCCGGAAGGATGGGGAAAATGCGGAGAAATAATTTCCCTACAGGGATAAATAAAGGATAATAATAATAATAATAATAATAATAATAATAATAATAATAATAATAATAATAATAATAATAATAATAATAATAATGTTTCTCAAACTGTGGTACCAGTGGTGGCACAAGGGTGGCCTCTGGTGGTACATTAGGCCATCTGCAGTTGTGAGTAGGTGATTTGTTTTCGAGACAAATCTAATAATGCTTTTGTCCTCCTATAATTATTTAGAACTGTCTTATCCGGCCTTAAGTCTCATTTAGAGCTAGTTTAGTCGCAGACCATGTTTAGTCCAACTTTAGTCTGAATAAAGTCTGGGGTTAGATCTGATGGTACTCTGAAATCCAAATATTGTCTTAGGTGGTACTTTGGTGGAAAAAGTTTTGAGAACCATTGACCTAAGAAGATCTTCATATTGTAGTAACATTTTTGGTTACAATGAAAATCAGCAGACGGTTATTCCAGAATTGGAGGACATTTTACATCCCACCCATCAAATATTAAATAATCCACATACAAAATACTAAAACATACAGTTTCTGAGTGAATTTACTTGTCCTGATTTATGTAAATGTTGCAAAAATGCAACACTGGGTTACAAAGGGTGCGCCTTTTACACAGAGAATCCCTAACATTTGTGAAGTGGCTGTTCACAAGAGGATGTACCAACACAGATGGGAGAGCCAGAGTGGACCTCAGTCTGCCGTACATCTCCACCTTAAAGTCACGGGCCACTCCTTTGAGGACAGTGAGGTACAGGTTAGTACCAAGGGAGTGTGCAGGGTAAACCTGCTAGGTCTGAGCCTGGCATATCAGGAGATACGGTCATGAAGCTCGCATCAACACTACCCTACACTACAGGGAAAAACTACAATGTGTATGCAGACAACTTTTTCACCTCTGTGCCTCTGCTTGTTAAACTGCTCTAGTGTGGCGTACACTTTGTTGGCACTGTTCGTCCTGGGCGTGTGCCAAGCCTCAGGTTAGCAGAAGAGAAGGAGCTGAAAAAACAAGGAAGAGGAAGCTTTGACTTCAGAGTGTCGGAAGAACACAGCATCTGTGCGGTGAGGTGGTGTGATAACCGGTCAGTCAGACTTCTCTCCACTTTTGATGGCCCAAACCCAGTCGACAAGGTTGCACGGTGGAACAAATCCACCAAGTCCTTCACTGAAGTGAAGATGTACAATAAATTCATGGGTGGGATCAACTTGCTGGATTCCTTCACAGCCAAGTACAAGTTGCACATGAGGTGCAAACGGTGGTACATGTACATCTTTTGGCACACCATCATTGCCATGGTAAATGCTTGGCTGCAATACAAGTGTGACTGCAAGAGCCTGCAGATCCCCTACTGCTGCACATTTATTTTTATCTTTACTTTCAATGCACATTCTATTGCACATTACCATTTCACTGCTGCATCTTCCATTGCACATTTTTGATGGACACTGCACATTTTGGACATCTGTAAATAGGTATTTATTTATTCTGTTGCGCTGCTTTCAGATTTTAGATTTTAGATTCTAGATTTTAGATTTTTGTCTTAGATAGTTTTTTTTGTTTGTTTCGTCTTTTATATTGTATTTTGTACCCTGTCTTTTTGCACTACCTGAACAGAGAGAAACGAAATTTCGATTCACTGTTGAACACATATGGCAGAATTGACAATAAAGCTGACTTTGATCTTTGATCATTGATCTTTTTGATCCCTGTGAAGGAAGTGCTGATCAGGAGACAGTTCCAGGTACAGCTCTCTGCCTCTCTCATTCAAACCGTAAAGAGAGGTAGACCTCTTTACACCTTACTCCGCCTCCTGATGTCCAAAAGGACAGCATTGGACACTTTCCTCATAAAGATTATAAATAGAGGCCGGTGCAGGTAAGAGCGGATACACATCCACCTCTTGCATGGAGTGCGATGTCCGCTTGTGCTTCAGAGATGACAAAAACTGCTTTCTTCAGTTTCATATTTGATGAGTGACATGATAAAGAGAAGAGTTCTGCTGCACATCATTTAATGTTCTTGTTCATATACAGGATTGTTGTATTAAATATAAGTTTTGAGTTAAAAAAAAAAACAACCTTCAAAACATTGTCATGTTCACTTAGTGCTGTTCTGTATAAAAAAATTAAAATATGTTTTGATTTTATGGAGTGAGCAAAAACTAGTTGGCTTTTATTAAATGTGAAGTTGTAATGTTGGTAACCACTAAAGCCCAGTGTTGCAATTTAGCAAAATTTCCACAGATTCCTCACAAAAAAGAAAAAAAGATAAAACAAATTATTTTCTGCATTAGAGGCTTAGGAAAAACATGTTAAACAGGTTTAAAAAAAAAATAAAAATCATCTAGGAAATGAATGCTTGGGTCTCAGAGGGTTAATCAGGCTGGTGACCGAAACTGTGAATCCTGACATCACGCAACTATTTTTCTAGGTGCTGAAAATGCCTTCAAAGTATGTGCCACTCGTGAGAGACGCCATCACGCTGCTGGACAGGTTCAGTGAGAGCAGGCAGTGTCTTGACTACTTTGTAGAAGACATCTCTAAGGATCTGCAGGTTGGTCCCTCAGAGTTTGTCATACATGTGCTAAACCTAAATAGGGTTTTGTGCATCTCCACAGAGCTTGGATCACCTGCACAAAAGTTTCATCCTCGACACTGTTTCTGGGTGTATTGAGCACAAACCATTACTTGATGTTGTTGTCAACCTCTTCTATAGAAGTGCAAAAAGCGTGCCCAAAAGTGACCTCAGCATGTATCATAGTAGGTTTACCCAGCAACATTTTCCCCCAGTATTGTGATCACCTTGTGCGCTAAATTAAATGTTTATATTCCTTAGTTGTCTTATATCTGACCACCTGTTTCTTGGATCAACTGGGACTGAAGTGTTTCGGCAGCATAGTCAAATCCCTTGGTGTTCACAAAGTACAGACAGTAAGTAATGGACATCTCACCACAAGAGAAAGAAAACAATACTTTGTCTAAGTCTTAAGTCTGTGTTTGCAGTTCTTGCTTTTCTTCTTCTCAAACCTCACCACACAAATCCAGGAGAAGTGGGTGGGCATTTATGATGCTGAACATGTCCAGAAACAGTGGATTGAGCCTACTCTCAGGTTGTGAAAAAGTGTATTTAACATATTTTTGTTACTTAAATACTCATCCATTCCAGAATCTCATTGTGTTATTTTTTTTATTTTTATGTTTATGGTCCTCACATGTTCCCCTGTTAGGTGGCATCCTGAGATAATTGCTCTCCTGGAGCAGTTGGAAGTGAAAACATCAGGTGGGAATCAGCTAAGGAAGGCTCCCACTAAAACCACTAAACCTCAGGAGTTTGCTCTGACCAGGCCAAAGCCCAGAGCCCTCCTTGTGCCTGAGATCATCCCTAAGCTGGACAAAGTGCATCAGGTCAGTCATGCCCCCTGAGCGTCTCTTCTCACCATCTACTCAGACTAACACATAATGTTCTGTAGGTGCCCAGAACCACCTACAAGTCTCCAAAAGAAATGAAAATCATAGAGGATATTAAAAAAAATAACCGACAGAAGAATGAGGTGTGTTTATTTCTTGAAATATTGTATTTCAGTTACAATCACTTGCATTTTCCCTGTGTGCACTGGGCAATTCATAAAGTGATCATAATGCATTATATTATGTGATTTTTGTCTTGCATCTATTTCATGGGACAGAGACTGCTGTACGAGATCAATCATGGCAGATCATTTGGGCCTAACAGTCCACACAAGTCTAAACGCTACCAGGTAAAAAAAAATCATACTTGTATTTGCATTCTTCGTGTCTTTGGGGTTTGTCTGATTTGTTCTGTCATTTGTAAAAAATATATTGACTTCACAAACATCCAAACAACATGGACAGGCTTCAGGCAATGAAACTTGAATAATATAGGTTGAGGACAGAACATGCTTTTTCTAACATTTGAAAATGTGCATGCACACAATTGAAATAAAGCCTGAAATAAACACATTAAGTGGACACACTTAATCATACTGTTTAGTTGCCATTAATCTGGGATTAAGTATGAACATGCACCAAAGTCTATGTTCTTTGTTCATGCATGTGCCTGCACTTGTACCCATATGCAAGACTGCATCTATTTGTCAAAAACAGCTTACAAACTTGTTGCTTGTTGGAGAACACATGATGATGATCTGAGAGCACCACCCCAAACAGAAATTTCCAGGTTATTCAGCTTTTAGGGTCCACTTACAAGTTTAAATTATAAATAACGTACTTTGCATTTGTCTGGGATCCAGAATACAAACTTCTTCAATACTTTACAAAGATGTGATATCCCTTTGTATAAAAAAATAACATCATACAACAAAAAGAGAGAGATCAATCTGGATTCGCCAGGCAATTTTTTTTTCCAAATAATTTTCCATTAAACTAAACCTGTATTGGGTTCACTGTCAAAATGACAGAAGAGAGGCTGTAGTGTATCTCCAGTTGGTTTGTGTGAAATTGGAGGCTGTTGTATAGCCCAAAACACTATATTATATGACTGGTGATGTTAGTATTTTTTTTTTACTCAAACCATTTTACTTTCAGATAAGATGTGTCTTTTAGAGACTGCGATGACAATATTGTTTATAACCATGATAAATTAATTAATTAATCTAGCTTATAGATTGTGGTTCAGCAGGTACAATTTGAGAATTTTTAGCACACATTTGCCAGTGTTTTACACATGTTTGCTTCACAGAAAGTGGTGTCTGAGATAGAGGAAGGCATCCGTTCTAAACTAAAGTTTAACTCCTTCCAGTCTACACCACTTCCATCTACAACAAAACAGGTAAATTCATATTATGTGTATGGCACATCTGTGTGATTATATGGACAGAAATAAATGGATTAGTTAATAGTACTTGAGTATATTCATTCCAACTGGTTTAAATGTTCTTCTTCTAAGTAAATATATCTGTTTTGTTCAAATAAAAAAAAATCCCCCAAATAAATGATAGATGATTATATTTATAATTTATAATATGTACTAGTGTATCATTTATAATTGCTTATCATGTGTGTCTTTGTTAGTCCAACTGGCATATTAAGATGAACAGTGCTGCTATCTTGAGACAGGAGTCACTGGTTGATCATCAGCTCAAACAGGAGCTTCAGAGGTAATATGCACCATATTTCTGACATGAATTCATGCTCCATGTATTTCATGAGTGTGTTTAAAACAGAATGGAGTGTCTGGTGGAAGGTTCACAGGAACCTTCTGCCTTCCTGCAGTGGCAAACTGAAATGCGTGAGAAAGACTTGCAGGAGGAGTTGGCTAAAGTGGAATGCAGACGACTAGAGGGTCGCATTAGCCATCAAGAGGCAGTCTTGGCCCGCTCCCGTCTTATGGCCCAGAACCATGCAGCTGCACAGCTCAAGAAAGAGGAGGTGAGGAGTGTGAAGTGTGAAGAATGAACAGGAGATTTGAGCACAATATGCTGAATCTATAGACAATATTTGTACTGTATACAATACTAACTGTTCTAACCAACATGAGTTTCTACTGTTATTTGAAGGCAGCAGAGTTGATGCGCAGATATGCTGTCAAGAGGCTGCAGGAGGAGAAGGAGATGAAAGAGTTGGCACAACAAATCTTAGACGGTCACAAGAACGTCAAAGCTGCCAAAGAAAAGCTGTATGCAATGAAACAAAAAATCGGTAGGTCGTTGTCATATTCTTTATGTACAGGACTGTTAAACACAGGTCATAGATGCAAATACGACTAGAGAAGTTTTACAAAATAAGAAAACTAAAACAAACATAGCTGGATGAACATGGGTGTGCAAAGATATAATTTCTCTCACAATGGCAAATACTGTGTATTTGTATGAATTAAACCTGTAGTGTATTTTCTTTCAGTAAAGGAGGTCTCTGAGGAGAGTCAAGAACAGCTACGTAGAGCACTGGCAGAGGCCCAGGAAGAAATGATCCGAAAATGTGAAGTTATTCGTCAAATTCATGCTATTGAATCTACGTCTCGCACCAGAAGTTGCAGTTTTGATGACAGAGAGGTGAGCAGATGATTCTGAGCAGTGAGTATTTAAATGTGTATAACATATTTCAATATGACATGGTCCTCAGACTGGAGGCCATGAGCTGCTGGGAGAGATGTCTCTGTGTGAGCTCAGGGAGCGGCTGGTTCTGGCGAAGCAGGCCCAGGCTGCAGAGAGGCTGCAGCGACAACAGAACATCCACCAGCAGAGGCACAGGAGGAAACAAATGCTCCAACACAAGCTGGACAACCTCCAGCTCCACCATAATGCACTAAGACAAGCCGCAACCAGCAGGTCAGCTATTGCTTCTCACACTTTGCCTCCACATTATAACCAGGAACGCAACTTACTCAGGGACGGAAAATTTGCATCTTTTAGGTTTTAGTTTTTAGAGTATGTTGTAGATATGTAATAATATTGTCAGTTTGTGCCATAAGTTCAAGTACGCATTTATTTGTCATGTGCATAAACTACAATGTACCAAAAACAATAAATAGGTTTACCCCATTAAAATCAACATAAATGATCAGTAGCACAACAAATATTGCAGCTCATCCATCCTTAAAGCTAATGTTGGCTGATAGCATGTGTTCCTCCCTCACCCTCATCCAGCTCGGGCCCTCTACCAGAGGCCTGGGAGCTATATAAAAATATAATTATGATCATTTTCAAGTGAGCATGGTCCAAAGTAGCTGAGGGATTTTACTGCCTAAATAGCATAAATTAAATAATGGGCAAAAATGTCAATGTTTTTTGTTGTTTCTGTAATATATTTTCTGATAGGAAAGAGCAGACAAAGCTGCACCAGGGTTGTCCACAGAACGTGTCTGTAGATGAGTCTGTCCTGGCTTTGCAGAAGAGGCTGGAGGAGAAGAAACAGGAGCGCAAGTCACTTAGAGACAGGGACAAGAGCAGCAGCAGACCATTTCACACTGGAGAGTCATTCAGCAGTGTAAGTTATTCTTGTACACTTCACCAAGACCTATGTAAACCTGTCACCTTATTATGATCATGTTTATATGTTAAAACTCACTGCACACACTTTGTTCTTCAGCAGGGGGCTGTGAGCAGAGAGACTGGGGGGGACCTGGAGGAGACGTTAGCGCATCAAATACAGAAGCATATCTCTGTTTCTCTAATGTGACATCCTAGTGCCACTGGAGGCTACTATTGGACACGATGACAACCTTGAATATTCTTTTATGTTTTATAGTTTAATCACAGGCATCAGTAAAATAAATGGAAGTAAAAAGCAAAAACGTTTGAACTTTGTCCAGTTCTATTTATTTATTTATTTATTTATTTATTTATTTATTTATTTACATGGATGCCACCTGGACAACTGAGGGATACACAGATGCTCTATCAGGTTCTATAACATTCTCAGTGTCTGATAGTATTATAATCCTGAAGGACATCATACAGTATTTAAACATGCACCACAGGTAAAATCCTCCAGCTAAGGTCCTGACCAAGCCTAGCAATGAGATCATGGAGATGGGTGCCCGGGCGCCTGAGAGATGAGCTGCCCACTGTTCCTGAAGGATGGGTCAAATGCAGAGAAATAATTTCCCTGCAAGGATAAATAAAGGATAATAATAATAATAATAATAATAATAATAATAATAATAATAAAAAAGTGGTGGCACAAGGGCGCTCTCTGGTGGTACATTAGGCCATCTGCAGTTGTGAGTAGATTTGTTTTCTCTAGAGACAAATCTTATAATGCTTTTGTCCTATAATTATTTAGAACTGTCTTATCTGGCCTTAAGTCTCATTTAGAGCTAGTTTAGTCTCAGACCATGTTTAGTCCAACTTTAGTCTGAATAAAGTCTGGGATTAGATCTGGTGGTACTCTGAAATCCAAATATTATCTTAGGTGGTACTTTGGTGGAAAAAGTTTGAGAACCATTGACCTAAGAAGATCTTCATATTGTAGTAACATTTTTGGCTAAAATGATCATCAGCAGGCGCCAGTGTCGCCCTCCGCTGGCCATTTACGGCACTGTCTTGGTCAATTCCTCCTCTTTCTCCTCTAAAGCGGAATCACATGATGCGTATTTGTCATATGACTGTGATGAGGGACAGATCCCACTGCGAGCAGGCTTCTCCGGCTCCTCCACACAAAACAAAGGAGGCTTGAGGATCCGGTGTCCGGGATGAGAAGCTGCAGCGGTTTATTGTTTGGAGGCAGTGCAGCTCGATAATCACGGCGGGATGCGGGACCGGGGAGCCCTGCCTGCGCTTTTCGCTGCCTCTCTGCTCGGTAAGTAAAGCAAACTCTGTTCTGACAATCATTCAAATCAATCAAAAGTTCTGACAATCATTAATCGCCATTGGAGGGGTAATTCTTTGCAAATGTCAGAAAAGATGGGCCTATAAAAGTTCCTGGGAGTAGCCTTGTCAATTTTGTGTTCAACTGTTTTCCTGTTTGTGGAGATCTAAATTAAATGTAGGGTTTGTTATTATCAGGAGGAGTTTTTCTGTAAAAGTTCCCATTGCATTAGGCAGGGCAACATTTTAACTGGTCCGAGGAGACACAGCCACATAAACCACATGACCTGCTCCTTAATAATTGCATTGCAGGAGGAGGAGGAGGCGCATATTCAAGACCACATGGATAATGTGATTAGAGCCACAATATGGACTCTGTGTGGCTGGCTGTGCTGGGTCACGCTCTGACTTTAGTCCAAGAACCAAAAAAAAAACAAAAAACAAATAAGGACGATGCGTTATTTTCATGAAAACCACACGAATTATAAAGTGAGATTCACACAGAAAACATATAGGTGACATTGTGAGACAAAAACATACCTGTGCTTGTCTTACAAACAGATCAACACTTTTTTTTTTTTTTGGAGAATAGTTTTTTTTAGATTTGCATCCTCCTCCATCCTCCTTTTTCTTCATCTCTCAAGTTTAACAATGATCTGATAAGATAAAATTTATTTATTTATTGATCTCACAGGAGAAATTCACTTGCCACATTAGCTCCAGGCAGCTTAGTGCAAAAGAAAATTTGAACAAAAAAAGTGCAGGCAGACATGATAACTGCACGTTTGAACTATATAGTGGAGTTATACAGTCTGATAGTGGTGGGGATGAAGGATCTAAAACAAAAAAAAGGAGTGTCTAGTACATAAGTTCACAGTTCCAATTTCAAAGCTTTGTAATTCTGTTCATGTCCTATCATCCCTGTTATACCACAGCCACTTTTTTTGGCTGTTGTTGCTTGAGCTGTTTTAGGGTATTGGGGTTAAAGTATTATGTTGAGCCTCTGTGTTGAGGTGGGGAAACCCTGATAATCCTGGGCTTTGGAGTGTGCTTACTGCTTGTATAAGCTTGTGCACTAGGATGTAGGAATAGAAAATGCCCTTAATTTGTACTATATTATTGCATTGTATAAGGCAATGAAGTAAACTGGACACAAATAACCGACCAACAATTCAGTGACATTTGTAAATTTCACACATTTTGCATGTGTTTCAGGTCTAGTGCTGAGCCAGACTACTCTGTCCCCTGCCCTCACTGACACCACAGTCAATGAGAATGTGACCCCCCTGGCCCTCCTGACCAGTACCCCCGGCACACCCATCAGCACCACCCCAGGGTGCTCTGCCTTCAACACGTCCACATGTGAGCCGTGTGCCCCGGGATCCCAGTACGACAACAGTGAGTCTTTTTTCCATCTCTCACACATCGTTTAGTTGAGGCCTGAGGGAGCAAATGGCAGAACCGCTAAATTACAATTTGATTTGAATAGGTCCTGTTCTGGGCCTTCATTCATCATAACCACCATAGTAACCTGCAGTGCCATGTGTATTCCAATTGTCATTCCAGACACTCTGCTGTGTGCATGCTGTACAGAACCTGGGCTCTGTCTATTTCCTGGAGCATGTCTACAGTGCCCTGTGGGCTCCTATCAGCCTCTGGCGGGACAGCAGCAGTGTCTGCCCTGCGCCCGTGGCTTCTACACCAAGTAATAACTCCAGTATATATAAGTAATAATCTATTTGTGTGAGCTTGGACTCAAATGGATTTTACTCATCACAGTTTCACAGGGAGTCCACTGTGCCATGCCTGTCCTTTAGGGTCCTTCAACAACATCACAGGAGCAGATAGCTGCATCAGCTGCCCTCCAGGTCAGCCATTATATCTGACATAAAACAAAATAACTAATCTACAATTCAGACCATGACTCAACTCGCACTGATGATGCTTTGGCTGTGGCTGTTATCTAACTGTTCTTTTTCCTCAGGTTCCTTCTCTTCTCTGCAGAGTTCCACATCGTGCTCACAATGTTCACTGGGAACCTTTTGCAAGTAATCTTAAAAATCTCTTTGTTCTTCCTGGTTACTACAGTCCAAACATTTGTTTTTGGAAAAGTACTTATCTAACTCCCACATCAGGCATCACATGCTTTGATCTCATTCATCTGTGTGTGCTTCCACACTGTGGTTTTTATTCACCAACAAACTTTATATAGACCATTATGATTAATACATTATGATTAATACATATTGGGACACATTTCTGAGTGTTTTGCAATAAATATGTCATGGCTTCTCTAATACAAATAAAGTCATTAAAGATCCCATGACATGGTACTTCTTGATGCTTTTATATGGTGCCTTAATGGTTCCCAAATACTGTAAATGAATCCTTCTTCAAAATCAAGACTCAGTGCATGAGAAAGACACATGTACACAGACATGGAAAGTTTCCTTGTTCAGGATCGCCTGTTTGAGCTGTGTTTTTTCAAACGCAGAAAAGGACCGCAAATGCTCAGTTTACACATTTCGCAACTTTTAGCCATGGGGGGGGGCTAAACAGGGTAGGGGAGCTCACATTAACGTTCAAATACCTCAGAAAGTGAAAATTTCATGCCATGGGACCTTTAAACCCAGTTAATTCAGCTGAACTTAAAATATCAGTCTATTTAAAATAGATTGTACAAGCTATTATAAATATTTAAATTTTATGTTTTCTTTTTTTCAGCTCATCTGGTTGCTCAAAGTGCCAAACATGTCCAGCGGGTCAGGAGGCTCTGCAGAATGGTGCCACAGACTGTACTCCCTGTCGACCAGGTCAGTCCTTTAAACTTCTTCAGCATCACTGTCATCACTGAGCAGTCAGGAGAGTGTTCTGTTCTGCACAGGCATGCACAAGCCAGCTCGCCAAACTATGTGCCAAATCTGCAACAGTGGCTCCTACCAAATCCACTGGGGTCAGGAGCAGTGTGAGATCTGCCCAGAGAACCACTACTGCCCTGTAAGCTCTGTACACACTCACATCATACACTGTTTTTTATCTTGGCACTTGTACCGTGTATTTGTTCTTCAGAGTCCAGACGTGAATCCAATCCAGTGCCCGAGCGATGCGTTCTGTCCTCAGGGAAGTCTGGCCCCTGGCTACTGCATGGAGACCTTCTTCCGGAAAGCAGGGGACACGTGTGAACTGGCCCCTGTCACTATAGCTCTGCTTGTAGTTGGAGGAGGAGGCAAGTATAATATTGATGTTTAGATGATTTGTCTTAAACATTTGTCTCAAATGTTTGCTCCTATTGCAGTGGCCTTGCTCTTCATCATCCTTATGCTGCTTCGTCGGCGCAGAGACACAGATGGGGAGCTGTCAGTGGCAAGGGCCCCTCTGCTGCGTAAAGAGCGACCCCAAGGCCGATACTATGGCATCCCCTGTGACGCTGAGCCTGTGTATGCAGGCTGGTGACATGCCTGCTTTATGGACTAAGCATGATATTTTCACTTTCCTTAATGAACTTGTGGTGACCAGGCTTTTCACCACCTTTGATTTAATTACAAAACACATAAGTCCATTGTAGACATGACACTGTTCTACACATGACAACTTTGTAAAGGTTATTGGATTATTAGAGGTATGTTGGTGCAAACATTCTCTCGCAAAAAGCACTTTTCCTTGAGGTAATTAATTTACTTCACACATGGGAGTCTGCCCTCTTTATTTTATGCAAGTTGTCTGCAGAGCATTTGTGGTTGCTTGAATTTTGTATTTAAATTCTGAAACCTGTTTCCTAATTGTGTTCATCTCATATTTTTTTTATGTTTTAACAACAACAACAAAAAAGAATTATAGTAATACATGGGGGGGGGGATTGAATGTTGCCCTGTCCGTTTAACACACATAATAATGGCTAGTATTCATATTACATACATTACATGCATTACATACATACTACAGCATTCTTATATGCATTTTCACACTTAATTTTTTATGTCAACAGGGAAACACAGTGACTAACAAACCAAAGCATTGGAGATAAACATATTAGAGCATGTCCAGGGATACAGTGTAAAATGTTCATGCTGTACAGTAGGCTGCTTGTATGAATGGAGTATGCTATTGGCCTGTTAGGCAAGACATATCTTTAATTTAATTTAACAAATCTTTAATTTATTCTATACGATGCTGCAGAATCTAACTTTGTGGTCATTCTATGTAGATGTTATTAATTTGCCTGGAATGTTTCACTATATGGTATCAAGCTGACTTATCTTGTTAGTTATCTTAGTTCCATGTGTTTTTCTTCCCAAAAATGCATTCTTACTTTCCACTGATCTAACATGTCATTTGGCCTGATGGCATCATCTGCTTGTCTCCATGTTTAATGCTACTCTGTGGAGCATTCCAGGTAAAGCAGTAACATCTTTTTGGAGAATAACAAGTAGTGGGCCATCATAAATCAGAACGGTTACACAGTGCACCTTTTAGTCTTTATAACACAATCACTATAATGTATTTGTGATCTCTCAAGTGCACGTGCACAAAAGTGGGACTAAACCTGAACTAGGAACAAAGAGGAACAAATGACTACATCAGTACTAAACTGCTAAACCAGACCAGTACACTCTCAATCCTCATTACCACCATACCTGCCATATAGCTTAGATTACATTAGATTCAACTTTATTGTCATTACACATGTATAAATACAGGTACCGAAATGTGGTTTAGCATCTAATCAGAAGTGCAAGGAGCAGCAAGTACGATATATACAGTATACACAATATACATATACAGTATGGTTGTAGAATACAGATAAATAGGGAAATATAAACACGTGGGAGTACTTTGTCTATGTAGGGCAGGCACGTCCAAACTATGGCCCGTGGGCCAAATGCGGCCCTCAGACAATTTTTTCTTGGCCCTCAGGCTTCCAGGTGAATTGGCTCAAATTGCCTTGAGCAGAACTTTTGACTGCAAGTTTCTTGAAAAGCTACCTTGATAAGACAATATTAAATATTTCTTGTGTGGTTTTGAGGATCTTGGCATGAATAAAGGACTGATATCTCATTCTAACGTGTTAAACATGCATATATTTCAATTATTGACTGTACTGAGCACCAGTCTATGGCCCCCAATCGGCCCTCTGCTTCATCTGTGTTTAGATGTGGCCCCTAATGAAAAAAGGTTGGACACCCCTGATGTAGGGGATATAAACATTATAAACAAGTATACAAGTATGTATGTATGTATGTATATATATATATATATATATATATATATATATATATATATATATATATATATATATATATATATATGGGTCATTCCAGAATTGGAGGACATTTTGGCTTTAAAATTCTTGAAAAATAAACCTTCACTTTTCTGATTTTCTGCTACATATTCATCAATAATAGGTAATAAACTATTAAATGCTTGATTAGCTCAGCTTACGGTCAATGGTAAATTTTTTATTATATGATTTATATGGTTTATTTATTTATTTACTCTAATCACAGTAACAGGGTTGCAGGTAACAGGGTTGCAAAATTGCGCTAATGTTAGTTTTATCTCAGGAATAGAAGCTAGCTGTTTAGCTAGCTGTTATTACTAATCAAGAGGAAAAACTTATTTATGCAAATATGTAAAGGAAAAAAAAAAGTCTTATTCTGATCATTTGCATAACAGGGTTGCATGAGGCAGAGTGAGACATTCAATCAAGGCTGTTTTATAAAAATATGAAAAATAGAAGAGAAGATAAACCTTTGCTCTGCCCATTCTTTGATGATGTCGAGTCCAGGGGATCATGTGGTTTCTGTTTTCTTCTTCTTCTACCAGACTAAAAATGTTCTGGTAACAGGGTTGCATGCATGTTGTGGGACACATGTTCCATGAATAATAATTATTATATGAAATATTATTTCTATTAAAACAAATGTTCCCACAGTTACAAGAGATGGCAATGAAACAAATTATAGAAAAAACAAGAAATTTCAATTAAATTTAACTGGTTTATTTGAGATTCAGTTTGGTCATTAGAGGGGTGGGACAAGAGGAAAATGGCATTTTGGGGGGTACCCCAGACTTATTTGGTATTATAAAAACTATTTTCAAGCATTCTTTTCTCTTAGGTTTTTTTAGATTTGGTCTCAAGATTAGATTTGGATTTGGACAAGTAAATTCACTCAGAAACTGTATGTTTTAGTACACTCAACAAAAATATAAACGCAACACTTTTGTTTTTGCTCCCATTTTTCATGAGATGGACTTAAAGATCTAAAATTCATTCCAGATACACAATATTACCATTTCTCTCAAACATTGTTCACAAATCTGTCTAAATGTGTGATAGTGAGCACTTCTGCTTTGCTGAGACAATCCATCCCACCTCACAGGTGTGCCACATCAAGATGCTGATCTGACATCATGACCAGTGCACAGGTGTGCCCCAGACTGCCCACAATAAAAGGCCACCCTGAAATGTGCTTTTTTTGTTGTTGCTTTATTGGGGGTCTGGGGACTCAGAACCAGTCAGTATCTGGTGTGACCACCATTTGCCGTATGCAGTGCAACACATCTTCTTCGCATAGAGTTGATCAGATTGTCAATTGTGGCCTGTGGAATGTTGGTCCACTCCTCTTCAATGGCTGTGCGAAGTTGCTGGATATTAGTGGGAGCTGGTACACGCTGTCATATACGCCGGTCAAGCACATCCCAAACATGCGCAATGGGTGACATGTCCGGTGAGTATGCTGGCCATGCAAGAACTGGGACATTTTCAGCTTCCAAGAATTGTGTACAGATCCTTGCAACATGGGGCCGTGCATTATCTTGCTGAAACATGAGGTGATGTTCATGGATGTATGGCACAACAATGGGCCTCAGGATCTCGTCACGGTATCTCTGTGCATTCAAAATGCCATCAATAAAATGCACCTGTGTTCTTCGTCCATAACAGATGCCTGCCCATACCATAACCCCACCACCACCATGGGCCACTCGATCCACAACATTGACATCAGCAAAGGGCTCACCCACACGACGCCACACACGCTGTCTGCCATCTGCCCTGAACAATGTAAACCGAGATTCATCCGTGAAGAGAACACCTCTCCAACGTGCCAGACGCCATCGAATGTGAGCATTTGCCCACTCAAGTCTGTTAGGGTGACGATCTGGAGTCAGGTTAAGACCCCGATGAGGACGACGAGCATGCAGTTGAGCTTCCCTGAGATGGTTTCTGACAGTTTGTGCAGAAATTGGTTGGCTGGTTAGCTCAACTGGTAAGTCATGGACTTTCCCCCTGGGGGTTGTGGGTTCAAATCCCCCCCGGGCAATGAGCTAACCAGTGTGGGTCCATGGGCAAGACCCTTCAAGGTACTGCCCCCCGGGCGCCGAAAAAGATGGCTGCTCACTGCTCCTGAAAAGGATGGGTCAAATGCAGAAGTCAAATTTCTCCCGTGTGTCACTGTGTGTCATTGTGTGTGACCAATGAAGGCTTAAGCTTAAGCCTAATCTTAAATTGTTTGGTTATGCAAACCAATTGTTTCAGCAGCTGTCCGAGTGGCTGGTCTCAGACGATCTTGGAGGTGAACCTGCTGGATGTGGAGGTCCTGGGTAGAGGTAAGATCTTAAGCCCAAGCCCGAGCCTAAAATGTCAATCATTGCTTCGGGTCGGGTCGGGCCGGGCTTCTCTCTCGTTGACTTTTAAAAAAATAAATATATGTTTATAAAAATGTATACTAAAACGATGTGTGGGTACTAAACTAAGGAATACTTGTTTTAAAATAAATTATTTGGATAAAACAGAGAAGGCGCTGTAATGTAATTGCTATTTAACTACTAAACAGGAGCCGCAGAGCCAGAGCATGCTCTGCGCACGTGACCGCCGCCCTCTTAATAATCTTCCCCTCCGCAAGTCCGCATCTATTTTGACCTGGTATCCTCAATATGGAGGAGCAAGAAGTTAAGGATAAACTAAAGACAGGAGAACTGAAAAGACAAACGTGCACCGGTAAGAGTGAGGTGTGGAAAAGCTTCAAATTGTTGAAAATGCTACAGAAACTTGCGTTGGCTTCGCTGAATGTAGTCAATGTGGCGCTTTGCTTTCATACGAGAGCAAAAAGACTGGCACCTCGACGCTGAGCAGGCATTTAAACAGCTGTACTGTGATTTGTTTCAAAAAACGCCCCTCTTCGCGCTAAGCAGGCCATCACAGACAAGTGCCTGGACTTTTGTTATCATAAATCACCCCTCCTCCTCCCGAGTCCTCACAAATAAAATATGAAATTTCGGGTTTGCTTCGGGCTCGGGCCGGCAAATCAAGTTAATTGGTCGGGCTCGGGCTTTAATACCCGCGGGCCGGGTCGGGTCGGGCTGGATTTTTTAGGCCCGATCTTACCTCTAGTCCTGGTCTGGTATGGTTACACGTGGTCTGCGGTTGTGAGGCTGGTTGGATGTACTGCCATATTCTCTGAAATGCCTTTGGAGACGGCTTATGGTGGAGAAATGAACATTCAATTCACGAGCAACAGATCTGGTTGACATTCCTGCTGTCAGCATGCCAATTGCACGCTCCCTCAATGCTTGTGACATCTGTGGCATTTTGCTGTGAGACAAAACTGCACATTTCAGAGTGGCCTTTATTGTGGGCAGTCTAAGGTACACCTGTGCACTAATCATGATGTCAGATCAGCATCTTGATGTGGCACACCTGTGAGGTGGGATGGATTATCTCAGCAAAGCAGAAGTGCTCACTATCACACATTTAGACAAATTTGTGAACAATGTTTGAGAGAAATGGTAATATTGTGTATCTGGAATGAATTTTAGATCTTTAAGTCCATCTCATGAAAAATGGGAGCAAAAACAAAAGTGTTGCGTTTATATTTTTGTTGAGTGTATGTGGATTATTTAATATTTGATGGGTGGGACGTAAAATGTCCTCCAATTCTGGAATGACCTCTATCTATATGGGGACTCAGAACCAGTCAGTATCTGGTGTGACCACCATTTGCCGTATGCAGTGCAACACATCTTCGCATAGAGTTGATCAGATTGTCAATTGTGGCCTGTGGAATGTTGGTCCACTCCTCTTCAATGGCTGTGCGAAGTTGCTGGATATTAGTGGGAGCTGGTACACGCTGTCATATACGCCGGTCAAGCACATCCCAAACATGCGCAATGGGTGACATGTCCGGTGAGTATGCTGGCCATGCAAGAACTGGGACATTTTCAGCTTCCAAGAATTGTATACAGATCCTTGCAACATGGGGCAGTGCATTATCTTGCTGAAACATGAGGTGATGTTCATGGATGTATGGCACAACAATGGGCCTCAGGATCTCATCACGGTATCTCTGTGCATTCAAAATGCCATCAATAAAATGCACCTGTGTTCTTCGTCCATAACAGATGCCTGCCCATACCATAACCCCACCACCACCATGGGCCACTCGATCCACAACATTGACATCAGCAAAGGGCTCACCCACACGACGCCACACACGCTGTCTGCCATCTGCCCTGAACAATCTAAACCGAGATTCATCCGTGAAGAGAACACCTCTCCAACGTGCCAGACGCCATCGAATGTGAGCATTTGCCCACTCAAGTCTGTTAGGGTGACGATCTGGAGTCAGGTTAAGACCCCGATGAGGACGACGAGCATGCAGTTGAGCTTCCCTGAGATGGTTTCTGACAGTTTGTGCAGAAATTGGTTGGCTGGTTAGCTCAACTGGTAAGTCATGGACTTTCCCCCTGGGGGTTGTGGGTTCAAATCCCCCCCCGGGCAATGAGCTAACCAGTGTGGGTCCATGGGCAAGACCCTTCACGGTACTGCCCCCCGGGCGCCGAAAAAGATGGCTGCTCACTGCTCCTGAAAAGGATGGGTCAAATGCAGAAGTCAAATTTCTCCCGTGTGTCACTGTGTGTCATTGTGTGTGACCAATAAAGGCTTAAGCTTAAGCCTAATCTTAAATTGTTTGGTTATGCAAACCAATTGTTTCAGCAGCTGTCCGAGTGGCTGGTCTCAGACGATCTTGGAGGTGAACCTGCTGGATGTGGAGGTCCTGGGTAGAGGTAAGATCTTAAGCCCAAGCCCAAGCCCAACCCGACCCCGGGTCGGGCCTAAAATGTCAATCATTGCTTCGGGTCGGGTTGGGCTGGGCTTCTCTCTCGTTGACTTTTTAAAAAATAAATATATGTTTATAAAAATGTATACTAAAACGATGTGTGGATACTAAACTAAGGAATACTTGTTTTAAAATAAATAATTTGGATAAAACAGAGAAGGCGCTGTAATGTAATTGCTATTTAACTACTAAACAGGAGCCGCAGAGCCAGAGCATGCTCTGCGCACGTGAACGCCGCCCTCTTAATAATCTTCCCCTCCGCAAGTCTGCATCTATTTTGACCTGGTATCCTCAATATGGAGGAGCAAGAAGTTAAGGATAAACTAAAGACAGGAGAACTGAAAAGACAAACGTGCACCGGTAAGAGCAGGGCTCTCAACTTTCGAGCGGGGTCGTGCGTGTGACTGCGTAATTTCCGGGGGGAGGGGTTGCGAGTGACTATTTTTTTTTTCTGCGAGGAGGGGGGGGTGGGAGGGTGGGGAACGAATGGCACTGAAACCGCGTAGTGCCTGTTTCTGGGCACAGAAGCGCTGCGCTTGAATTACATAACTAAATTTCAGCGTGAGAAATACCATGTGTTGCGTGTGAACACGTCAAATTGCGTGTGTCACACTCTCAATGCGTGAGACTTGAGAGCCCTGGGAGGTGTGGAAAAGCTTCAAATTGATTGTTGAAAATGCTACAGAAACTTGCGTTGGCTTTGCTGAATGTAGTCAATGTGGCGCTTTGCTTTCATACGAGAGCAAAAAGACTGGCACCTCGACGCTGAGCAGGCATTTAAACAGCTGTACTGACAAAATTGATGATCGTCAAACATCTATATTATCATTTGTTTCAAAAAACGCCCCTCTTCGCGCTAAGCAGGCCATCACAGACAAGTGCGTGGACTTTTGTTATCATAAATCACCCCTCCTCCTCCCGAGTCCTCACAAATAAAATATGAAATTTCGGGTTTGCTTCGGGCTCGGGCCTGCAAATCAAGTTAATTGGTCGGGCTCGGGCTGGGTCGGGCTTTAATACCCGCGGGCCGGGTCGGGTCGGGCTGGATTTTTTAGGCCCAATCTTACCTCTAGTCCTGGGCTGGTGTGGTTACACGTGGTCTGCGGTTGTGAGGCCGGTTGGATGTACTGCCATGTTCTCTGAAATGCCTTTGGAGACGGCTTATGGTGGAGAAATGAACATTCAATTCACGAGCAACAGATCTGGTTGACATTCCTGCTGTCAGCATGGCAATTGCACGCTCCCTCAATGCTTGTGACATCTGTGGCATTTTGCTGTGAGACAAAACTGCACATTTCAGAGTGGCCTTTTATTGTGGGCAGTCTAAGGTACACCTGTGCACTAATCATGATGTCAGATCAGCATCTTGATGTGGCACACCTGTGAGGCGGGATGGATTATCTCAGCAAAGCAGAAGTGCTCACTATCACACATTTAGACAAATTTGTGAACAATGTTTGAGAGAAATGGTAATATTGTGTATCTGGAATGAATTTTAGATCTTTAAGTCCATCTCATGAAAAATGGGAGCAAAAACAAAAGTGTTGCGTTTATATTTTTGTTGAGTGTATGTGGATTATTTAATATTTCATGGGTGGGACGTAAAATGTCCTCCAATTCTGGAATGACCTATATATATCTATATATCTATATCTATATCTATATCTATCTATCTATCTATCTATATATCTATATCTATATCTATATCTATATCTATATATATATATATATATATATATATATATATATCGTTGTTATTGTTTATATTTAATTTTGTATTTTATTTTAATTCGGCGTCTATAAAATAATTTTTCTTAACAGTGGTTAGGGAAGGTGGTCTTAGAAGAGTGGCCGCTAAATGGCACCACATGCTTCGCTTTCTAGCTGGATTCTTGGACTTTCAGGCTTCCGTACTTTTGTAGCTGGAGGAAAAATGGCTGCGGTCTTTGCAAGACGAGCGTGCGGTTAGTATTTTACTTAAATTTGATCCAATATCTGATAAATAGCTTGTTTTTTATAGAATCTGGATATAATTGATTGTTTGAATGATTGTTGGGAACACTTTGCTTCCCCATACCTAAAAGCCTCATATGGCCTCACATCTGTCCTGTGTTAGTATAGTCCGTATGTTGACATGTTGCCCTTGGGCTTCTTATCAGGTCTGCTGAGGCCAGTCGCTGTTTCTCTGGGCAGGACGGCTTCAGTCTGTCACCTGTTCAGCGCTGTTCGTCCCCAGCGGCTTTGTACCTTTATCCTACCCAAGATATGTGATCCTGTGCCGGCTTCACTTGGACTCACATCGCGGAGCAGCATCCTCCAAAGGTGAAGACCAAAGACGGCAATGCAGACTTAAACACGTTATTAAAGGGATATGCCACCCCCAGGTCAAATTTGGGCATCTCCCCACAGTCCAGAGACTAAAATAAGTGGTGGAAAGCGTTTTCCTGCTCACCCAGCCATTGTCCGAGTCTGTCGCCACTGACCGCCACGGTATCTGCAGCTCCTCCGCCTTAGACTGGAGTCTAACGTCGCCAGAGAAAGATTTCGGCCAAAAGGAATTAATTTGCTCGATGCGTTTCCCAATTACTTTATGTGTAGTGCGCATTCATATCGAGTGCAAATAAATGTGCAAATCAACACGGAGAGCTTGCCTTGGTCATTTTGGGTGGGAACTATTTTCCAGTGCGTAAGAATACAGCCGTATCACGCAGCACGCTGCCAGGGGAATCCCTGTTACGCACCGGGAAGGGAGTTCCCCTGTTGCACAACGTGGTGCGTGATTCTTATTTTAGTCTCTGGACTGTGGGGAGATGCCCAAATTTGACCTGGGGGTGGCATATCCCTTTAACTAAATGTGAGCATGTGTGAAGAATCCCTCAGTCGTCCAAGTAGAATCCATGGCAAAAGGAGAAATTAAATTTGTCAACTGGACAAAGTTTATTTGGTCGAGTACGTTTCGCAGCTCATCCAAGCTACTTCAGTTCTGGTCAGACGCTGGTGGACACTGCTTATAACTAGCTGCAGGGAGGAGCTAACTACAGTGAAATTACTATGAAACTATCACACCTTAGCAGAGCCATTCAGGGCCATAATGGGTGTTTTCACACCTCTGGACCTGACCTGGCTAACCCTAATGTTTTTCTTTGTTTTGATTTAGGTTTGAGATTAGAGTTATAGATGGGAGACAAATGATGTCTGAGACCTCCATTTCTGTTCAAGGAAGGGTTCGTTTCTTAAAGGTACAGTGTGTAGGATTCGTGGCGCATTGGTGGATGGTGGCTATTGCGCTTCCTGTTTTAGCTCGCGTACCCGCGCACGAACGCGTGAAGCGCACCCAGCGCTGTGCAAGCCCTCGCCAACAACTACTGTATAAATAAAACGCGGTCCCGTTCACTGTTTTTTTTTTTTTTTTTTTCGCATGAAAGCACACATTCCCGATCGTGTACCATGACAATCTACACATCAAATGAAACCTTACAGTCTCCTCTTTTTGATTATGCAATTCATTTCCCGGCACAACAATCACTCCCCGAGCACATGGGGCTTTTATACAGAAAAGCACAAAACAAGGTTTGTTACTTTGCTTACCTTTTGAAGGCTCTGGACAGGTCAAACGCCAGTATTTCACCATAAGCTTGGTCTCAATCTGTCCGTAAGGATCCAGCGAATAAAATCCAGTAAAACAATTTAGTCCAAAACACGTGTTGGATCCATTACGACGTGTGATCCGTCAACATGCTTGTCGTCGTTTATCCAAACGCGTACTATCTCGTGTGAAAACAAGGAGCCCAAGGCGAAGGCGGAGCCCAAATGTCCTGCGGCTCTTGTAATCAAAATGGCTGCCTCTATATGGGGAAGATCCCTCCTTTTATGCGACTATATCCAAGTCCAACAGAATACTTTGATTTCATGATGGAAGTGAAAAGGCTTGGAAAACACTAATGGGTAAAAATCTTACACACTGTCCCTTTAAAGGGACAGTGTGTAAGATTTTTACCCGTTAATTACCGAAATTGAAGATACCCATTCAAAAATACATTGTTTTCCAAGCCTTTTCACTTCCATCATGAAATCAAAATATTCTTTTGGACTTAGATATAATCACATAAAAGGGGGATCTTCCCCATATTAGAGGCAGCCATTTTGAATACGAGAGCCGCAGAAGGACATTTGGGCTCATCCTTCGCCTAGGCTCCTGCTAGCAGCTGCTCAGCCACTGCTAGCAGGAGCCTAGCAGCGGCTCCCGCTCCCTCAGGCAGCGCGCCTGAGGGAGCGGAGGAGAGGAGAGAAGGGGAGCGGGGAGCCTCGTGGTTTTGGCTAAACAAGCATGCTGCTGTATCACACGTCGTAATGGATCTAACACATGTTTTGGACTAAATTGTTTTACTGGATTTTATTCGCTGGATCCTTACGGACAGATTGAGGCCAAGTTTATGGTGAAATACAGAGTTTGACCTGTCCAGAGCCTTCAAAGGTAAGCTAAGTAACAAACCTCGTTTTGTGCTTTTCCGTATAAAAGCCCCATGTGCTCGGGGAGTGATTGTTGTGCAGGGAAATGAATTGCATAGTCAAAAAGAGGAGACTGTAAGGTTTCATTTGATGTGTAGAGTGTCATGGTAGACGATCAGGAATGTGTGTTTTCATGCGAAAAGAAAAAAAAAATGGGGCCGCGTTTTATTTATACCGTAGTTCGCACAGCGCCGGGTGCGCGCAACAACGCGAGCTGTCTGCGTTACGGCGCGCCCGGGTGACCCTCGAGGTCTGCCGTAGCCAAAAGAGGAAGTGGCATAGCGAATATCCACCTATGCGCCACGAATCCTACACACTGTACCTTTAACAAAAATAGCCTCTTTAACTCCCCTCTCAAACCAGTTCTTTTCTCTGGCTAAGATCTGTACTCAAAGGAGTGGCCCGTGGATTCTAGGTGGAGATGTACGGCAGATGAAGGTCCGCTCTGGCACGCCCGTCTGTGCTGGTACATTCTCTTGTGAAGTGGCTGTAAATGTGAGGATGTTGCTACACTGGTTGATTGCTGTTATGTCTCTATAAGCTAGTCTAGCCATAAAACCAACCTGAAACCAACCAACCTGAAAACCAAATATTTCCCTTTGTCGTCTTTTTAAGGTGCTCTGTGTTTTCTAGTGGAAGGTTTGCCACTGCTCAACTTCATGTTGAATGTTGCACACTATGGCATTAAATTTATCCACCTCTAGGGAGACAAGCTTGCATGCTGCCAGGCCAAATTACAAATCAGATCTGTAAAGTGGCAACCACGGTCACATTATGAATGCATATTTTTCAAGGTGTTTTGTGGTAGTCAAAACACCTGTTAATAAATAAATGCAAGATAGAAACGATTAATAGCAAAGCGCTACTGTGGAACATTCCAGGCCAGGTAATAACATAGTTTCAAGCAGGTGATGGACCTTCTCCACCAGAAAGGTTATACAGATAATGTATAGTAATTCTGGTGGTTCACAGCTGTTCTGGTCAGGTAGCCCAGTGTAAATTGGTTAGACAAGTGTAGTAGATACTGATGTGTGTATGTGTGCTTTCAGAGTGTGTCCTCTTGCTCCCAGTTTAACTCGGCAACCAAGCAGAGGGATTACCTACTACAGTGTGAAGAAGGGGAAGAGGAAATCATGCAAGTCTGTCCCTGAAAGGTTCATGAGGTTGCACTGTGGCCTTTGGATAAGACGCAAGGTATACTCAGAAATGTCAAGATACTTTAGGTTGTTAAATCTCTATGGACATTCCTGTTCTTAGCTGGATTACAGCACCAACAGTGTAAGGCAGAATAAACGTTTGGTTTGGAATGACAGAAAAGGGTTTCACTTTCTCTGAAGGGAAACATGAGAAGTTGCTCTGGGTACAGTATAAGAAGAGCAGACATAATAGTAGTATGTAGTATTTAGCTGTATGGACACCTAAATACTACATGAGTTGATTGCAAGCTTCCTATTTTTTTCCCATATAACAAGGGTTCACTGGTCAAAAAAAAATCAAGCATACATATTTCCACCCTTATTTGGGGATTCTGCTATTTTATATTTTGCCCGGGCTCAGTCATAGATATTTAAAATCCACATGGAAATTATAAAGTGTATATTTTTGTATTTGAATATTTGTATGTTTGGCTGTATGCAGGCTGGGTACAAGAAGAAGCTGTGGAAGAAGATGCCTGCCAGACGCAGGCGTCTGAGGGAGCATGTCTTCTGTAACAAGACCCAGAGCAAGCTGCTGGACAAAATGACCACGTCATTCTGGAAAAGGAGGAACTGGTTTCTCAACGATCCATACCTGACATATCATGACCGAAAAAATCTAAAATTGTAATGGATGGCCTTTTTCTGTGTAAATATCTTGTATTAAAACTGTATTAATGAATAAATTAAAATAACACAAGAGTTTTGCTTCACATTTAATGATTGGTTTTCAGTTTTAACAGAAATATATTTGAAACATTCAAATGATTTTCACCACTCTACAATCACAAATACTTTGTTTATTTTCACTTATTCAATACATTTGTCATTCTGGCCTGCCAGAAAAAAATCCATCTTTTTAGAGAGGGTCTCTAATAAATCATAATAGTACATCAGTAACGGTAATGTCAATGTACAGATTGATGATATTTAGAAGAAAGAACATAAGTAGGCCAAGGGCGATGAGGTTTAGTTAAGAAAGGGTTTTTCTTATAAATAATAAACATGCAGATATAGATTGGTCTATGCACAATTGTACAAATGTGCTACTTAGCAAAATTTTGAAATTGAGCAACACCTGCAACACTAACACTGGACTACAAATGCTTAAACCATCTGTTTTCACATGTTGGCAGAAAACGACATTTGTGTGCAGAGGTTCAATCACACGAGGGAGATGAAGTGTAAACAGAACAGTTGTACCTGAGAAATGCTTGTTCAAACCACCCTTAACAACTTAATTGGAACCAGCAAATATGGATAACATCAGGACAAAGCTGAGGCTCAGTAAATAACAGAATAAAGCTATAACAGTATGCTACCAGGCTACACTAATGTGAGACGTGTAAAACACTGAATTTGTTAAGAATCGGTCGGTTGTACAGGGTGTAGAACCATAGAGTGTAGAATGCTGATGGTATAGGTATATTTTAATCTTCGGAAAACTAATTTATTTCAAGTGTCATTAAAGGCAGATTGTCTTGATCAGTGAAATATACTCCAGTGATTTTACTATTATACAGAATTGCACAGGGTATGTTATAACAATTTGTGAAGAATGTATTATATTCCAAAATGAAAATAGTTCCAACATGTTTTGTACTTGAGACATTTGTTTTTTCACCTCCCTCAATTTAAGGCTTTGTGACTGTGTAAGTTACACAATGTTGTCTCCAGTTGTTTTTGGGTGTGACAACTGAGAGAGGCCAGAGGGAACATCTAGCTCAACTCTTAATGCTCAGTACAAACTAATAATAGACACATGCAGATGCACACAGATGATATACTGTAACCAAGGTAAGTTGCACACAACTGTACATACATAAATACATGTAGTCAACAATCCAATTGAACTGAAAACTGTCATCGTGTAGTCCATTCATTCAGGCGCCTCTTACTTGACCAGGGCAACAAGCAGTGTAGGTTTGAGGAGGGTCAGCAGCACTTTGGTTCTACCTTTTTCCAAAGCCAGGCTGTTTCTTCTGAGCTTTAGGCCATTCACTGTTTGGACTTGCAGTAAAGGCAGTTGTCATCGGGAGCACACCTTCACATGGCTTCATTGTTGGAGGAATGGGCACTCCTGGATCTGGTCAAAGGTCTCAGAACTCTAAGAGGAGGCTGAAGGGCGAAATAAAAAACAAGACCATCAACTTGGATAGTACTTTCAGATGGAATGCACTGCAAAGTTCTACACAAATGCTCAGGTTCACTCGATTCATTACAGTATTTGTATCATTGAAAGACACAGATCACAAATTAATCTGTTATTGCCATATCAAGAAACACAAATCTGTATCTTAAAAGTGCACTGTGTAACATTTCTGGTGGGGTTACACCACCTGCTTGTCTGCATAGAGCTGTTAATTAAACTAATTAAATCTTTTTTTAAATTTCTTTATTTATTTCATGACTGGTGCTCTTACTGATCTTGAAAAACCTGATTATTTAATGTGAGTGAGGTTACCTATACACAGACCTGACCTGTAACAATGCCTGGTGGTGTTTGTCACCATGGGGACAAGTTTAAAACCATACTGTGGAACATTCCAGGCAAAGCAATAATCGAGACAACTAGGTGGCATACCCTCTGCCAGAGCAGTTATGCATTACATTAAAAAAAAAAAAAAAAAAATCATCACTGCACAAGGGTTTTCCACTGACAGTGAATTCATTTTTACCATAAGAACCTCAAATGTTGCCACAATACAAAAATATATTTAATTTTATGACTTATTATGATTTATATTTTTGTTAAAAAAAAAAAAAAGTATTACACTAGCCAAGATAACACATCCACATTCTCTTGGGTGAGTCTAATACATAACACACGATTTTGCATTACATAACAGAGCAGATGCATGTTTGAGTTTTATCAGTAAACAATATGTTAGAAGCTCAACACGCCACAGTTGCAAAGGCAGTGGCGCGCAATGATCAGCTCAGCACACACACAGTGAATAGGTGAGGACACTCTCCGGAGGGGGAGGTTAGGATCGGGGGCAGCAGTTGACAGTACCTCTGGGGCCTTCCTCTTACTGAGCCTAAGCTGTGGGGAGCTAGATGCTTCGGGGACCTCTCTGCTCAGCTCCTCAGGGTGCTCAGACGCAGGGGGAGAGGGGGGCGGAGAAGGCGTGGACGGGGCAGAGGACTGAGGGGTGAGGGAGAAGGTAAAGGATGCTCTTTCGCTCGGGGGTTCTCTGTCTAAGGCATGCTGGGACAGGATCTCCTTGGACCTCCACAGATCCAGCCCCACCACCTCATAATCCGCCATATCCTCCTCCTGTCCTGCACCGAGGAGATATGTGTCAACACAAAACCACACTGGTTGACTCCAAAACAAACACTGTGGTATAATTCACCACTATGGAAATGTGCTGTCATGGGTCAAACCTCACTGACATCACTGTGACTGAAGTACTGTTATAATATATTCTTTATAATATATATTTTACTTCAGTCTCTTTTTCGATTATATGATTTTGTGTGCAAAACTTTAGTTATACTGGAAGCAAATAGACTGCACACCAAAAATCAGATCATTATCAGATATTTGTCATGTAAACAGTTTCATCTGGTGTGAGCAATCTGATTACTTTCTGACTGTTCACATCTGTTCAGGGTGATATACAAAAGGGGTAAACTAATGTGGTCAAAACAAATGAAAGAGTAAATGTTAATGTCTCAAAGTGTTATTTTAAAATTTATTGGCCCCTGATATGTGCATCATTACTGACTTTGGACTGTTTAAATCCAGACTCACAACATACAGCTCTGGAAAAAAAAAAAAGAGACCACTGCATTTTTTTCTGAAATCAGCATCTCTACATGTATTACAGCCATTCCATTCCAGCGTCTGTTGAATTCCAACACAAACACAAAGCTGAGCTACTTCAGTTCTCGCACCAGGAG
Source organism: Paratrypauchen microcephalus (assembly GCA_036785185.1). Taxonomy (NCBI): domain Eukaryota; kingdom Metazoa; phylum Chordata; class Actinopteri; order Gobiiformes; family Gobiidae; genus Paratrypauchen; species Paratrypauchen microcephalus. The sequence continues at coordinate 490,388 of JAVJIX010000267.1, forward strand.
TGGAATAAAGTCACCAAAGAACAATGTGAAAGACTTTTGGAGAGCATGCCAAGACGCATGAAAGCTGTGATTTAAAATAAGGGTTATTGCACCAAATATTGATTTCTGAACTCTTCTTAAGTGTAAACATAAGTATTATGTTGTTTTAAAATGAATTTGATCTTGTTTCTTTGCATTGTTTGAGGTCTGAAAACATGTATCTTTTTTGTTATTTTGACCATTTGTCATTTTCTGCAAATAAATGCTCTAAACGATAATATTTTTATTTGGAATTTGGGGGAAATGTTGTCAGGAGTTTATATACTCAAACAAAAATGTTCCTTTTGCCCAAACACATACCTATAAGTAGTAAAATCAGAAAAACTGATCATTTTGCAGTGGTCTCTTATTTTTTTCCAGAGCTGTATCTACTGGCTTTCAACACACTAATGTTTTGCATGTTTTTATATCGTGTTGATTTTATTGGAAAGCACTTTGGTCATCTTGAGTGTTGTAAAGAGCTCTATAAATAGAAATTAACAGATTTTTCTTCAGCATCTGATTATCAGATTTTTCCCTATTATTGAATTTTATGCCCCCCTGCCTGGTGCATCTGTTTAGACATTTTTTCATCGAACTGAGAATAGCAACAGTAAAGACCTGAGTGTGAGGCTGTGTTATGTAATTTTAACAAGAACCAGTTTGAAGTGTTCTAGTATTCATAAATTATATCTGCTGATACGCTGAAGGAAAACAGAATCACGTGAAAAGAACAAATAGCGATTCTTCGGTGTTACTGAATATAGAAGGGGAAGTTCTGGTGACTGCATGTGGGTTTGATCATAGGACTGTTGTGGCAGCAGTAAGGGTGGACCCAGAGGTGCGTCCTGACTCACAAAGCACAGAGAGGTTTGTCCCAGGTCAAACAGCACAGAGAGGCTAGTTCCTGTGTCCACAGACTGAAAGTACACTTTAAAAATAAGTCTGTAAAAAGGAAAAGGTAGGCAATGAGGAATAATAAAGATAGAGGAAACAAAGAATGGCAATGAGGCAGACATCTTGTGACTGTAGATTAGAAAGCGCACAATGAACAAATGAACAAAAAATTGTAGTTTTGGAGTCCTTGTAATGCAGCGAGCTCTAGCTGTCATCACCTATTTTCATTGAATTATTAAAATGAATATTCATCCTGATGTGTTTGCATGTCATTACACTATACATAACCGGTGATAATTGTTCTATTTACCTAACATACAAAAATCTAAAAGGTTTATATTAGGAAAATAGTTTTAGCTGTATTAGCCCGTTCACTTGTAAACTTCCCCTTGCGGCGGACCGCATCTGCTGTACACTTCCGCTAAAGGTTAAAAGGCTAATACAGCTAACGTGGGCGCAGTGATACAAGTCGGCAGACACAATACGCGATCGCTAAGTTCGCTGCTGGATGTTTCGTTGACAACTGTTTGGGACGCAAGTATCACCTTTCAGACAAAGGTTTTGTTTTGAGAAGAAAAACAAGCTTTATTTCATGTTCCAGAGAAGTTACCGGACCTAATTACCTGAGCTCCAGAAAGCGAGCCGAACCGGGATCATCTGAGACTGTCAGAGGTGAGCCGGTGTCAACACACGTAACTTTTAGAAGGAAACCCATACAGATTAACCCACACTATCCCTTTCAAATCTTTTCACACTGAACATTGATATAATATAAATATAATATAAAGCACCAGTACAAGTGACATGTAGTGCACAGTCATTTTTGTATTTTTTTTCAAGAAAACTGGTATAAAAAGTATATCCCTATTAGTCTGCAGTAGAAATGAGTATAACTAATTCTATCCCTATTAGTTTGCAGTAGAATTGAGTATAACTATACAGTACAAGGCTGCTGGTACTGGATGTCTGTTTTCCAATAGTTTTCCAATGCAATGTAACCTCTAGCTTTATTGACACCCCACTGAGTTGCAGGTACCTTTATGGCTCTCTGACTTGCTGCGCATCATGCTTCTGGTCCGGTGCTGAGCTGCTGATGAGGGCTGTGTGGGCCCGGAGTGTGGGGGATCAGGGTCCGACTGGAGGGTGGAGAGGTCGTGCATGCTAAAACTCCTGAGCCTGTCCGACAGTACGCCCTGGCCCTAGATGCGCAATAAACCAAAGGACGTTATCAGCAAAGTCAGATACATCTTGTGTGTTCAATCTGTAACATAGTGCAGTCGACAACCAAAGTAGATACATTACATTGGAAAAAAGCAATATAATATTGATAAATATTTAAAGACAATCTTCCATGTTGTCAAACCAGATGAGCTAATGTCATCATCATTATGGTTGACAAACAAATCATGATTTTAATGCTTTCATAATATTGAATGATTGCTTTGTTCTAAATAATTACATTTAATTGAACACTTCCTGAGTAGTTTTCAGACACTATACTTAACCTCCCATTTTTGTATTTCCTTTAAAAAAATATCTCAGTCAATATTTTGTCCTTCAAATATATTAATTCAGATATTACAGCCAGAGATTATAATTAGCCTTAGCAGTATGTGGCCATACCGGCTTGTCAAAGCCTGATCCTGTCAGATCTCAGCAGCTCAGCAGGGCCGGGCCAGTCGCAAAACCTGTCCTTGTGTCCTTAGGCAAGACACTTCACCCACATTGCCTAGTATGAAAGAGGAGTGCGTGGGTGTTTGTGGTGGTTGGAGGGGCTGATGGCGCAGATTGGCAGTTAGTCTGCCCCAGGGCAGCTGTGGCTACAATAGTAGCTTACCACCACCGAGTGTGGAGTGAATGAACAATGATCTGTAAAGCACTTTGGATGTCTTGAAAGGCGCTATATAAATGCAATGATGATAATTAATTCCCCCAAATGCTTTTACCTGTACTTGAGTTGTTTCTTGGATCGCTTTTTTGTCGTTTTAACCAAGTCATTTTATTTTGAAGTAATGGTACTATTTGCATAAAGTTTTTGGATACTCTTTGGCCACCTTTTCATGTTAATGACATGCTGACCTGTTCACTGGGCCCAGTCTGAGCTAATGTTCCCAAATGCCTGTTCAAGCTAATGCTGGCGTTGTACTCACTGTTTTCTGTACAGGTCAGAACTGGGAGTCAGCAGTACCTTTGTGGCAGCCATGACTGCTGCTGTGGCTGCTACATTGAGCCCTTTCCTCCCAAAGTGCACCAGCGTGTCATAGCTTTTGTCTTTTGCTTGGCAGATGTAATCATCGATGTCCTGAAAAATAAGGCAGAAAGGTCATACAGGAACATGTAACATTTTTTAATATGTATAACATTCCAATTATTGTGAAAAGCCTCTGTCCACTGGTAAGCGTCTATGTCTAATATTCCCACGTAAAGACACCACTTATTAAACACCTTTGACAATACTAACTTTCTAGGGGATTAGATTCTCCAGGCATAAATGATGTGATTATAGTAATTATATTGTTCCTGGGTGTTACTACCATGATAATATCCGAACAAGCCATAGACATTAATTTAGTCGAGTCTTTAGTTTAAATGGTGCACTAGATGAAGGGTTTGCCACTGTTCATCTCCAAGGAGCTCGTATTGCTTTGCCCAAAATATTTCAGAGTATGCCATAAGACTATATCTATTTCCATGCTGGACACAAGCAGGTAACACTACCAGGCCAACTTCCAGATCAGATCTGTAGAGAGGTGACCCCACTCAACTTATGAATGCAGGTTTAGACAAGTTTAATAAAATGCTGCAGAATATTCTAGGAAAACCAATGACATCTCACTGCTTTCAAACTGTGGACTTACATAATGCATACTTGTACAAACTGGTAGATGATAAGGAATGACATGCTCTATCCTTCTCAACTAAAGCTGAGAAAATTTAAACCTGGACAACGAACATGGCACAAAGACCCACTTGTAGTGCAAACATGCTGGACTAAAATTACATTAGTCACAACAGCACAGAGACAGGTCCAGTAGTGTTTTCACCTAGCTCCGCTTTTTCCTTCCCTAGAAGCACATCACAGGAAGTCAACAGACAGACACAGGATGTCATTTCACCTTTTCTTTGGAGGAAAGCGTGGGATGAACAAACTTCCTGTACAATACGCTGGAGCCTTTTGTGTATGGCGACAATAACCACACCACAAAGGCTATCTTGAGCTCATAGTAGAAAGGAAGCCTGGAATAAAAGGGAAAAACAGAACAGTTCGTTATCTGTTTTTTGCCCATAAGGAATATTGTGTAACATATCGGCAATATACAGAAAATATTAGAACAATATGAATAATCCTATAGCGACTTACCAACATACAAAAGTGTCTGTGAAGGCTTCTACAGTTGTAAATATAGCGTATATTATCCAGTACATCATCCATTTTACCTAAACAAGAAAACAATGTCAGCTTTTACAAAGTCTCGTAAATCGATGGGCAAGGAAGTATCAAAACTGACATATTCTTTGACATCTTTTGACTTCACAGCTTTATATGACGAATAAGCCGGATACAGTGTGCCGAAGACAAGTCTGTGGGACAAAAGAAAGGTAAACAGCGTATTAATATGTGCGGTTAAGCTTGTTTGTAGTAGCTGTTGTCTCACTTTCATGTTTACTCTTGATTCAAACCTGAGCATTTGTCTAGTCTTTTCTATTTGGGAGTGACACCTGTGTCTTTAGAGTGACCAGAGAGACAAGAACCTCAGCCAAGCAACAGCTGTGAGTGCGACCTGCTCAAGTTACTGACCCACATCATGTTCCATTGCCTTGGCCACTCCACAGCACAGAACTGAAGACTGGACAACCAATGCCCCAAAGCACCAAAGGGACAATTTTACACCTTTCCTTTGGGTTTAAACCATCAAAAACATCACCATCTGTAACTGTACACCCCAATCTAAATGTAAAACCTCACTATTTTGAGATTTGGGCTGGAGTGAGCATAGGCCACACGATCTGTTGTGCTGATTCATACTTTGTGAGGATAAAAATAACCATAACTTACGATAACAGCTGTTGTCTAGTATTATACAGTATATACATTTATATACACTTTTTTAGGTCTTGAACTCAAATCGTATTATTAACCAAAATAATTCTTAATCTGCAACCTGAGAAGTGTGACCCATCCCTTTTGTATTTTCAAGTATGGAACATAAACAAGAAGCCTACGGGAGCATCTTGTGTTCTGTTATACGCCGTTTATCAAAAGAAAGGAGGCGCTAAAAAGAGCGTCTTCTTTACAATGTGCCTGCATATGTTCATAGAAAATTTATCCGATCAGGTCACTTCTTTGTCTGTTAAAAAGCCTCCTGATAAGCACAAAGAATGCTGCCTGTCACTGTATGGCAGCTTACACTGATAAGGTACCCATTACACCAGGGTGGCCGTGGCTCCTGTGTCAAAGCTTCTACCTTCTGTAGAATCTTAACGAGCTTTAGTCAAAAATTAATAGACACTGGTTTCAGTTGCACGTAGCACACTAAATATATTCACTGCGGAGGTTTACAGAGGGCTATAACGCGAGGGGAACATCGAGCACGGCAAAACACACCGCGATTATCTGCAAACCTTACATGTTTTAATAATAATAATACTGCCGTTAAAAATAATACAACATAAAATGACTTACACCACAAGTCTAGAGATAATCCAGGAGACCATTGCGCTGGAAAAAGCGACAGGACGCGCTGTCTGTTGGGAGGAGTTTCCTCCAAATGACAGGCGCGTCCAAGGCAGTGCGTCCAGACGCACAAGGCGCGACCCTGATGGATAACAGACAAGTCCAAGAACAGTCCATAGATGGCAGTGTTGTGTAGCACAGAGAGAGAGAGATGCCAAGTAAGTGGGATTCAATACTTGATAACCCAAGTGTCCATCATATTGCATACTGGTCAGGCCAACAGGTGACAGTGAAGCTAGTATAGGCTACTATTTGCTTGAGGTTAAGCAGGCTGTTCCTCATTGTATAATTACTTGTCCACTTAAGCATTTTGGTTGCAGTTAAAAGCCACACAGTGCTCCTCCCTTACCTTTTGACTTCTAACTTCACAAACAAGATTTAAATGCCTATCCTACTAAGAGTTTATTATTATTTATTAAAGACTACGATTAAAGGGGCGTGTTTAATAAGACTAGGTCTTAATCTTATTTCTGACATACTGTATATTCAAATTGCATCATTGTTTGAACACCTGGCAACATGGCTTTCACTGATACATGTAAGAATCAAATTGATTTTTGTAAGACTTATACAAATACTACTATATCTATATAGTATATATACTATATACTATACTATATAAATAAACAGTCTAAGTCTGGGAGTCCCTGCTTAGACTGTTGCCCCCGCGAGCCGGCCCCGGTAAGCGTAAAAACATGGATGAATGGATTATATAAATACTGACAGATTGGAGTTTTTGCTACACATTCAAAGCTCAAAACACAGATAACAAATGTTATCATGCAGCATTCATTGCAGACGCTTATGTGCCTGTGGTCATCTGAGAGCAGCTGCCCCTCAGTGCTGCTGAGACCCATGGCCTACATGCAAGAGCCCAGCACCAGATACACAGACGTGGTATGGTTACAATAGAACAAAAGGAGCAAGGGAGTGTGACCTCAGGTAATCTAATCCTACAATCAGCACTGAACCCAGGGAATCGCTTCACTACAAACAAGCACCAAAAGACAGACTGAGGTTTAGAATGAAGGAATACAAGATTGGGTATCTTCAGTGTGAAAGTGTAAAGTTTAAAAATGTGCAAAGCTTAGACAAAATAAAACCAAGACACTTTAAAAGATTCACTTTACTAAAGCTTCAGAAAAATATGTCTTATATATTCAGTATGTTTATTTTCATCAACATACAACATTCTACACTAATCAAAGCCTTCTGTACAAACTGAAACATGTTAAATGGGTTATGCTTTAGATGGATAAAGTACAAAGCAGTGTTTTTTCAGAAGAACGCAATAAAGCTGTTTTTTTTGTATGTATATAAAAGGTAAAACTATCTCAACCATTGTCACCATTAAAAAGACTGAATACAAGTAAACATCAGTATTTCTGATGTGGACACACTGACAGTGATAAGAGACATGCAGCGCAGAATTCTTAATGAGTGTCAAACAAAAAACTGTATACTTTATATTCCAATTACTTATTTCAGTTAATTGGGGATTTGCAATTGTGCAATTCTGTGCACTTACATTAGAAGTGAAAACCTGCTTCTGTGATTCCAACAACAGGGTTTGGCTTGGCACATATCGTTTAGTTTATATGTTATGCATCTTCATATTTACAGTGCAGTGCAAACAGCTAACATTCTTCTGGATTCATGACATTTTGGAATATTTGTCATACTAAAATCTTTTGGATATTAAAATCATTTATGTAAGCAGTATTTTTCCCCATTACATCGAGTTGTATATCTTTGTAATGTACGAGTATAGATCTAAGAAATGCAGAATGTGAGTGTAAGCACTTCTGCACAGCACTGTAAACTGTAAGCTTGACAGGGCTGTCAAAACAATGCAGCACATTAGGCACAGCAGGTTTTTCATACACACCTTCTACCTTCTGTTTCACCAGAACCATGATTCAAAAAGCATAATGCATGAGTGTATGTTTAAAAGTAAATAGTCCTGTACCCCATATGATTGTAAGACAAGAATAAAAGATGAAAGTAGTTTAATCCTGCATCAGAATTGTCTTTAAATGTTGAGAGCACAAGGGGTGAGAGCTAGGGTCACCTTAGCTCCTCAAAGCTGCCAGTCTGGACTGCATCTCTTCAATGTCTTCTTCAGATTCAGCGTCTGAGGCTGCGGTAGCTCCAGCAGGCTCCCTTTCAGGAAGTTCGTCTGTGACTTTGGGTGCCTTACCAAGGGCACCTAGAACACAAATTCAACTATTAGAACTTTCTGGCCATAATAATAAAGTCAGAACTGGCCACTCTATGGGACTAAATTAAATAAATGTAAATATAAATGGATAGAATTTATTACCAGCTGTAATTTCAAAAAGAATTTTGTCAATTTCCTCCTCTGCTGCTTCCTCCATGTCTTCCCCATCTTCCATGCTTTCAAACGTATCTTCGAGCATTTCTTCAATAATACCCGCCTAGGTCAAAATAGATTGTAAAGGTTCAGACTGTATGCTTAATTAAGATCAGTTCAAAGAACTTGAACATGTTTATAGGTTTGGCACCCAGAAAATCCCAAAACAATTTGTCTCTAGTTATTTAAGGAAGTGCAACCAACCATTCATTTTATTTTATTATTATATCTTTAGAAATGTGCAAACCTTCATCATCTCCTTTGACAGCTCTCTCATTGTGGCTTGAATCTCCGGAACTTTGATCAGACTCTGCATGGCTTTCATGACCTCAGTGCTCTTCTGAAGGGATCCAGAGACACGTACCAAAGCTAGAAGCAACAAAAACCCTTAAAAATCTGCATAAGAACACTATAAAGACTGTCAAAGATATTGGTTACTTACCCAGTTGATTCTTCATGCTGAGTTGTACTGAGTTCATATGAGCTTTAGATGCATAAAGCTTTGTAACTGCTCGCTTAGACTGAATCATTTCTTTTGCAAGAATTATACACACATCCTTCTGTCCCTTTTTGGCAGCTTCTTTAATGGATCTTTTAACTTTTTCTTCCTCTCTTTGAATGTCTGGGAAATATTACATTATGCCATATACAACGTTCTTTAATAAACAAATGTCATAAATATACACTGAGCTTTAAGAACAAGTACCAGTTTAATTGTTGGTACTAATATATTAAACGTAAACGATTTATTAATGAACCTTACCCCGGATTTGTCTGTCAATCACTCGCATTTCCTTTCGAATTTTCCCGGACCACTCATTCACCTGTATGGGAATAAAAATGATCTGAAAAGCTCTTAAAGATCACACCCATACCTATGTTGTGATGTCGTGCGGGCTGGGTTCATCTGTTCCCATGTAGCCCACCACCCAAGTAGGTTACAAACGAAGACGCAAAACTAAAATCACCTTTGTAAACCATGTATTCGGTAACAATCATGTTTGGAGAATATCACAGCAGCAGTGTAGTTTAATGACTAACTTGAAACTGTCAACAAACTGAACTGATGGCTAACCATGGCAGGGTTGGAAGGACAGAAATGTCCTGATTGTATCTTCATGACGTGACATTTCGTGATCGGATTTAGCTATTACAAAAAGTCTTTACCATCTCCTTTGGAGCTTTGTCAGGCGTTCTTCCGAACAGGCCCATAGTGTTGTTTACTCGTCACAAATCAAGCTAACTGGCTAAAAGTAGCCTCTATTTATTCCACTTCCTGGTTTCTTGTGCGCATGCGCGTTGTGCTCCGCTTGCCGTGAAAATCTAGACTCATCCCTGTACCAGCGGCTCACATGGATCTGTAAACAAATACAGTACAGATTTCCAGTCAAGTGCTCCGCAGGTTCACCTTCAGTTTGGTCGTGAACAACCACACCTTTATTAAATGAACATGCACACGTTTTAAAGGTTTCATTTGATAAGTAATCACTATTGTGCATCCTCAAAGATCAAAGATCAAAGTCAGCTTTATTGTCAATTCTGCCATATGTGTTCAACAGTGAATCGAAATTTCGTTTCTCTCTGGCCAGGTAGTGCAAAAAAGACAGTGTGCAAAATACCGTATAAGACAAAACACAACAAAAACTACCTAAGACAAAAATCTAAATCTAAAATTAAGATCTAAAACCTGAAAGCAGTGCAACATAATAAATAAATACCTATTTACAGATGTCCAAAAATGTGCAGTGTGCATCAAAAATGTGCAATGGAAGATACAGCAGTGAAACGGTAATGTGCAATAGGATGTGCATTGAAGTTAAGATAAAAATAAATGTGCAACAGTAGTAATTCCAGTGCAATAAAAGTAGTAAACAAGCATACAACAGTAGTAAAATTCCAGTAGTAAATGTGCAATAACAGTGGTAAACAACAGTACAACAGTAATAATAATAATAATAATAATAATAATAATAATAATAATAATAATAATAATAATAATAATAATAATAATAATAATAATAATAATAATAATAATAATAATTAAAGCCGCAAGCGGCGTTGGTCGGGACCTCGCACCTGCGTTTGTTCGTCTTACTGAGACGCACAGCCATACCAAATTTCGTGTGCCTGGCACAATTATCTCACTTCCTGTTGGGCGTGGCCATGACATTGTAGATACCCTGTCAGGGTCTAACAGACCCTGTCAGACCCTGTCAGACTCTGTTAGACCCTGTCAGACCCTGCATGTGGCCTCCATGCTGAGGCCTACATGAACCTTCGATGCTTGTCCCCACATTGCTGCTTGCAGCTATATCAGACCAAAGGTACAAAGATCAATGTACCTTTGATCAGGGCGTTGCCTAGCAACAAATACCTCCCATTCATAACTCATCACTCCCATTCAATAAATACCTAACTTTATTGATCCGCCGTGTCGTCATATTACCGCCTATTTGAAAATCCTTCGCAATTTAACATCTCCAACGTCTTAAGATTATGTTCACCAAAATTTAAGCCTATCTGAGGTACGGTGTAGGAGAAGTGTTTCAAATTCCATACCTAACTTTATCGATCCGCCGTATCGTCATATTACCGCCTATTTGAAAATCCTTCGCAATTTAACATCTCCAACGTCTTAAGATTATGCTTACCAAAATTTATGCCCATCTGAGGTACGGTGCCCGACTGGGGGTCCCCCACTGGGGGTCTCCCAGGGACCCCCAGGTCCCCCAGGGACGAGACTTTGTGTGGTCGTACTGGCAGCACTTTGTGATGCCCGTGCAAAGTTTCGTTTGTTTTGAAGCATGGGAACATGCTCAAAATTGCCCCAGCGTGTATGAACAAGAATAATAATACGGAAACAAAGCAACAACAATAGGGACCTTCGTCCCCCTTCGGGCTCGGTCCCTAATAATAAATATAGCTGCAAGCAGCAATGTGGGGGCCAAGCACCGTTTGACAGGGTCTAACAAGGTCTGACAGGATCTAACAGAGTATGACAGGGTCTGACAGGGTCAGGGTCTAACCCTGTCAGAACAGACACATCAAAGACAGATCAAAGGTTGCTAGGTGCGTTGCTAGGCAATTGACAAATTTCTGCAACTTTGACCTGCTGGTGCCGCTAGACGGTTGGGGCTGGGGGCCTATAAATCGCTGTGGGTAATGAGGAGACTGGCTGGAATGTGCATGCCAAATTTCACAACTTTTTACCAGACAGTTCTAGGGGTTGCCATAGACTCCCATGGTGAAAGGAATAAAGAATAATAATAACAATCAGGAGACCAGAACATCAAAGGAAAGATCAAAGGGTTGCTAGGCAACTTCGCTAGGCAACTTCGCTAGGCAACGCAAAGCAAACACTATTTTTTATCTTTTATTATAACAAGGTACACAATAATACACACTTCAGGTACATAATAATACATATTATACATATAATACATATAACACCACAATAACATTCGCAAAGCACTCAGAAGACACATCGGGGGATGTGGGCACGGGAATAAACACCACTGGGCACAAGGGCTAAGAGAAACAGGGGGGATGTAGAGGACCAAAGGGATTGCCCCAGGTGAAGAAAGGGGGCCTGGGGGAGAGCAAGGGCGATGCAGTGTCCAGGGAAGGTCCAGACGACAGGGTCCAGGGGAGACAGGATTCAAACACTATAGGGTGCCTAGCACCTTCGGTGCTAGTAGATAAGGCTGTTTGACAGTTTGGTGGAGTGGGCCTGGAGACTCCGGTACTTTCCCTGAGGGCAGGAGGCTGAAGAGGCTGTGTGAGGGGTGGCTCGGGTCACCCACAATGCTGGACGCTCTGCGGGTGAGGTGGGTGTTAAAAATGTCCAGGAGGGAGGGGAGAGAGGCACCAAAGATCCTCCCAGCTGCATTCACTGTGCGCTGCAGGGCTTTCCTGTTCTGTTCAGTGCAGCTCCCGTACCACACAGTGATGCAGCTGGTCAGGACGCTCTCAGTGGTGCCTCAGTAGAAGGTGGTCATGATGGGTGGGGGGGCTCCAGCTCTCCTCAGTTTGCGGAGGAAATAGAGGCGCTTCTGAACCCTTTGCCAGTGATGCAGTGTTTGCCGCTCGCAGGACCCGAGCACTAGGAAGTGCAATCGCGCAACGTAGACGTCCAATGAGAGCATCCCCTCGTGTATCCCGTCTATCCTATCCTAAGAGTCTAAGTTGAAAATTGCACATCATTCGCACCCAGGGCCGTCCGCAGGAGAGGTCCTCACTGATGTGCACCCCCAGGAATTTGGTGCTGCTCACCTTTTCTACCGCAGCACCGTTGATGGACAGTGGGGGGTGCCGGGTGGGGCCTCTCCAGAAGTCAATAACAATCTCCTTGGTCTTTTCAACATTAAGAAGGAGATTGTTATCGCTGCACTACTTGGCCAAAAGGCTCACCTCACTCCTGTAGTTTGTCTCATCGTTATTAGAGATGAGACCCACCACAGTCGTATCGTCCGCAAACTTCACAATGTGATTGGTGCTGAAGGCTGGTGCGCAGTCGTGGGTCAGCAGAGTGAAGAGCATCGGACTGAGCACACAGCCCTGGGGGGCTCTTGTGCTCAGTCTAATGGAGCTTGAGGTGTTTCTGCCGACCCGCACTGTCTGTGGGGGGGAATTTAATGTGTGTCATGACTAGCCGTTCAAAGCACTTCATTATGATGGGGGTCAATGCAACAGGGCGATAGTCATTAAAAGTGGCTGGATTGGTCTTCTTTGGCACAGGAACGATGGTAGTGGTTTTGAAGCAGGAGGGAACGACAGCCTGGCTCAGAGAAGAAGAAGAAAGAAGAAGACATGCTTTATTTATCCCCATAGGGAAATTATTTCTCTGCATTTAACCCATCCTTCAGGAGCAGTGGGCAGCTCATCTTTCAGGCGCCCGGGGACCCATCTCCATGATCTTATTGCTAGGCTTGGTCAGGACCTAAGCTGGAGGATTTTACCTGGAGCATGTTTTGGGTTGATGGGGGAAACCGGAGTGCCCGGAGGAAACCCATCCAGACACGGGGAGAACATGCAAACTCCACACAGAAAGGCCCGGGCCCGATCGAACCCCGACCATGCATGCAAACTCCACACAGAACACACACACACAACCCGGGGATTGAACACGGAACCTTCTTGCTGTGAAGCTGGGTGTCGCTTCGTGCCTCAAACCGTGCAAAGAAGCTGTTGAGGTCGTTGAGCAGGGTGATGTTGTTGTCACAGGTCTGTGGCGAGGGTTTGTTGTCCGTGATGTTCTGGATGCCCTGCCACAGACTCCGTGTGTCCCTGCTGTCTCTTAAGTGTTATTTTCTGTGTGTAATTGTGTTTTGCTTCCCTGAGGCCAAGGGACAAGTTGGTTCTTGCTGCCTTCAGATGTGACATCCCCGACTCTGAAGGCAGCATTCCTGGCATTGCTGTTTCTATTTTTCCACTATAACACACATTTAAAACATTTAAAAAAATAGTTTCTGTTGGAGTAGGCCTGATGAGGAAACAGAAGCTGAGGTAATAAACATGCTTGCCTTCTAACTACAAGTTAGTTAAATTCTGTCAACTGTCGTGTCTGTATCTGACACATACCACACCTTTGATGCTCTGCCTGATAGGCATGGTGAGAACAGATTTGAGTTATTTTACTTCCAGGCTGTGATATATTTTTAATTGACAATTATGTAACCAGGAAAATCCCTTTAGATCCAGAATGTCTGAAGGGAGTGGCCCCAGTACATAATATTCTGGAATCCATACTACATGGGAGGAAACAGAGTAAAATGATGTGAATATTGGGGCTCCAGTGAATTTAGAGACAAATCTATTGTTGTGGCAGTCTGACTTTATAACTTATTTAGTTACAAGAGGTTAATAAAATGTAACCCATGTGCTAGTACATGTACTACCATAATGCAACGGGGGAAAGGCAGCGGCGCGTGGGCGGGTGTTGTTGTCACGTGACGCAGGCGCGTGAGTAACGGCGCAAATTTTCAAAATGGAAGAAATGGCAAAGTTTTGGAGGGTAATACGGCCACTGTAGACTGAAGCACTCTTCATACACATACATGGATTTTCAATGATCTTATGCGGCTGATGAATATGAAGTTTGCACCCACCTGATCCGCCAAGATGAGTGCGGCTATCGGCGATAAAATTGAGGTAAGCTCCTTTGTTTAGCTAACGCTAGCCAAAAGCTAACTTTTAGCCTTTTCCGCTACTCTGACCCATGGATCTATAATACATCCATGCTGGCCTGAAAGACATGTCGAAAAGAAAACACTCTGTTATACAACTCAGGCGTAATATGCAGACGCTGGTTTTATGTTGCATTAATGCATTCTTGGTTAATTTAACAATTAAGTTAGTTGCTGTTAAAATGTGTCCAAATACGCGACTGCATATGCTGCTTTGGGCAATAATACTTACGCCACTGTATCTGAGTTTCATAATACTCTAGAAGAAACTCAAACACAAATGGCTTTATTTTCTATAATAATGGTAGACAGACGTTATATTCTCCTGCACCCGTCCGCACTCTTCTGTATGTCCCTTGTCCCTGATGCTTCTTATCAGTGCTTTAGTTTGTGTTACCGCTGCCTAGAGACAGACACAAGTGTCCCTACGGCGGGAGAAGAGCCGGGATATCTGGGCTTTAGCTGGACAGATGACAGCGTCAGGTGCTGTAGATTGTTGTTGGTTGTTGTGGTAATAAATGATTGTACAAAGCGAAGTCATTAGCAGCTGGGGTGTCTTCGTTATTGTACTCACAGGATGTCGCAGCCTGGAGGGACTCCCTTTAACATATTACAGTACTATTTTCAAAACTTTTCTCCAGATTTACAAGTCTGCAGAAATGTAGACTCTGGTTTGTTTTTTTCACTTGAGATCGGTATAGAGGTATTAGGACATATTTTTTGGACTCTTGTTGTTTTCTTGTATGGAGCTGTAGTTTACTTGATTTCTTTCCTCTGCAGGATTTTAAAGTCCTCACACTTCTTGGAAAGGGTTCTTTTGCATGTGTGTATCGAGCAAAGTCAGCCAAGACTGGTCTGGAGGTTGCGATTAAAACGGTAAGAACACTTAAACTGTCAATTCTACTGTATAATTATAGCCTATGTCATCCCTGGCAAGCACCTGTGACCCTGTCTGTGACCGTTACATTAGGAACATTATAATTAACACTCCCTGTGAGTCTTCATTTATCAAATTTAATTCCCAAATGGGCTGCCTTCTTGGGCAACAGATTGGTTATTGTGATGCAGAAAAGGTCATCCACCTGTTGATTCTGTGAACATGTAATTATCTGTGTGGTTTCCATCTGCAGATTGACAAAAAGGCCATGCACAAAGCTGGCATGGTCCAGCGGGTCACAAATGAGGTGGAGATTCACTGTCGACTGAAGCATCCGTCAGTACTGGAGGTAATGGTGCTCAATGAAAAGTCAAAATCTTTTTTTTAATATGGCAAAAGATATTAGTATTACTCATTTAATTCACAAACCTAAATTGTGTTTTAATCCCTTTAATGGCTCTACTTAGAAATTATTACATAAAACAGGTAATGAAAATTTAACCATTTATTCTTTTCTTCAAAGCTGTACAACTACTTTGAAGACAGTAACTATGTATACTTGGTGCTGGAGATGTGTCACCTTGGTGAGATGAGCCGGTATCTCAAAGACCGGAAGGTGCCGTTTTCTGAAGATGAAGGTAATGTACGCTATACACTATTTCTGGGCTGGGATTGTCTGCATATTTCGTGGTCATATTAATTGCTTATTACTTTTTTTAAATGTCTTTTTTCCAGCGAGGCACTTCATGAATCAGATTGTTAGAGGAATGCTGTATTTACACACCCATGGAATTCTCCACCGGGATCTCACACTGTCCAACCTTCTTCTGACCACTAACATGAACATTAAGATTGCAGACTTTGGCCTAGCCACACAGCTCAAGCTGCCCAATGAGAAGCACTTCACTATGTGTGGGACGCCCAATTACATCTCCCCTGAGGTGGCCACCCGCAGTGCCCACGGACTGGAGTCTGACGTTTGGTCCCTTGGGTGCATGTTCTACGCCTTCCTGATGGGGCGCCCTCCCTTTGACACTGATACGGTCAAGCACACTCTCTCTAAGGTGGTTCTGGGGGAGTACGAGATGCCCTCCCATGTTTCTGTGGAGGCCCAGGACCTGATCCATCAGCTGCTGCAGAGGGACCCTTCTCAGAGGCCCAGCCTGTCTGCAGTGTTGGATCACCCCTTCATGACCCACAGCCTCCTGTCCCGCACTAAAGAACTCAGTCTGGATGAGGAGGGCTCCCTGGACAGTGGCATCGCCACAATCTCCACTGCATATCTGTCCTCCACTTCAACCAGCAGCAACAGTCATCTGCACAAGAGAGCCAGACATGTGATTGGCTCTGCTTTGCCCAACCGCATGGTTCCCATTCTCCCCCGCCAACACACAGGCTTCACGAGCACAGAGGCATGGCAGCAGCAGAAACCTAAGAGGTTTGAAAGAGAGGGCAGGAACAGAGGGCAGGGGGACAGTGCACAGACTCGTTACCCACGGAGAGCTCACTCTTCAGAGCGCTCTGATTCTGCTGTCCTCTCCCAAAGCTCCAGTCGCTGTGATTTGGGCCGTTGTCACTCTGAGGAAAACCTGGGTGACTATGGAAGATCTCAGTTTCTTATGTCCTCCAGTCACACATATCCAGAAGAGGGCAGAAGACTCCCCTCTCCGCCAGTCAAACAGTCAGTCGGGTAAGTGTTCCTCTGCTACTCTATGCTTTGTATTATTTGGTTGTAAGTCTAATCCTTTGCCCCTTTGGTATGCAGTACTGCATATTCTCTACCCACAGAATGTACTCCTGCTCCAAGCATCCAATTTCAAGACCCAAATTGGCTCAGCAAAGATGGTAAAATTATTTCTAAAATATATAATTACATGCAGAAAATAACCACTAGATGGCAGTGCTAACCAAAAACAATTAAAACATATGGCGAGAGTACTAATTTTCTGATTATTTTCTATATCATCATATATTATAGTTTTACTTTCTGGCATATGATTTAGTTAATTTGCTTATAACTGATTAAGAAGTTGTGTGTACTGGGTTAGTTGGTGCTACATGTTTGGAATAAGGGTATTCTTGGAACATGTGATATTAAAAAAGGTCTTTTTAGGTTCTGGTCTGAGAGCCACAGACACTAGTGCACACAGCAGTGGAGGCAGTTTTCACAATGGGAGGGGACCATTAGGAGTTCACAACTCTTGGACTGATGCCCCCCCAGGCAGAGGAGGGAACACCAACCTGCCTTTCTCACAGCTCCAGAACCCAGATGTGTACAGGGAGAACAACCCAGGGCTGGAGCTCCTTCCCCTGCATAGCCGAGTGCCCAAGCCCCACACGCTAAAGCCTGCTGTGGAGAAAGACAAGAAAACACTCCGAGATTTTGTGCCTCCACTGTCAGCCGCCAGACTCAAGCCCATCAGACAGAAAACCAAGAACGCTGTTGTGAGAGACACCTTTGGACTCTTGTGTGTCTGGTAAAAAATGCAATATCATTAAATGATGCTCTTCTGTGCTGCAGGTGAGCATTCTGGACACTGGGGAAGTGTGTATGGAACTGTTGAAACATGTCAGCGGTCAGGAGAGGGTTAAAGAGGTGCTCAGAATCTCCAGTGATGGGTCAATGGTGAGTTTGATATATCTTATTATTATTACCATGTTCATTTGATCACACTGGTGGACTTTGCATTAAACTCCCTTTACATTTACACTGAAAGGTAACTATTTATCAGCCTAATGATGGGAAGGGTTTCCCAGTCCTCGACCACCCTCCTGCTCTTCCAGAGAACATTCTCATCTGCAGCTATGATGACCTTCCTGGTAAATAAACACTTAAATCATGTCAAAAAAAGACTGAGTTTCATCTCACCGGCTGTTGTCATTTTTCCTAGAAAAATACTGGAAGAAATATCAGTATGCATCAAAGTTTGTGCAGTTAGTCAAATCGAAGACTCCAAAGGTCACCCTTTACACAAAGTACGCCAAGGTGATGCTAATGGAGAACTCCCCGAATGCAGATGTGGAGGTTTGCTTTTATGATGGTGAGGAAAATCACATGTAAAATTAATTTTTACTTTTCACCGTGAGAGCATCTCTGAAATCCACTTGGGTGTGTGACATACAGGAGCAAAGACTCACAAGTCCCCGGAGCTGCTGCAGGTGGTGGAGCGGGGCGGGAAGTCGTACACAGTGAAAGGGGAGGTGGGGCTTGGTGGGCTGAGCGCTGACAGCCGCAGGTACGTGGAGCTGTCAGACCAGGGCCACAGCATGTGTCTATCTCTAGAGGCGGCCATTACTGCAGAGGAGCAGAGGGGCACCCACAAGGTCCCCTTCTTCCCCATTACCATAGGCAGGTACGACAAACACTGCTCCAAATACTAACGTTATCATGATGTGTACTGACATAACACTCCATTATACTTTTTATATCTGCAGAAGACCAGCCAACCCTGATTCTCATAGCTCCCCTGCGCTCCCCTCTCAGCCAACTCCTGAGTCAGCCTCCCCTCCACAAGCTCCGAAAATAAACCCATCTGTAAGTTTCATTTATTTTTCTGTCCGGTCTCTAATGTTCTACTACTGAATCCTAAAATATTTTAATAGAATATGATGTAGATGTGCTAGGAAAAATCTTAATATTCTAATAATTTACATCTATTGTTAATCATCTGTTAACCCCCCCCCTCCCCCCCCGCAGATGATCTCTTATGACGGCTCTGACCTCACAACCACCAGTGTGAATAAGAAACATTCTCCACCTCAACACAATGCAGGGAAAGTGGTCAAGTCCATATTTGTGCCGAATGTTGGCTGGGCCTCACAAGTACGTCAGCAGCGCCTGAATAATGTGAAACAAATGGCTACTTGAGAATATTAATTAGAGAATTATTTGTATTTCCTCCAAGTTGACCAGTGGAGAGGTGTGGGTGCAGTTCAACGATGGTTCTCAGCTCGTGGTACAGGCCGGGGTTTCATGTATAAGCTACACATCTCCAGAAGGCAGAGTTACTAAGTAAGTCTTCTTTAAATGCTGACACATTCTTTCATATTTGCAGCACTTATTATTTTTAACATGTTTTTATGTTGTTGTTGTTAAGGTACAGAGAAAATGAGAAATTGCCTGAACATGTAAAAGAGAAGCTTCACTGTTTGTCCACCATCTTGGGACTGCTGGCCAACCCCACCTCACAGCAGCTACACCACCGCTAGCCTGAGCTCACATACACACCTCCATAGCACTCATTGTAGCAGTAGAAATGTTGTCTGTTGTAAATATGTTTTTTTTTACATGTACAGAAGACTAAGATTATGAAAAGATTTTATTTTTATTAAGTAATCCTTTGTATAGATGCTTCATTGGGACCTTTGTATGAACTGTTTGTCTCTTCTTTCATTAACTTATTTCTTCACATTGTTGAGGGAATAAATATCTCCTGTGAATAGAAAAAAGCTGCAGTCTATTTTTTATCTTAACATATCTGAAAATATTAAAGTGTGTAGTGCCACAAATATGGAAAATAGTCCCACCTCTACTATGACTATTAAGAGCAAAAATCAAGTCAACAAAGGTTTCACATGGTTTATTTTACCTTTTTGATTTAGATATTTAATTAGAAAATGTCACCAAAATGATTTCTGTTCAATTACAGAACTGATACAAAACAGCATACTGTACGGATGTAAGCATAGGTGTATATATACACAGGTAAACATTCAGGTGGAGACTTCTGGGCCACATGTTGACAAGCACAGTACACAGAGGAGACAGTGGAGTGGCGCATGTACACGCCTCAGCCGTCCCACAGCTAAGAGCAAAACACCTTACTCCTCAATGTGAGCTTCAGCTGTGCCTGCCTGCAGCACTGCATTAGTTGAGGTTGAGGGGCAAGCGGCTATGCATTCTATGGTAGAAATGATTTTAAAAAATGCAGATGTTTTGACCTGGTTTATGATAGCTATAATATCATAATTGAGCTCATTCATCTGAAGCTAAAACTGGAACAAAGTCCAGTCTCTGTGGGCACAATGGACTAAAGTACAATTGGTTTTACTTGCAGGCAAAACTGCATTATTGCTCAGCCTTGGATGTTGGCCAGTGCAAACGCAATGTTAAGTTTGAGTTTGTGGACATAAAAAAACTTTCCAATTCCAATTATTATTTTTTTTTTATGTTTTGTTATAAGGAGAGCTTTTTCAAAAAATACTGGCCCTAGCCCTCCATGTGAGCTTATGAAATCAAATTATAAAATGTGAATGCAACTGATTCTATTCACACTGAGATACAGTTTAACTTTATGGAGAATATAGTTAAATATGCAAATGCAGGGATGGAAGCAGGCACAGAAGTAGTTTACAGGCAGTGCTTTTTCAAATTCATAGATTTTAGAGATGACAACCGCAAGCCTTTGTCCTCAACACCACTGATTTTGTGCAACTTATCTCTTTTTATCATTCAATACCCATAACCCAACTTTGTTCAAAATCTCACAGTTACATCATACATATAAAGTAATTCCCCATAAAATCTCAATAAAATAAAGTTAATCTTATTAGATGTCAGGACAAAATATTAAAAGGAGTAAAAAATCTCACAGTGAACACTCAAAAGAACTCACTCATTCTGCTCCAAATCATTAATTCCATGTGACGCCTCAGGACACCACTACAGCAGCTACAAACAGAAGACATGGAATCACCTGGAAGTAGAACAGACTGCCCTGTCCTATATACAACCACTTTTAACCTTTCATCTTTTCCATTAAGCACAATAGTTACCCAGTACATTTGGGTATTTAAACATTATCCTGCCAAGTGGCATAGTTGATGTTATCTTGGAATTCTTTGCTCCATCACAGAACCAAAATGTGAGCATTTAAGTCCTTAGGTTCATGTTTTGGAATTCTAGAAAGAAATCATGGAATTCTCTGGAAGCATCAGCAAACACAAATGGAATGTTATCCTTAACTGGCTGCTTAAAACTAATAGTGTATTGTTGTTTGAGCAGCTACCACCTGTGCATGAACCTACAGGCCTCTGACACAGCAGGGAATACTGCGTCACTAAAGGTCTTGGTCACATAACTGGGGACTCTGCATGGACAGTCCTATGGCACACTAACAGCTCTGCAGGTTATGGGTGTTCGCACGCCCCTTGCCAAAATGCCCATGAGGCTCTGTGTGGGTTCAGTGATATCGACAGCTCAGCACGCGTCAGTCCAACAGTGGCCATTATGTCTGCTACCTGAGCATCTGTCTTTGCCAAACTCCCACAACAGAGTTAAAGTGAAATTATCAGGCAAATGTTCCAAGGTTCACATTACAGTACTTTTAAATCTCATTCAACAAATCAAACATACAAAAGGCAGAGAAAATCTTACACCAAATCATTGTCTTTTCAACAACTATAGGAAAGGTTGGGATTAGATATAGGATCATCATAATTATTATGATTATTACAGGTTATGGTTGTTACCAGGTTTGTTCAGAAGCAGTCATTGGGAGGAGGCCTTAGTGGCGATAGTGGACACACAGTGTTGTTGGAAGTTGGGGGACATGGCTGTGTTACAGCCCAGTCTCTGTAGAGAGCCTTTCAGCCCACTGTCCCCTTCCACAATCCAGGGACCGCTGGCCTCTTTGCCCAGCAGACCACAGCAGTCCTGAGCCGGGGGGCTGCTGCTAATGGGTGCAGCTGCCGCGTCAGCACTCTGGCTCTGGAGCACACTGCTTATGTGGTTAAGCAGGTCATTAAAAAACTCTGGCACACCCTCATAACCTGGAAACACAACATGCGATTCACATATAATGTACCACCTTTTCAATGGCCAATCTCGTCTGCTGTCAGAAGCTAAGCAGTGTTGGGCCTGTTACGTACTAGGGGGTAACTGCTGAGAATGCCAGGTGCTACAGTGGGGCAGCAGTGGCTCTAATGCAAAAACTATGGCATCCTTAGGAAAGACCACTGGCCTAATATGAATGAATGTGGCGTATGAGTAGGCGCTTACCACCACTGAGTGAATAATGCACAATAGACGCTATGCAAGACTACTTCAATATTATGTTTGCATTATTAGCATTTCTACATGAAGAAATGTCGAATGACTATACCTGTTTTTAAGTATATCATGTTTTAAAAAGTTAGACCCATCTTTCTGATCATGATGAGACCACTGAAAGTTTCATGCGTTTTCTGTGTTTTACCTGGGAAGGCATTGATGTCGATGACTGCGTGCTGTCCTGTCTGGTTGTTGATGATGACGTCGATTCCAAACAGAGACACGCCCAGCGCCTGGCGCAGAGAGCGGCACAGCTCCCGGATTACCTCATTGTTAGGGGGCTGGGACACTCCCTCCACATTGTCCCTCTAAGCACATAATCATCAGGGTAAATAGGGCTAACAATATATATTTGTCATCAGGTAATCACAATGACAGGCTACGTACAGAGGTCAGGTCTGAGGACGACTCTGGTTTAGAGACATTGTGGCTGTTGAAGAAAATGGCTTTTCTGTCTGAAAACCAAGAGAAAATACAGTATGATTATACAGTATGAGCAAAAATATACACCTTGATAACTACAGACACACCATTTCATAGCCAATAGGTGGCAGCAATGTTCAAATGACTGTTTATCATTAGCCAATGGGGGGAAAAAAAGCACATTTAGTTTTTTGCTTAACTGTGAATGATAGCGATGGGCTGACATGTTTTTCTTTCTGAAAACAAAGCGACCTATATTTCTTCAGCGGTCAGTTCAGAGCAGGATTTCTTTGAAGACATGATGTACATGACACAAATGTTTATTGACCCCATTCCTCTTTTATTTGTGTTTTTTTAGCATGATTCACGCTGGTGGATTTGAGAAGGATGTTCAGATGCATCTGGCCTGCCTAGTAATAAAAGTAGTGATAGCATGGCTGTGAGGTGTACACACTGGACACTGCACAGCCTGGCACTATGCTGTGCTTTATGTGTTTGACAAGGGCACAGCTCCTCTGCTGCTACACTCTACATTCCAGATGCTTTATACAAAATAGACCGTTGCTCTGATCAACAGGCACTTTGCATCAGGATCTGCAGTTTCACATGCAAATACAGTGGAGACAGACCGGCATTAGGAACTCTCTACACTACGCTTGTGGAGACAGTTTGATTCTTTTGTCACTACGCTGGAGAAATTGAGCACATGAGCAGAAATCCTATTGTGCTCAGCTCTTCCTTAAAAGGTTGAATCAAAGGTACTATAAAGCGATTTATGAGGACCTTTGGAGTGTCATTTGGTCTTAGCTGTAGCTGCTTACCAGCGGGACCAGAGGGAAAGTTCTTCAGGGAGGGTCTCTCCACCACTGTGTGCGAGTCTCCGACCACAAAGACTTTGTACAGCACCGCGTTGTGGTTAATGAAGCTCTGGATGACACAGGGGGGCTTCACATCCTTCAGGTCCTCTTCACTGAAGATTATGGCCATCTGCGTGAAGGAAAGTACACAACAGTTTGTCACATCATAAGAAACAATTAGGATGAAAACTGATTAAACTATGAATCACTATAATGCGTCATGTCATCTTGGGCTTTTACCAATGATTATTGGACATCTGCTTTTAGATGATTGAAGAGTTTGATTGATGACAAAAGCAATAATTGCCAGTGCCTTGTGATTACACATTGTCAACAGAAAGTATGGGTGACCTTTGAGCCTTACCTCATGGGAGTTGGTTCCATGAGCCACTCGAGTCTTACAAACTGAACAAACACAAATAAGACACAATGTAAGAAACAATAATTATGAAGAGATAGTCCATTTCTAATAAAGGATCTTAAAGAGCAGAGGAGATGATTTGGGAGGTCACTGGTGATACTTACTGAATGGGAATGTGAGTCCCTGCTTCCGGATCTGCTCCAGCACATCTGCACTGCACTCACTGTTCAGAACCATGAACGGAGGAGAGCAGATCCTGTCGTCTGGCATAAACACAAGGACAGGTACACGTGGATCAAAATTTTAGTTTGATCCATTTTAAATACTTTTAAAATACTTTTGATTTTTCCTCAGACGGAAATGCTAACATTTGTTTGTAACTCTCACAAGCAAGAGGGGTTGTAGAAAAGTAGCCTGCGTGTGTCTGTTGCATTATAAACTGTAGAAAAGCACTGAATCTTAACCATCTCCCCAGAGAACATTAACTGGTCTAAAAACAAAGTTCTAAACATCACCAGACCTTTCCTCTGATCTCAGAATCCTTACTTCTGGGATTACAACAAGGCAGGGATAGAGGCACTAGTCTTAACTATTTTTGAATCTTTAAGTTGTCTAATTGTTTTGACTATAAAACAATCATCTTACTTAACAAAATCTTCACAAAAAAGCAACCACACACAAACTGGATCATGCTTATTTATGTGGAATAACAGTTCACCAGGAAAGATGTAGTTGAAATTAATCTGTCATGTTTCTAGATTTTCATGTTCAACTAAAAGTTCTTGAGTCGCTACAATAAAGTCCAAAACAATCCCAAACTTTACATTTAAAATGTAAAAAAATCAGAGAGGCTAAAGCGTTACATAACAGACTCTGCAGCTGGCTGATTCTGGCTCGGGCCCTGCTCAGCTGCTGGGCCTGTTCCAGTGCCCATTGCTCACTGGCTCCAACCAGATTTGTCATACTTATGTTATTCTAACAGGACAAGAATAGCACATAATGTCTTTCAGGAAACAATCCACTCCAGGGACATGTCTGCATTGCATCACAGAGTTCCCAAAGACCTAAACTCTGTCAGATGACAAAAGAGTATGTCCAATGTGAGGCTAGAGACAGACAGTGGTGTGCTAAGTGCAGCAGGAAGCAGGGATGAGCCCACGCTTTTGTGAGCAAGCTCTGAGCAACTAAGTTTAAACACTGAATGCTCCGGCAGACCTGATGGAGCCAGAGTTTATGGGACAATGTAGGAATTCTTTTAAAAAGATCATTATCCACTTGTGCTCCTCCTGGATGAATCCTGTGCCCTGCAGTTCTTCTGACATGCAGAAGTGACAGAGAGTTTGGTCTGTTGTTACATCTATGCTCAGATCTGATGTGGCTCCCCTCTCAGATGGAGCTTCTTTGCATTAGGTCCTGAATGCAGCACTGTTACTGTTTGAGCAAGTTTTTAAGAAACCTCCAGCAGATACAACTAAACCAACCAGCACCACCAGAATTTGTAATTTAATAAACCCATGGAATTGGATTACAGTATTAGCATATTATTATGACTTTCTAAATCAAGTATCTCACAAAATGCAAAAAAAGACTTTTGACTAAGGAAGTTTAAAGATTGCGTCTGAATACTGCAACCAACAGTTACTAACAAACGGTCATCTGAATTCCTCTTTAGAAGAAAATGCAAATCAAAAGTGGCAGAGTATTAGACAGTATTTAAGAACATATCTCTTAGTCACCCTTAACAATGTGAAGAATGTACACAGAGTAGGCCGTACGCGGGGTGAGGCTGAGACTTTAAAGCTTTGATGACCGCACTGTTATTCTGTCAGAGAAACTCAAGTGCACCCCAAGTGCTCCCTTGTCTTCAGTGCGCTGCAGAGCCTGGAGCCTCAGTACTGTTGCCATGGCAGCCTAAAGCTCAGCTGATAAGGAGGAGGAAGTGGCTGCGCAAGTGAACAACAGATAGGCCTTCTCATTTTGACATCATGCATATAGACTGTATGCATGTCCTCATTTTCTACTAGCTCATATGCATTTTACACTTTTATTTAATTTTTTTTATGATATTGTGGGTGTAATGTACATTACAGGGATGAAAGTGACCAGTAATGATAAAAGCTGAAAGTCACTGAAAAGCTAGGGGGGTCCGGGACCATTCCCCCCAGGAAAAGTTTTGAACTCTAGATGCTCTGAGATGCAATCTGGGGTCATTCCAGCCAATAAAAACTAAGATGTCAACCACCCATTTTGGGGGGAAAAATTCCCTTTCCCCCTTTTGATGATCCCACTTTATTCACTACATTCTGCACATTTTTTTTGTCATTACCTTTCTCTGATGATTTGCACTGGATGGAATCAGATAGGGATGTGTAGTCCGGACAATAGCTGCTGGCAGCCAGCCTCAAGCACACTTCTAAATGATCATCAGTCATGACGGAACGGTACTTGGTCTTAATGATCTTCATGTGGGAAAAGGCCGACTCACTTATAAATAAGTTTTCATAAATCTATCTCCATTTTATCTGATAAATATAAATTTTAATCTTAAAATAAGCTAAGCAAACTGTACTGCACTTAAACACTCTGTGCCCTGTTTTTGGACCCTCACCCACAGTTTGAGGACCCCCTTCTTAGATTTTTTTGTTTTTTTTTTAACCTGTTTTTTTTTTTCAACTTCCTACCTGGAGTCACATTCTCTTACTGGTTTTGCAGTATTTACCTCTGCACATTTACCAAATGCACGTCGTGACAAACAGATGCATTTGTGCACTTTTATTAGGCAAAATTCAACCACATGTTGCAGTCGTCCTGCTCTGTGCGGACACTGCAACATAAATTTAGATTAGTTTTTGCTTTGCACTTAGTCTTGCACTTCTGTTTTTTTCAATACTCTCCCTGTCACTGTTTTATTATTGTTATTACTTATTCAAATTATTACTTATTTTATTATTATTATTACTTACCTTTATGCCATTCTTGCCTGCATGCACTTTTCTTTCTTGTTCAAACTGTCCCTACCTGGAGCTACTGTGACAAGTAAATTTCTCCTGCGTGAGATCAATAAAGTCTTATCTTATCTTAATCAGAGGCATTGAGGAGGGAGCGTGTGCGCTATGAGCAGGAGGAGCGAGAGTGTGAAAAGGCAAGGACCGGCGCGCTGACGTGAGGCGGACGGACAGGTAGGATGTTTTATAAAGTTTAACCTGCCCTGTGATACACGCTGGTACGCAAAGGTACATGCTGTTGCAAACAAGCTGCGCGCGCTGTGGTGACGTGCCACGTGCCTGTAGGTTCTAGACGAGCGCATGGGCTGCAGTGAGAAGCCCTGCGCAGCCCCGCACACCGATAAAAATTTATTGCTAATGGCAGCGGCCGTAATGAAATATGATCGCAATCATCTCAAGACCAAGACCGGTGTCGAGTACTACGACACTACGATCTACCCATACTACCTTGGTGATCAACTGGTAGACTGCGATCGACGTATTGGGCACCCCTGTTTTAGACATTATTTTTGATTCACACGGTAATCAGCTCATTACTGGACGTGTACTTTTGTTTCTGAATACGGGACGATTCCGTTTTTCAAGGGATGGTTGGCAACCGTAAACACAACTATACATATATATTCACCCACATTTTTTCTCAACGGATTTGCACTGATATAAAAAATGACCCAGGTGGCTGACAAAAAAGCGGAAATCCGCCAAAAAGCGGAAATTTTTCATCCCTGACAATATAAAACAAAAGGCTGCTTTGTGGTCTTCTGCCTTCATCAGCAAGGCTTGTTTTCAGTGCATGTACAAACATTGAGATAACCAAAAAGAGGCAATTATATTTCACAATCAAACAAAATGCATCACTAATAATGATAAATAATAAATAAAATAATATAATGTTGTCACACCATTTTAAGGACAGAAAATTACATTTTAAAAGTGCGGTATCCTTGTATCCTTTGTGTGTTACCTTGCATACTGCTCTCTATCCGATGCACAAGCTGGTAGGACTTGCAGCGGTCCAGCAGGGTCCGGATGGCAGGCAGCGGGTCAAGGACAATGGTCTTGGGGTGTGCGTCGATGTAATCCTACAAAAATAAGCTTAACATTACACAGGTGAATTATGAGTTGCTGTTATATCAACACTATGAGTCCATATGTGACAGTGGGGTCAGCAGTGCTAGCCCTTACATAAGTGACGCTCCACATCTTTAGCCGTAAGCATGTCACACTGACTCATTCCACACACCTGTTGTGTGCCTGTGACAGCCTTCGGGTGGATACTGAGCAAGAACAGTGCTAACGAAAGGCACACAGCGCACTCACAAACATGACCTTTTGTGGTCTCCAGCGGTATAAATAGACGTATTCAAACAGAGCATAAACAAATGCCTGTGCCATGACATGTGTAGGATTTACTTTGGATCTATCGAGAATGCTCTGGTAGTTATGCAAGCGGCCTCTCCTCTGCCAGCTCAGGACAAGGCTCTGCTGATGGGAAAGGTCGGCAGCATGTTTGTAAAGATGAACGGAGTGCATGTTGGGTCTGGCGAGTGAACACACAGGCACTGAAGAGTGTGTGTCTGTGTGATTGGACTCGGATAAAATAGTTCAGTCTTGAAGGATAGCTTTAGTCATTGTTCAGAATCACGTACAAACTCAAATTGTCGTGAAAAGAATGTTGAGTGAAAAATGCAGTTGAGAAACTCCAGTACATGGAAAAGCACACCCGCAGACACTGAACCAGCAGCTCTCAGTAACAGGATTAGTTTGAAGTAAAGGTGAATTTTGGAGAAGCAGCACTCCTGGTACTGTACAGGAGGCGTTTAAGGTGACTGATTACAGCTATCACACAGAAGAGGAGGATAAAACCCTTTAGTCTGTAGTTTAGTCCACTACACATGTTCACAAACACCAGTCTTGAGTTAGCCTTGTTACAACAAAATGTTATAACAATTTACTCAAATGTTTCTGGGTGTACTTATAATGCTTAAGCTACAGTGAATAGATTTTGAAAATATTTTTACTAGATGATGATGATTATTTATTATGATTATTATTATTTCTGATTAAAGAAATTAAGTTAACTGCTTGCTATTACAAAAGCAAAAATAGTTAGCCATGTGCAGTTTTAAAAAGGTTAAATACACATGTACTATCAGTGTTAAAAATGACTAAGCTAAGCAACGAGGAGAAGCAAACACAGCCTTTTCTCACTTGATGTCATAAACAGTGATCCATCAGGAAGGCCCTGCTGCAAAAATCAGCCATATCTCTGCCTGCACGACTGCTTTGTTGTGGCAACCCTGACTCAATAAAAGGCTATGTTATTTATTTATTTTCCAGTGCGTGAAAGCGTCTGTGTGTACGCTGTGTTTGGCTGTGACTTAACAAATTAATGTTCCTCTTTTGAACCGTCACAAGAGATTGTTTTGAAACAGACACGAGGTGACCAAATTTGTACTGATGAGGCAGTCCAAAAGCATGAGGGATCCTCTTTTAGGCCTTATTTTGAAGCAATAGGTTACACTCATGTTCTTGACCTGAGGATGTCATAGTTTCAGGGGCATGTATAATTCTATGGGAGATTTACTGTTTTTGGAAAAAAGAAAAACTTATGAACAAAGTTGAACCTTATTATTTGTAAATGCCTAGTTTGTGAATTTTGAGAGGACCATTTCCCATTCAAAGGGTATCATATTTAGATGTTTGAATGTATGACCTGTCCTCAATTTTCGGTCAGTTTTAATTGCCTGACTTTCTAGAATCCCTATCAATCTAAACCCATTGCTGGGTTTCAGACATATTATAGACCAATCAAATAAATACTGTTAAAATGCAGGACGCAGGTTTTTGTTGTAATACAGTGTATTCTTGGCTCTAGTCACTCTTGAAAATCACCAGGTTTAACTTTTGTGAATTTTCCTTTCAGATATTTCAGGGCAAAGTACAATGTAATCAATAGGGAAATCTAGATCTTGCCCCATCAGGAAGTATGGCATCATCACATTCTAGAATCTGAAAACCAGTAATCCATGAGTTAAGACTGTTGCCATAGCAATTAACAATTCAAAACAATAGGGCTCCAGGCCTTTAGTCATTTAGTTGATTAATTGCTTGATGGAGACTTAGTCATCCACCTTTTTGTATTAGTGAACTAATCATTGTATTTAAATGATAAGGATTTATTTGGGACAACAGCAAAAAGTCAGTGAGTGAGTTATCTGTATTTTTTGGTATTTGTATGTAAAAATGCAGATTAAAGTTTATTATTGGCTTTACATAAATACATTTTCTAGTACATTTTATGCATACTTAGTTTTTGCACAAATGTCCTTGAAGTAACATGTTAATAAAGTGATTTCTATACAAGGTAGTAGCATGTGAAGCAGTAGTAGCATGAGACACCTGTACTCGCTGCACCAGCAGCATGGCCTGGGAATCGTTCTGGTCGGCCTCCAGGATGAGGTCTGTCAGTTTGTGGATGATGACGTCCAGAGGGCCCTGCTCCTCCAGCGGCTGATTCAAGTCCAGCTACAAAACAAAATACGCTTCAATACACTTCAAATGAGCAGGCAACAAAAGAGGGAAAACAGCATTCTCAAAACACCACAGCAGACAAGTTGGATGACTTTGTAAAACTTGTTTTTCTGAGCAAGGGAAGAAGGTTTTCAAACCAAGAAATTAGTGGTAGTAAAACACATTTGACTCTGTAGCAGTGCCAGCAGCCCCAATAAATCACTGGTTGTTTATGCATTTCCAGATCAAAGTTTAGTGCTGCTATAACTTCAGATGTTGTGAAGGGATTTGACTGACCACTTGTTTTGATATGAGCTGCATGCATGGGACTGAGGGGATAATTGAGGCTGAATTACAGAAAGGCCAAAACAGAGCTATACGTGAGCCTGCACTTTGAGTAAAATTCCACATTAGAGCTGGGTAATATGGCAAACTATGTAGCTGCCTTTTGTTCATATTGATCGATCTACATTTTCTATTCAATTATTTACATTTACTACTACTACTTTTACTGACAAAGGATAAGCTTTAGATCTCACTATTAAAAAGACCCAAGCTGATCACTGCCTTTAGGACATGGCTCAAAATTTGCTTAATTGGCCAACCCTATTCCATATGTTAATAGCCACTATTTCAACAGTGCGTTAAAGAACAAACTGTTCTAAGATTACATAAGAGAACTACAATACCATACACAGAGTGCACTGGGTGAGTGAGAATCATGAGCATGGATCATCAACAGACATGAACACACCTGTGCAAATGTTCCAGTGAGAAGAGGCCTTTGTTTCTTGTGCTGCTGTGGGTCGATGGGGGCCGGGGCAGTTTCAGTGCTGGACTTTTACAGTTTAATGATTGCTCAAAGGAGTGATAAACTGATGATTAACAGTGCCTTTAGAGATTGCACAAAGTAATAAATGTGTGTCAGATACATTCCACACTGCCTGAGAGGCAGGTGTGGTTGATGATCCAGCCCTACATTGAGGAGTAAGGACAGTGCAGGTTTCTTACACTCTCTCCTCTACAGGCTCTGTGCTGTGTGCCTGCACTGACACGCTCCTCGGTGCTGTCCACTTCGCTCCACTCTACTGACATGTGGATGCATGTCATAGAATGTATGCTATACTGGCACACCCAAGCACACACAAATAAAGAGTGCAGCTTTATATTATTAAAAGATCCCGCTGCCTCTGATGTCCTGCTCTGGAGACATGGTCTGGAGACATGCTCTAGGGATGTGCTCTGGACTGGCCCTGTGGAGCTGTGTGCTGATGGACTGAGCAGAGGGACCATGTCAAAGTATTTTTAACTTGATGTAGCTCTGCTGGCTGAGAGCTGCTGCACCCAGGGGAAATCTGGGCTAAAGCAAAGGACAAACATGGGTTTGGGGTTATTTTACAAAAGCCTTCAGGTCTGTGCTGCTCTGTTCTGTACTCACATGTGTGAGGGTGGATGTAACAAGATGAGAACAATCTGTCTGCTCTTCTTATTTAATGACAGGACAATGGAAGCAGGATCTACTGTACAACTGTACAATCTAAACCAATCACAGAGATCCCTCCAAAATGTAACGTGATAGCCTTGTGGAACGTCCATTTGCTCCGATATTGGTGTGTAAGAGCAAAGCCAGGCTTCAGGATAAGAGCATGCCTACTGTGTGGTCCAAATGGGCTAATACAGTTCCTTGAGGAGCCCATAATGACTAAACAGAACTCCAGCTAACCATCTGTACACTGTAGAATACATTAAGATCAATAACAGAAGGGTAGACTTAAACCAGCCAGTCTAGTGGAATTAGCTATTTATACTAAGGATAAACCTGCTGAACAGTGTAGGCGGCTAGCGCTACAATGGCATTCAGGAACAATAGATGCTAGTCAATGTAGTCATTGTCTAACAAGAATTTGCACATACTTTTATATCTATTATATATCCATCATTAAAAGGAAATGAAGAGGTCACTAATTCACACTATGTTTATTACTGAGAAAGAATCCGTTTAAACAGGGACACTGAAGGTTGTGTTTGCAGTCATGACAGACAAGGTTACCACATAGATAAATGTTTCACTGGTACCACTCAGGGTTCATACCATTGGTCTGTAGCACTGAAGCTAAAAGTCTGGAGATTTAAGTGGTGGGGTCTACTCTACATCATGACTGAAAATATCCATCATGTCAAGATCTGTGAAAGGTGAGGAAAAATTACTTTTTTTTATATCTGCTTTCTGGCTTTTTTGAAGAAAAACACAGTTTCATTAGATGGGAGGAAACCATTTACTGGGTGTTTTCTACAGTCAATAGAAAGACCTCAAAATAATTGAATGAACATCTGAGTCCTGCTCCAACGGACATGGCTCTTTACACTACAGTGTGGCTTACGAGTGTTGTTGGCTGAGACCTTTTTTACCTGAACACAACAAGGCCCCAGCAGCACCTCTCAGAGTAATTACTGAGCAGAGAGCTCCTTATTGCTCATTGACTGAAAGACTCAAGTTTGTCATCAGGGGTTAACACGATGGGTTAGACTCATGTCATGTTATTATGGTGATTACAGTCTAAACTGTTCCACAGCAGCAAAGTGATGATTGTTCAAATACTCCTATTCCACAAGTGCAATCAACAAATGAGTGAGAAAGAATGTGCGTCCTACCTGCACAACTTCGATTCCTCTTTTCCTGTGAAGAAGAGATGAAACACATCATCAGAACAGTAAAGTAATGTGGTTATGAAAACTACTAAAACATCATGTCCATGATTAAATAGCAAATCCGCAGTGAAAGCTATCAGAGCCTGAAGCATTCAATAGAACAGATTTGTGACTCTTATCACCCTCATCACAACACCAGTCACAGTAGTGAGTAGTGTTGCGCCAGGAACGGCATCTGACATACAAACCTATCATATGATAATAACATATATTATTATGATGAGGTTCGCACAGTAACTGGGAAGGGCTGATACACCAAATCACAAATAACACTGGCTTCCCAGTCTTTGGCCCAAATCAGTTGCTTAGCAACCAGCACAAGCTCAGCAGAATAAAGTGTCACAGACCAGCCTGGGCTCATGATGAGAACAAAAACGACTGTGTTTAGGATGACATCACAACACTCTACATTATCAGCTGGAAAATAGTTCTTATGGGGTTTTGTGGAGTGCACAATACTAGCCTGAGGTACTGTATTATCATTTCAAGTGGAAGTGTGGAATCTCTTTCTCTCAAACACCTTCATTTATGAATAAGCAGGTTTTAGCCCAGGCTTAGGAGCAGGCTGGGCAGGTTCCTGGTTACATTTGTGTGTACATTTGACACATATCCACAGGTTGTCCACAAAAACAGGTTCCGTAGAAGCTCACAGGTTAGGCCTGTCTGACCGATCCTCTAGGCATAGACTGTCACACATTTAGGCTTACACTGCAGTGGGAGGGGCTATAGGCTACACTGTAGGCTACTGGAAAAGAGGAAACTAGGGAAACACACTGAGGCTTGGCCAAAGCATAACCTGTTGTAAACTCAGCCAATATAATCTTTTATGAGGCAATGACAGAAGCTAGCCCTGCCATAAAGATGAGTTACAAAATCATATCAGAGAAATCCTACTAGAGCCATCCTGCACTAACAACTGTTATACATTACACAGAACTTAGAAATGTACAGCAAGACTAATAAATCCTTCAAAATGATAACAGTCTTTAATGGAAAGCAGTGTGATCTGGGCAAGACATAGTTATCTAATCAGGGTGTAAGTTATTATTTCTTTTAGACTTAACATTTAGACTTTGTTTAGTCACAATGTAGCTTTTTGGTACAATATGGTGCCTAGGTAGGTTCTTGGTTTTGTTTTTATATGATTGAAATAAAATCCTATTGCTTTAAATGCTGGGCTTAATTTGTAAATCAGCAATAATTTTCCCTCAAAAATCAAGAGAAGAGAGAATATGTTCCCCCAAACAGGATAAAAGTGAGCAATGTTTAACTAAAATGCTTGACAACATCAAGTCCATAACATTCTAGTACCAGTCATTTCTTGACCATTTCTTGGGCGGCAGTAGCTCAGTTGGTAGTGTTTGTCCACTGATCCAAAGGTTGGCGGTTCAAATCCCGCTCTTGACATAAGAAACATCAGTGGTTGAGCAGTCAGATCCACTGACCCACAGGTTGGTTGGTACGATTCCAGCTCCCACCTAGGGCAAGACACTTAACCCTCCTCGCCCCCAGGTGTGTAAATGTGTGTGTGAATGGGTGATTGGTTCCTTGTTGTAAAGGTGCCTTGAATCTGGTACCAAATCTGAATGTGTCCTGTAGAGGGCAGATCTACATTTATTAATCATAAACATTCTGCTCTTTAATGGTTTACGTTGTGTTTTGTAAGAGCACTGCATATTGCCACAGAGGGAAAAAAACAGTTGTGATTATAGAATGAGTGAGGAAATAGAGTGATTAAATATGGTCTCTATCAGCATTCATCTAAAATCACTAAGATGTAAAAGCTTGCTCTGGACCACATTCCTGACTTTACTACACCTTCTGCAAGTGTAAACCAGATTCAGACAAATATGACCTGACTACTGAGCCTGCTGTCCCCACATGATACTGCGCCCCTGTCTGTGTATGGTGAAACTTACCTGCACAGATCTGCAAAAGCTTGAAAATTTAGTTTCTTGAGTTTCTTCTCGCTGAGCCAGTAGCCGACTCTTCGGCCTCTGAGAAACGTCTGCATCTCCACTTTGTCCCGGTTCCCTTGGTGCTGCTTAAGATGACTACAGGATCAACCTGCACAACAGAGACGTAATCATAACACAGCATAAGGCTGCTCAGAAATGACTTCTGCAGCGGGCTAGCTTCCATGGCGGTCATGTCAGTGCTCATCACGGTGCCCCTCCTGACAGACCCGGGTTAGTCCAGGCTCCAGGCTCCAGGCTCCAGGCTCCAGCATCAGCGGACTACACACACGGAGCCTTTAGCTAAGCGGCTAAAGCTAGCAGACTAGCAGGCACACACAAACTGCTGCTAACCCATAGCATGCGATTAGAAAGTGGACTAGCAGGACCACAACAGCACACACACAAACCACGCCACATTTAAACCAAAGCTGTGTTAGCAGTGGACGCTTAGTCATAAAGCTAACAGAGCTACAGTCTTCCCACAGCGGCGGTGACAGGCTAACTAACCTGGTAAGGCGCTCTCTCTGGACCTCTGCGATGTTCACAAACTAACTGCACTTGTTTCCCATCCTCGGTCCATCCACCGGCGGAGAGGAGAACGAGAGCCAGCCCGGTGTGGAGCAGGTGACAGATGACAGAGACAGTCCCACTGCGCGCTGCGAGCTCTGAGCTGCGCGCGCGTGTGCGTGTGTGTGTGTGTGTGTGTTTGTGTGCGTGTGAGTGCGTGCGCGGTCAGCGTCAGCGCCGTCCCCGCGCACACGCCCAGAGGAGGAGGCGTTCAGGAACACTCAGGAAAACAGGCCACTCACCTTGGCTCGCTGCGTCAGGACTATTTACTGTCATTAAAACACCAGAACTTTGTGGACAGTAAACAATTGGAGCTTAAAATATGTGTTTGTGTGGTCGAGTTATTACTCACGGAAGTGACGATAGTGTCCGCCATCTCTTTTCTTTCCCGTTCATTTGACAGCTCTTCAACTTTAAAGTTATCCCCTCTGTCATCTCAGCTTTAGGGTCAATAATTTCATTCATACACAATGATATAAAGGAGGATAAGTGTGAATTTAATTTCAAGTTTAGCGACTATCACCTGTCTCATTTAATCTTCAGAGTTTTGGCGGCCCCTGCTGGCCACACACGTTATGCTCTGACTAAGGTGTGGGTCGCCTGTGATTGGTAAAGTTTTGTGTTTCTTCTGTTTTTGAAAAACTATGCCTCTATTGAACACATATGCACATTTCATATTTTCATATTTAGTTTCTACTGGACAGGTGGAGAAGAAGAGTGATGTATGCCTAATTAATAGATTTACGGTTGACTGAATGAATGAATATTCAAACATGTCTACTGGTATTCTGCCTTTGTATCTCTGCGCAAGAGACCACACTCTTGTTTGTGCCTGTGATTTTTGTAGGTCAGAGGATGTCAGTTCCATAAGGCCACACAGTTTGCCCCAGACCACTTTATACAGAAGCTTATGATCCCCTAAGTAAGACAGAAATGAATGATTGGTATCTAGAAATCTGCATCATGAGCCTAATTCCTTATATCACTTATATTATATTCAATATAAATTGAAGGACATGTCTAAAACATTACAGCATGTTAAATACTACAGTCTATAAGCCACACACCAATAAATAGTAAGCGCATGATAATTTAGTTTACAAGGGTAACAACTCCTAGGCCTAAAGAACAGGCAAAAACCTGTTGCTGAAAAATGTTACCTTTTGATGGCAAGACTGATGGAAAATAAACAATCTGCAGCACACAGGGTCCAAGAACGGAGAAAGTGAATACTGAATCTTCTTGTGCACTCAGACATTAAAAAGTAGCTCTTTGGCCTAATGTACTTACGGGTTAGGTGTTTTTTATCGTTTGCATTGAAAATAGACCAGAGATATCAACCACAGCTACACTCTAAATGAAGGTCTAAAAACTGAAAGAATATGGTAATGTGGGGAATCTACTGATGCAACTGATGATTTAACTAAATAATTCAACTGTTTGTGATGAAGGCAACTAATGAGTTAGAATAAGGCCAAAAGTAAATTTTGAAAAATTGGCCACCTCACTGCTTGGTGGTCAAAATAAGCTTATTTGAAGTAAACTCAACTCAATACTAATATTCACACACCTTTAAAAAAGAAAGATACCTCTAAGCTAACAATAATCTTTAATAAAATGTATATGATATTCCATGAAGTAGGCTTAGGTCTACTTCGATAAGCATTTTTTTACTTTGAAAGTACAATGGCAGGTAATAAATTGTGTAAACAAACGTGTGGTTTGACACAGTTTACTGTGACGGCAGATAGAATAACACTCTACATTTGTGTGTACATATCTGATAACAGTGCTTCTGTAGAAAAAGAGTTATAGGCATTGATCCAACATACATTTTTTCTAAAAGATAAACCACCTTTTGCTGTGCATTTTTTACTCTTTTACACATTTGGCAGTTCGAACAAAGTAAAGGCTCTCATCTAAGAAGAACAATTTGATATGCATTTAATCAAAAGTGATTGAAAATAAATATTTCATACTCTATACTGTACAATATTTTAGATCATTTCCAAAAAGAGACTTCTGGTCCGACACTGGGACTAAAGTGAATTAATGCCAAAGGTCATTTACCTATATATTTCTTTTGATACGATTCTATTGTTTTGACACCACACCTGTATTATGCATTAACCACATCTGACTACTACAATGACTGTGTCCTGACCCACTCTTGTTAAGCACAATATGCTGCTTACATGCCAAAAATGATCAAGAACATGAGCCTTTGAACAATTTCACAAAAATGTGCTTTGATGGCGAGGATATAGTGGTAAAAGTCAGTGAGGGAGTGGTGGGGCATGACAGACTGCTATATCCATGTCTGAGCTGATCACAGAGGAAGTCTCTACGGTACTATTGAGCTCAGGTTATGCTTACAATAGTAAGTGTGCTTTTTTACAGTGCATCAGTGTTGGTTCAGAGTGACCATAGGTCCATTCAGAGCATGTATGTATGCTGCATTCTCACACATAATACTCTTTGTCCTTGTTCTTCTGCTTCTTGTGGCTGCCTTTCACACTCTGTTGTTTGTCCTTCATGATGTTGCCGTTGCTCTGGACAGCGGAGTTGGTTATGTAGTGGCGGCTCTCGTCCACCTGGTAGGAGCCTTCGTCCCTGTTCCTGTACTTGTACATGGCGTACAGCAGGATGAGGATGCACAGGGCTGCAGCTGCTACTATTCCGATGACCATCCCTGTGGTGCTGCTAGATTCTCGAACCACCTCTGAGGGCCCCGGGAGTCGCCTGACGCCCGGCTCTGTGGGGAGTGCTGTGGGTATATCATGGGACATGGGGGAGATTATTAAAGCGCCCCTCGGCTTTGTGCTCTGTACCACAAAGGGTGTGGGCAATGGAAGCAAAATAGGTCAGGCTGAGCTGGAGGCTATTCGTTTGGCCGGAGTTGTGAGGAGGTTGCGGCGGAGGCAGAGGTGGTAGTGGTGCGGCTCTGGTCGGCTGTTTGTGGCAGTAGGAGAATAGTTAGGTCTAAAGTCTTGGGAGCTTTGGATGGACTTCAAAGACGTAGACCAGGTCTTACGTGAGGTGTAAAAATCTTCTTATCGTCAGAAGGGAGCAGGTCTGACTTGAACGCTTTGCCAGAACCATAGGAGCCATCATCATCACAATCATCGCTGCCTCGGTCCGACAAGCACGGGGCCCGCACCGCACTGGCCTTGGCTCTTTGGTGGTCTCATTAATGGGAGGGGTGAGTGGTGGGCTGAGTGAGGGGTGGAGGGTGCAGGGAGCTACAACGGGGGTGCTAATGGATCCTGAAATATTGTGTTGGCTAATTCACCTCCTGGACGGAAACAGAACAGGCAGAGAGGTTAGATCTTAAACACATAAGAACTTATAGACGCTTTTACTAACCCTCTCATTATGGCAATAGAAATGATTTACAACTGTAGTCTTGAGGAGACCACTGAATAATTGACATATAGATGCCAAAATGTAGGCCTTATGTCTGTATGAAGACCCTGGATGTAAAAGCGACTATAGCTGTTTAAAATACACAATTAAACACAATTGAAAAGTTGAAGTCAAAAGGCGCAGATATTAAATTAGACAACTAATTCTAATTTCTATATGGCACTAAAAAGCAAATCATATTGCAGTTTAGGAACATATGCATTTTAATAGTAATCTGAGCCTTTTGCCTCTTCAGAAAGCAGTACAAACATATAAGCAAGCTCATAAACCGGAATAAATAAAGTTTGCAGTCTGAAATTGTGTTAGTTCATGCAGAATACATGCAGACTGGATGCTCGGGAATTGCATTTCAGTGCTCTACCGCCAACTCATTTCCTTATCTAGTCCTCAGTGAATCAGTGTTTACTATAATTCCATTCAGGGACAAAAGAATGAAGGAAGACTCTACTGCAACCTACAACATACACACAACATTGAAGTCTTGTGTAAAGACGGACACTTCCAGCTTATTCAGTCTTGATACTTGGGCTTGAGGTATCTATGGTAACCAAAATCTTTAAAAGCATGTTATTAATTTTCAAAGCGGTATAATAATACAAGCTCAAAAAACACAATATTTCACCAAATTCTACCACATCACACAGACTGAGTTTTCTATTCATGCACTTAAGCCTTAACTTTGAAAGAGAACACTTCAAACAAAATACATCACAGAAGAGTATAGGCATGTAGGCGAGATTAGATTTTGCATTTTGTGAAGTATTCAAATTTTAAACCCTCTGATTGGTTAGTGGGGGACCAATCAGAAGATGTCACATACAGCCAATATTCTACATAGCAGCTAAAGTGCTGGCTTAGTTTATATTTTTTATTTTCATTTTTCACAAACTGCATTATCTGGTAAGACGGACAAAAAGAGGGCATTTATCGAAAACTTA
Organism: Paratrypauchen microcephalus; assembly: GCA_036785185.1. Taxonomy (NCBI): domain Eukaryota; kingdom Metazoa; phylum Chordata; class Actinopteri; order Gobiiformes; family Gobiidae; genus Paratrypauchen; species Paratrypauchen microcephalus. The sequence goes on from JAVJIX010000267.1 coordinate 530,282, forward strand.
CAGCAACAGTGGGCCACAGTTTTAGGCATGAAGAAAAAATCATAAAGGAAAAGTTGTGTGTAAAATATTATCTATTACATTAGAACCATTTGACCTTTTTCAAAGGCTCAGAGGAGTGTGTTGTCTCCTTAGAGAGATGATAGAGTGAAGCAACAACACAAACATCCACACCACATACATAAAAACCAACAGGGAGGTTTGCCTGCTAAATGCTGAGTGTACAAAAGTCTACAATTCTTCGCTGATAACTAGTCTTCAGCAGAATCAAAAATCTATACAGGTTTTTGCTTAAACTGTGATTTGTACTTGTGTAAAATGGAAAATATTTGTTTGTAAGTAAAAATCATAAAAATGCGAGAAGGGCGAGGCCTATGAATGGAGTACAGAGGAGATGAGAGATATGAGAGTGAACGAGTGAGTCAGGTGCCATGTCCATGTAAAGGCAGTACGAAGCGGTCGGGCAGCATTAGCGCTTTTGGCTGTAAGGAAGGGATGGGATATACAAACAATGAGCATAGGAATGCCCATCTACAGAAACAAAGTCTAACATCCAACAGTCTGACACAGCCTAAACTGCAACTACTTCACATGCACTCCTGTGGACAGTCATCTTTCAATACAACACAGTGAGGGGATGTGGAACTGCTTATCAGGGGATGTTATTAGTGAACACACATACACACACATACACAGACACTCAGACTAAATCTTCAAGTAGTTCCATATCCCAAGAGTGACATTTTAATTGAATAAATAACCCCTAGAACAGTATTGAACCAGAAAAAGAAAAGAACACAAATGATAAAAATAACATATATATTCTGCACACACTGCAACACTGCAAACAGACACGCACGCACAAAGAGTGACAGTAGAGCACCTCTCTGACCACAGGCCTGAGAGAGCCCATATGAGGGTTAGCGCAGGTTTAGTCAGACTGAGAGGTGGAAGCATGCTTAAAGTAAGTTGCATTTAGGGAAAATCAGAAGAAAATAAACGTATGCCACACGAGACTGAAGAGAAAATGGGGCTGGTCACTGTCTTTACTGTGTACGAGGCCTATGTAGTGTTCTCCAGTCTGAGACTTACATTAAACATGTATGTGTGAATGAGAAATAAGGGACAGACTATCATGAGTGAGATAAGCAACAAACATTCACAAAATAAAGTAAATTACAACTTAAATTAATGTGTGCGTACTAAGATTAACATGCACAGCCACAGCACATGTGTGGTGTATGCATATTGGTATTGCATCAAATTTAGAAAAAAAGAGGAATTAATTTATGCCATTGTATGAAAAACACATTGACTAAACTGAGAAGATGAAAGCACAAACCACCAGTGGAGCACACACAGTCTGGGGACTTTGTGAACTAAGGATTTAAATCCTTCTGCTCAGGCCTTTGCCTCCAGTGGTTGAAACATGTCATCACAGTTTACTTTGCTTTGAGGCAAACCAAACCACAAGCAACATTAGTATTTTTTTTTATTTGTCTTTACACAGTGGCATGAGTGGTACAGTTCATTCTGAGCCTCTGTCCCAGTGACATTGACAGTATCACTGCCGACTGTGGGCATTCCATGTGTGGGTGGTTTGGAACATCACACACACTGCAGTCCAGTTCAATAGGCCAGGGCCAAGTCTGAGAAATCAACAGCACATGCACAAATGAAACATGGGGAAGAAAACCTATCCATGCTATCAGCTATAAGCCAGAGATTATATGTTTATGGTTACAGGGAGGGACCACCCAATCGGGTCCATTCAGTACATAGACACCTCCGTCTTTGGGGTCGTGTACTGTGGACAGCACTTTGATTAGAAAGCATGGAGATTTTCTTTGAACGCACACACATGTGCATATAATGCTCTGGGCAAACAGAAAATACCACTCAGAACCAGAGCATACTGCTGTCATGTCAGGATGAAGTAAGAATGATGTCATTTTAAACAAATGGCAGAATGGCTTTGGCCTCATTATTTTCATCTTCAGTTCAACTAACTAAAAGTGTAGAATTTAAGGGTGTAGATGGAGTTTTTGATCTAGATGTAAACTTATTCTGAATGATAACATTTTTCATATGTTTCATATGTATGTTTGGCCCACTGCTGAATAGTAAAATGGTTATAAATGTAGTGTGTACAGAGGCACAAATTTTGTAGGTATGATTTTACAAAAAACAGTCTTTCTTTCTCTGTGTACCAAATTCAATATTCTCATAACTTTGTAGGCAAATTGTGAAATAATGTATCATTATCTAACCTAAATGCTACTTTGGTTTATATGGTGTTTAAGTATTGGATTCTGTGTAGGCTATAGGTTCAATGTAGTGAGCGCTTTCCTCCAACTCAGTATCAGAACAAAAGATTCAGTAATAATTCACTATACTCTTAAGTTTAAATTTATATTTTTAGACTGGAAATTTAACAAAAGCTGAGGGAAGCATGAATACAACACTAGCAAAATGAGAAAAAAATTATCATCTGCATTGATTTTAACAATGTTCCAGTTCTTTTTTTTTATGAAAAATGTCTTGAACTGTGTTAGTTTAGTACCTGATAAACAATAATGAAATAAGCTGATCCTTTGGCACGGTTAATGCATGTGGTTGTATAAAATGTGAGTATCTGATGAGAATGTATGGACGTACACACACACATGCAGACTAAGAGGAGCCTGCCCACCTGCGACGCTGCTCTCACACTCCAGGTCTTCGTCATCACTGGAGCACTCTGCTGACGACACCATGTCATCTGACGCATGCTACAGGGCCAAGACAAAGACGCACTTGATTTATTCATTTTGAACTTGTTATACGTGTCATAGCTGTAAAGTTATGTATATACCCTGTACCACTACAGAGTTCATAGTCAGGTGTACAGACAGACACCTCACCTGGACAGTGGAGGACAGGCGGTGCTTGCGCGTGGTTGTAGTAGACATCATGGTGGTGGTCTCAACAAATGAGCTGGCTCCGTCTGGGGGCGTGGCCGTGCTCCTCCCAGGGATGTCTCCCACCAGCCGCACACTGCCATTGATGTGGATGTGTGGATTTCCCTCAGCTGCCATACTCAGCACCTTCAGTCCATTATAGTACAAACCGGAGAGCTGGCCCTGGAACGGCCGCCCACGGTCATTGCCCCCAATGGACACTGTGGCCTGAGTGTTGAAGATGGTCAGCTGACGACCTGGGCATTGTACAGACACAAATATTCAAACACTACAGAGACAGCTTTTCCTTCCCTCTTGTCTCCAGGGGTCACTACAGTCATTATTTGCCACCTCAGTGAACAGTTGGCAACAATCAGGAAGCTAAAAGTAAATTAAAGTAAAAAGTTTTGTAATGGAGGCAATATAAGTTCTAAAACATTTGCCTTACAGTTCAAAACATTTGCCACCTCTATCTAAAAAGATTTCAATAAGATCAAATTGTGTCAAGATAAGTTTATTTAATCAGAAAATACAGGTGATGACCACTTACCTTTTTCTTGGAGCCACTCTTCTACTGGTCGAGCGTATTTAAAAGGAACTTTCTTATTTGCTATTTGGTAGCGCTCCAAATCACTATTTCCTTTAAAAACAGAAGATTAAAATAAAATCAGCCCCATTCTTCCAACTCCCTCCAAAAACATATGCTATACTTGGGAGCTGCATACTGGGACCTGCCTGTTGGGAAGTGTTCATTGATGGCCCAGTTGTCCACCTGAAGCGTGGCATTGCCCCCGTTCCTGGTGAAGCGTACCACATGATACTTCCCATCATTCACTGCAGTACTGCTCTCCTGCACAGTAATGTCCACTGTGCCAATGTTGAATGTCACTCCAATTTTACCTTGTTGCTGAAAGTATGAAAAACACCATCACACAGACTGTTTAGTTCACATTTTTAAAGCAAATATGACAGGTGTATATATATATATATATATATATATATATATATATATATATATATATATATATATATATATATATGATAAAAGGAGAAGTTCAATTTGTCAACTGGACAAAGTTTGTTTGGTTGAAAACGTTTCGCTGCTCATCCGAGAGGCTTCGTCAGCTCTGGTTATTGTACTGGTTAGACACTGCTTATATCTAGCTGCCAGGAGGCGCGTCCTACACTGAAAAGGCTCTGAGAACGAACCCCCCTAATCTGTCTCTTTGTTTTCCAAATTACTCTGGCGACTAGTTACGACCCCCTATTCAACGTCTAACGACCCTCTCCACCCCTCTGCCCTAGCTCGTCTGCTCTAATGTTTGTCTGTTTTGACGTGGTTTAAGAATGGAATTATAGATGGGAGACAAGTTATGTCTAACTCCCCCATTTCTGTTTAATGACGGATTCTCTTTTTTTGACAGAGAACCAAGAGAGAACCAAACTTTCTCCTGACCAAATCTGCCAACTGCTGGAAATTTGTCTAAATACCACCTATTTCCAGTTCAGAGGGAACTTCTACAGGCAGATCCATGGCTGTGCGATGGGCTCACCGGTCTCCCCTATCATGGCTAATTTATACATGGAACAATTTGAACAGAGTGCCTTAGCTTCATATCCAGGCACTCCGCCCACACACTGGTTTCGTTATGTTGATGATAATTTTACAAAAATCAAATTTCAAGATTTGGAACCTTTCACTGCACATATCAATTCTGTAGATCCGAACATCAAATTCACCCGTGAAGATGCCAAGGATAACACATTGGCATTCTTAGATTGTGCAGTAACGATAGGAGGAGACCGGGGACTTCAGGAAGCCCACACACATAGACCAATACCTGCTTTTTGGTTCACACCACCCACTGCAGCACAAACTGGGAGTTATTCGGACATTACAACACAGGGCCCAAGTGGTTCCCACAAACACAGAGGGTAAGGAGAAAGAAGAACAACATGTGCAGGAAGCCCTCCTGGGTTGTGGATATCCTAAATGGGCTGTCAACAAAACCAAGAGAGACAAGGGCAAGAAACAAGACAACAGAGAATCCGAACCCAGGAAGAAAGGGGTAACGATTCCGTACCTGGCCGGCGTTTCGGAAAAACTACAGAGGATTTTCAGACAATATGAAATTCCAGTTTATTTCAAACCCACAAACACTTTAAGACAAAAACTCGTCCACCCAAAGGACAGAACACCGAGCCACAAACAAAGCAATGTGGTCTACTCCATTCAGTGTAGTGAAGACTGCAGTGAGCGCTATATTGGGAAAACCAAGCAGCCACTTCACAAGAGGATGTACCAACACAGGCGGGCGGGCCAGAGTGGACCGTCATCTGCCGTTCATCTTCACCTAGAAGCCACGGGCCATTCATTTGAGGACAGTGAGGTTCAGATCTTAGCCAGGGAAAAGAAGTGGTTTGAGAGGGGGGTTAAAGAGGCTATTTTTGTCAAAAAAGAGAATCCGTCATTAAACAGAAATGGGGGAGTTAGACATAACTTGTCTCCCATCTATAATTCCATTCTTAAACCACGTCAAAACAGACAAACATTAGGGCAGACGAGCTAGGGCAGAGGGGTGGAGAGGGTCGTTAGACGTTGAATAGGGGGTCGTAACTAGTCGCCAGAGTAATTTGGAAAACAAAGAGACAGATTAGGGGGGTTCGTTCTCAGAGCCTTTTCAGTGTAGGACGCGCCTCCTGGCAGCTAGATATAAGCAGTGTCTAACCAGTACAATAACCAGAGCTGACGAAGCCTCTCGGATGAGCGGCGAAACGTTTTCAACCAAACAAACTTTGTCCAGTTGACAAATTGAACTTCTCCTTTTATCATGGATTCTACCTGGATGACTGAGGGACTTAACATGGAAAATTCCATATAAAATACAGGGACAATTTACATTCAAGGAAGTCATTTTTCTATTACAAATTTTTCTACAAACTATTGTGTCATTTAGACTTAGACTTAGACAAACTTTATTGATCCACAAGGGAAATTATTTGGGTACGGTAGCTCACTCATTAAATATAATATATAACAGAGGGTAACAAAAAATAGATGGAATAGCAACAAAAGAGCAATAGACCGGTGTCAAATGAGACAGAATCATAAAAATAAAAAATAATAATAAATGTATATGTACAAATCAGAATAAAATAGAAAAATAAGTAATAAAATATCAAATAAAAATATCAAATCACAGCTATATACAGTTGTAGGGAGTATTATCTGTTACATAAGGGTGAGTTGTTGTACAGTTGTATGGAGTATGGTTTGAATGTAGTCCTGTATCTCACATTGTTTGAGCGGAGCTGTAGGAGCCTGTTGGAGACAAGTTTTGGCCCTTTATAACATTATAGCTGCTAGGGAACAGTTATGGAATTACCTCTATGTATGTCCAACCAAGAAGTAAAATACAAAGTTCACCAAACTTTTAAGAATAGAAAAAATAGGCAAGTTTTTCAAGTAAAATCTTAAATGTAATTATATTAAATATGTTTTAGTGAAATAAGTAGTCTAACGCGTCATATGAATTTTAATTTAAAATAGAGAAAACTTACCACGTGTAACATGAGATAGTCTCCTAGGCCTGGAGCACTGTCGATCCGCACTAGAATCCCCTCTTTTAAGGAGGTGCTGAAGCCAACTGTCAGCCTGTCCGTTCTGGTGCTGGGGCGCTCATTGGCGGGCCAGTTATAAGTGATGAGACCTCCTCCTTTCCCAAAGATGTAGGTGGTCCCGGCTGTGAAGTAATTATAAGAACAGAGGTGAAGTGAGTAGCCATTCACTGTACTCAAGTATGGAGCCTATATCACTGTATAAGAATATTAATCAAGTAGAAGAAAAAAAATGGCTAAAATAATGATTATTGTGTAGAGTTAATGCAAACAGATAAAAAACAAATTCTTGTATTTCCAAGAATAAAAATAAGCTATGTAAAGAAGCCTAAATCATATAAGGTAAGGTGCAAAAAACACCCAAGTTCAAATCAATAATGCCATTAGAAAGCTTTTTTCACATATACTGTATTTATAGTGTGAAGTGAATAGTTATTTACAAGGAATGGTGCAATAAAACCACTCACAAAGTACACACAGTTCAGGTAGAAAAGAATAAGCTGTGATTAGGCTGAGGCGTATGAAGCCATTGTTGGTTAAATGGGTGGTGAACGTGAGACTCACGATCGTTGCATTGGGTTCCTGTGTATGAGGTCATGGAACAGTCGCAGGTGTAGTTCTCCCACTGCTGGATACAGATGCCCATGTTGGAACAGGAGTCCTCCTGACACGTGGTACTGGGGCCTGCATTGGCACAACACACTCTTAAAGCAGCTGCACAAACACATGTCTGTACAGAGGCAAACCACACTTTGAAAAGAGGCGCATACGTTTATATAAAAAACTGTCTCGAGAAAAATAGCAGAAAATATCACGCACCAAACAGCCTTACCTGTGGAAATGAACATCCGCACATTCTGCTTGTTGGAATAAAAAAATCTAAATGGCTTGTATCTAGTATTGTACTGAAGAGTAGTTGTGTACCGACCTGGTCCTTTTGTCCCTATGTCACAACAGACAATGACACAGTGAGGAAAACTAAAGAATACAATGGAAATGAAAACTCATGTTGGATGACCTTTTATTGAAAAAAAAAAAGCTAGACATTTATTACATCACCGCCATCACACCATTCAGTTCATGTGTAAATTTCCAGTCTTTTATTTCATGACATTCATTTACCATGACACATGAGAGCGTGAATTTAAATCAAAAGAAAATGTAACAGCATCAAATGATATGGCGAGTTAACACGGGCAACTGGAATAGTGTAAAGACAGATCTGATCATGTGGAAACATTTTGGTTTACAGCTTTTTTCTGCAAAATGTTTCAACAGTTTTATGAAGACAGTATGAAGACAAATGTATGGACAACAAGCAAAACGTCAAACATTTGGCAAGCTTTGCTCTCACAGCTCACATCACCAGGTTGAGTCCAAACTTTTACTGGCTGTTATGGATGGTTCATGTTAGGGAGAACCTCTTACTATGCCTCCTCCTCACCAGTCGTATGTTGAAATAATATTACTGAAAACAACTATCAGAATCTCACCATGTTTCAGCCAGTAACACATGCACATATTGGCCCTATAATCATTTCATTGTAATAGAAATCTAATACAGTTCATCTTCTTAATCCTTCATTCCAAGTCTAAAAAGACTTTTTTTCCCCCTAAGGCTGAGGCAAGGTAAGCTCCCAGACTCCCAGCTCCCTGCACATGCTAGCATCCTGTTAGAGAGTAGACCATCCAGGTGAGATGTGGGGGCATATCATCCTCCCTTCTCACTATTCTTACACCCAGCAGAAGGCAAACAGCTACACAACCTCAAAGCAACCAGCCTATATGCCCCTCACTATCAGTTTCCTATGGCCCCACATAAGATGCTGTACTTTTAACAGATAACATTTTTTTCATGTAAAAAGACAGGGTAGGAATGTTTTTACTCCTACAGATTGACTGCCGTCTTTTGGTTTCTGGTGAGTACCAAGCAAAATACCAAAATACCTCTTGCTTTTATTCCAGAAGGGGTACATGTGAAAAAGACAAATGTAGACCATCTTGAGATTAGTTTGATTTCTGTGAAAATCAAACGAATCAAAAATAAATAAACAAATCAATAAATGAAAATACACATGCATCAGAAAACACATTCTGACAAAACAGTTAACAAAGACGGTCCATCTGCAGTGACCCACACAGCTACACTGACTTGATTTTAGTGTAATTTAGGTACACATAAAGCCCAAATATAAATATATATGTACAAATCTGAAAGAAAAAAAATCTGTACATCTAATACCTTTGCCTCAACCATTTGAGGTCACAGAAGGACGAAATAAGAACATTGCACATGGCGGTATTGTGTTTGAGCTGTTGACAGTTGATGCACATCTTTATAAAGTCTGAGGTGTTTTGGCTGGCTTGTCAGCAGTGTGTGAGTGAGGCTACGGCCAGTGTGACTAACAGTGTCCTTCCGCACACAGGCAGACTGCTGGCGCTGCTGTTGGCGTTCCGCAGGAGGGAACTGGAGTTAAAGTCTCGGCTTAAGTCCAAGTCTAAAGCTGGCTCTGATCTGAGAGACTGAGTACCTTCACATCCACGCTCGATCTGCCCGCTGCGGAACAAAGCATCATTGAGGAGGTCCGGCAGGCGCCCATTCAGGTCCACCGAGGCCAGACAGCCCTGGAAGCCATCTCTGGAGGCCACCAGCTTAGGCAGGTTCCCATACATGCCCGGACCCAGTCCAGCTATAAACAGATCACCTGGTGAGAGGAGAGACGAGGGTTACTTTCATTCAAACAATATGAGACAAAGCTGAAAGAGGGAAAGAGGGCAAGAAGAGGGACAGGAGAGAATACATTCAGAACCTGTGGCGAGGAGGATCATGCTGTCTTCATAGCTGAACTTATGTTTCAACGTCAAAACAAAAAGTTTGGTCTCAACAAACAACAAACACTTCATAGTAAAGTAGTAGTAAAGTTCTTATTGTTGAGCCCTGGACACCTTGTATTATTATCAATAACGATGAGTATGTACATTTACAATATTTATCTCCTGCTTTTAAACAAACACATGAAATTACACATATCTTTCACATGATTTTTCTTTTCTCACTTTTCAAACTTTTTAAATTAATCAAATCCTGTAAATCTGAAGGGAGTAGCTGAGAGAGAAAGAGCTACCTTTGAGGTCGAGGTTCTTGGCTCCGTTGATGCTCTGGCTCGTGGTGGTGGCGTCCACTTTGAGTGTGTGCGTGTTACTGTTGTCTCGAGTGATGGCCACATTGTGCCACTGGTTATCATTCAGAGCTCTCACACTTTTGCCCTTGATCAGGTTTGGCCCGTTCCCCAAGTCAAACACATATTGAATGTACCTGCAATCGATAATAACACTTACAGTGAATGTTGTAAGCACTAATTAAGCATATTTGAAGAGGCCTTGAGTGGGAAACCTGGAGTGGCGACATGAACTAAGATTAAGTAGAAAAGTCCACAGGCCGAAAAGCCTTCAGGAGATATTGTGTCTTTCTGCTCCCTGCCCAGTGATTGTTAGCTATGTGCTATTTTGTCTCCATCATTGAAACCACCATGAGGAGGTCAAAAGGAAAGGAAATCTCAGTCTCTGGGGACTGTGGTGTAAATGCCAGATTTTGATACATGCCTATAGCCAGGGCCGGTCCAAGCCTTTATGGGGCCCTGAGCAGAATTTGATTTGGGGCCCCCCTAGTCACTATTTTTCCCGAGGGGGGGGGGGGGGGGGGGGTGAGTGACTATTTTTCCCGAGGACCGGGGGGGGTTGGGGCCCCCTGGTGGCGTGGGGGCCCTAAGCGGCCGCTTAGTTCGCTTATGCCTTGGGCCGGCCCTGCCTATAGCATTATAAGTATTATTCACTGTGGTATTGTGCATATAAATAAAAAGTCAGTGGTGTGCACGCTCACCCTTTGACCAGCTCCACAGCAATGAAGTCATTCCCATCTCCAGAGTTGAAGAGGATGAAGCCGTCGGGGGAGGTGGTCTTGAACTGAAAGAACAGGTGCATGGAGGCGTAGGCCTGCAGTGTGGCCAGGCTCAGGTAGCTGCTTTTGGTTTTGAAGGTGACCGGGTCAGCGATAATAGAACGAACTCCGAAGCGTGCATTCAGTTCACAATAATCAATGTCTCCGTTCTTGCACAAGTCAATATACAACATTCCGTTGAATCTACAGAAGGAACAGAGACATGTCATAATTTTAACTTTGGCAAAGCTTTTAACTAAGCATAAGTGTGAGCACTGGGACTGTGTATTAAAAAAGACTACTATAAATAGAAGGACATTATGGTGCATGTTGAGCACTTGGTAACAGGTTTGGACGCTGGCTCTGGTGAGCTGCCTAAGGAGTCTTGAGTGAATGTGGATTGAGTGTGCACCTCAGACTCTGCAGATGTCCAATGAAGCTGGATGGGATGCTGGACACAAAGCGCTTCTCGGTCATGATGCCCGTTTCAATGTTGTGGAACTCCAGGCGAGTGTGGTCTCCCACCATTTGCCCTGCAGAGGGGAGGGTCAGGGGATGGGTTTGAAAAGAAAGACAAACCGAAGGAAAGAGAACACAGTCTGACACTAACACAAAAGGGCTGATTTGAAGAGACATGTATTTTAAATGCATTAGATAAATGCAAAGTCCACCAGCTGACTAAATGTGCTAAACTCTATGGCAAAAACAAGACAGTTTTAAAGCATGAGTTAGTCAAGTACCTTCGGCTACATCATCGTCAACAGTTAGCTTGTAGGTTTTGCCACGACGCACCACGCGCACTGTATGCCATTCATTATCATTGAGCTTTTGCCCAGCATACAGCGTCTCCGGTCCTTTGCCTAAGAAGAATGGTCAGTCACACAGTTAAAGTCATTTTGGGTCAACAGCTTTGGACCCTCATTACCCGCTACTAAAAGTCTACACTTCAGTGTACCATATTTATACAGTTCTATACCCAAAGCTCTAAAATACAAGACATATTTATGAGTCTTGTTAATGCTGTTTAGAAGTGTAAGTGTGGTTACACAAGCGTAACTGGGCCTTCAATAACAGAATGTGCTGTAATATCATATAACATAATGCATTTGCCTACTTCTGTGCCCTGTTCTAGCCTTTGTTCTACTTTTGAGAATTCTTCAGGCTGTGCAAGCCGCCAAAGAGTAATTTGTGACAAAAATATACAATTGTATGTGGAGGGAGAGTGCTGTTAGTATAAATGGTATGTGCACTTGATATTGATATTTTTAAATGTTGCTATATCCAGCTCAAGAACTGATCAAGCACCAAACAATACTTCAACAAGTGACACAATCATATCGAGAGGAAAACTCCTTATAGTGTGAGATGTACGCTAGAACCACACGGGAGGGTTTAAACCTGTTAAAACAAAATACTGAAAACCATATTTGCACACAAATTTAAATGACATACATATTTTACATATATTTCTTATTATGTGAAATACATTTTAGCTATTTCAAACAGCTATCTAAATGTATGTGTGCTAATCCATGTTGACTGGTTACCGATTTGTGCACTACTCTTTACAGTATTATTTTTTTTTATAGCAGTTTATTTAAAAGTGCCAGGATTACTCTGAATTTTGAAAGTAAAAGTCACTAGATAAAACACAGCAACATCATCCACAATCAAAATGAAACTTGAGTGTTAACTTACTGGAGTTACAGTTTATCCTGATACAGTCTAGATGGGGAAGAATAAATGACAGATGAAATTGCATCCTTCAAGGTTACTGCTGCAGACATCCAAAAAACAACAGGTCCACCCTTCCGGGGACGCACACATGCACAGTGCAGCCATTACATCCAAGTTAAGGTCAGGTTCAATTTGATTACATTTTTTATTTCCTACTTGTTACCATAGACAGTTAATTGACTTCAATATTTTTGCTACATAATTCACGAAAGACAAATTTAGGTTTATGTTTGTAAATGTAATATCTATTGACTGGAAAATATTTATATATAGGTGGGTTAATTTTCATGTGGCTGCTGAGTTCATGTGTCGTCAACCGCAACAGAAAAGTGGGAGCAAACAGCCGCGATTCAGTCAGCACCAGCACCATGCAGAGGCGAGGAAACCCCTAGCAGTCATCTGCCCTCCTGTTGTGATAGTCTTAAACCAATGCTAGTGTAGATAATTTCATGTCAGCCATGGAGAGGTGTGTCTGGAGAAGTGGTCTGTCTAGTATAATAGTTAGTGTATGGTAAATTAAGTAGAGATTGTGATGTATTGTGGGTCGATGGGGTAGCAGCCAGCTGTAGGTTTGGCTGGGCTCTGTTCTCGGGCTGTTCGCCTGACGGGCCGCAGGTTTAGGGCCTTTGAAGGGGTGAATACCATCTTTGGACTAAGCATTATGGACTAGTGGTTATGGATGAAACACAACAGAGACAAAAGTACAAACAAAAGATAATGTACAGTGAGAAATGACCACAAATGAAAAGAAGAAGATTTGAGAAATACAGTTAAGAGTCTCAGCACAATCTTATTACATAGTACATTAGTTTAGAGGCAACGGCCCCCTGTGTGGGCCTCTTAAAAAGGAACATAATGTGTAATGTGTATTCTCCTCTTTTCCAGTCACAAATTCAGGATACTACATCAGTGATAGATAATGTACTAAAAATCAGCTGATAATTATAAGGAATAGTTGGTGGGGTTAAAAATATGAACATGATCAACACAGAAAAATAAAAATTACGCAACGCTATTAACAATGTGAAGTCACATTAGTGCAATATTTATGACATACTGAGTAGAAGTACACATTTGGTCATATTTAGACAATCGCAGTGAATTTTGTGCTGAGACTCTCATGGTCTGAAAACAGAAATCACAGTGACTGTGGGACAAAGGTTTACAGTAGTCCAGAGAGCTCTGTACTATGATAAAAAATCATGCCCAAACGTTCCAAAGGGAATATTAGACAGTCAAAGGAGATGGATGAAATGACAGAAATCATAACTGAGGTGGTGGCTGTATACGATACCTAGGTTGACAGTGAGTTTGACTCGGGATCCGTCCAATTCAATCCGGAGCGTGTCTGCTGAGTCTCTGGAGGTGGTGGCCATGAGCAGACCATAGGCCCTCTGTGACCGGAACCTCAGGGACACGTCCTCCGCCTCTGTGTGCATGACTGTGGGCATCACCACCTTCATGTACATGCTGCCATCATAGGACAGGATTGATGCCTCTGCAACAGGAAATGACTGTGTTCAATTTGATCACATTTTTAACAAAATAAAGGTTGAAATATAATGACTGAAGGTTTCCAGACAGATAATATATAGAATTGTATTTATCAGAATGAATTATATACTATACAATATAAAAGGCCATGTTAGTGGAGGTGTGCACTGACCTCGCTCACAGGTCCTGGACCAGAAGCCTGTCCCAGTGCAGTCGCAGATGAAGCGGTTCCATCCCTCCTTACACACTCCTCTGTTCTTACAGGGGTAGCTCTCACACTGCTTCCCTGTCTGTTTGGTACATGATGGTTTGATCCCCGCTCCATTCTGGGCCTCAGCGATTTGCCGGATGTCTTTGCTGCGCCCATCGATGAAAAGGTCGCGCACACAGCCCACATAGCCGTAGTTGAGCATGGCAGTCCACAGCTCGGTGGGCAGAATGAGGTTGGTACGGTCTGTGGGTAAACCCCCTAAGTACATGTCTCCCTCCAAGTCCAAGATCTCACTCTCCCCACTGGCCGTGAACGGCGTCCTCCGGCTGTTCACGGAGATGGTGCCTGTCGCAGACACAAATATTGGTAAGGCTGAACAAGTCATTATATATTGCTTGTAACTGGTACTTAGAATTGAGCTGTAACATACATAGATCATAACTGCTGTAAAATTACTTAATAATAGGAGCGGGGACAGGGGGTAGGTGATAGCCTAGCTTTAAATGCAGTACAATAGAGGTATACTCCAATATGCATTAATCAATCAAAATACAAAATAAATACAATTATTAGTGGAATTTCCATATGTCTCCTTTAAAATTGCCCCCCTAAAATGTTTACTTCTTCTGTACAACTATAGGAAAAAATAAAAATCATATTGATTACTTTAGTATGTTTCTATGTTCTTATTCTTAGGAAAATACAATTGTCCTGGAGATGTCTCTTCATTTGTGACAAACCAAATAAATAAATAAAATGGACTTGAATGTGACTGACCCGAGCGGCCATCTCTCTGGATGTCCACATGGTACCACGAACCATCGTTCACTTTGGACTGAGTGGCTTTTACTTTGATAGTTCCTGAGCCCATGTCCAGAAGCAGAAAAAGGCTCCCATCCAACAGCTCCACAGCAAAAAAGTCCACCTACACAAGACAAAAACATTATGTAACTTTGTATTAAAGGGCCTAAATTATGCTATTTTCTGATCTATATTATAATGTCATTTCCTGATCAAAAAATCCTTGAAATTGTGTTTTGTTTCATTGACACATGTTTAGCACACAAATCCTACAATTTTAGTCTGGAACAGAGTGTAATGAGCATTGGAGATGTAGACAGACTTATAATGAAAGGTTACTTAAAAAAAAAAAACAACTTTGAGTATGTTTTTGCGAAAATAACATTATAACATAGCTAAAGCTCACAAGAGTCAATTTGCTTAATATAGGACCTTTAAACTATAAAATAAATAGATCATTATTTAACATTTTGTTCAATGTAAACTGCACTAATATCCTATAATGGCTTAAAACACATCCAACTTCCTGTTCAAAACTGCAGAATGTTCACTGTGACATTTTGCAGTGAATGTCACAATGACCCGGAGTATGAATTGTTTGAATAATCGCCACAGTGAGTACAGAGCTAGGGGCAGAAATAGGGGACAGGTGAAAACATGCATTTTCTAAGATATCAAACCTCAAATGCAGGACAATACGGAATTGCCCTAACATATAACTCTGGGTAAGCTAATGATTAGGGGACACTGTAAAAAGTTGATTCCACATAATACAGTATGTCAATCTAACCAATACTGCTCATGTGTTTTAATATAGTGCATCATTTAATATAGTTCTGAGATATATAACAAAGAAGACTAATATTAATATTATTACTCCATGGTACTGACCTTGGTGTTCTTCTGGCTGCGTGAGGCGTCTTTCCGCTCCTGGGGCTTGCCGTGTGTGAACAGGATAAGGCCGTTGGGCTCGGTGGTGCGGAAGTCAAAGGAGATGGAGCCCATGCGTTTGGTGTTCCACTTGGGCAGGCTGATGTAGGACTCGGGAGTCTCAAAGGAGATGGGGTCCAGAGTGGCCACGTTCTCACACTTGTACGCCACCTCGCCCTGGATCTTCATCTTCGGGTCCACGATTCGAGCCAGACGGGACAACTCCAGGCGGATGTCATTGTTTTTGTACACCACCTGAAGAAATATATGTGAATTTTTTATGAATTATTTGCCCCTTATTAATTAAGACTTTCCTCATTCTGTATTAAAGGTCCTACAATGGACTCTTGTGAGCTATAAGCCATGTTATAATGTTACCTCATCAAAAACATACCAGAGTTATGTTGTATTATCAGACATCTTTAAAGCTCAAAATGCTCTGTTTCATTTTTTTGTGATGTCATGAAGAGGTACTTTTCAAGTTAACAGCTACTTTTTACCTTTACTTCAGTAGAGATTAGAAATTCCAAGGTTCAAATAATCCAAATGATTCTTGGGAAGGTGTAGGGAGTTTAAAAACACAGTGGAGCACTTCCTGTATCAATACATGACATCACAAGGTGGAACAGGAGTTTTTCAGTTTGAGAGTTTGTGAATGTGTGAATGAAACAAAACACAACTCCAGGTATGTTTTTGATGAGGAAACAACATTATAGAGATCAGAAAAGAGTGTAATTTGGGTCCTTTAAGTGTTAATTAGAGTGTGGTTAGTACAGTGTTACCTGAATACATGTAAAAGGTGAATTGGTTGTATTCATCTTGGCGAGTTTCAGACAATATTACTATCTATGCCTTTGGTTGGTTCCTTATGAACTACTGATTCAATACCTCTCAATATCCAGTAGAGGGCAGCTTATGAAAAAAAAAAAAAAAAATGAAAGTAATACTGAGATGAGAAATACCAAGCAAGTGCTGACTGATTTGATCATGTACTGCTCTAAAGTGTAACATTTAAGATTCTAAACAATACAAAAATACAATAAAAAAATAAAGCAAAGAAAAATAAAAACATAAAAGCTCTTGATCACACATAGGTCATAAAAAGTATTCTTTATACAAAGGAAGGAGTGGTCAAAGCGTATTGCAAGTTATTATAGGTATTAAATCAGTTGTCAAGCAAAAAGAAAAAGAGCATAAATAAATTAGATTGTTGTGTGATACTGAATGGTGAATGTGTAGAGTAGTGTGAGCTGGAAAAACACCTGCCTGGGATTCTGTTCTGTTTTTATAATAGTTTGTGAACACTAGAAAAATAACTTTATTCAAATGTCTCATGAATATGTTTCTTACAAATATGCGCACAGGCAGCAAAGTGCAGCAAATATTTGGTTAAAAATGGCTTTACCCGTGCTCAGTCAGTGCCTTTGTGTATGTCTTTGTTGGTGAGTCTATAAGAGACATCCAGAAGGCAGCGCCGGGTAATGGCAATGACAATTACATCAATTATGTGTTATTGTAGGCTATTATGTGTTTTGTAGGCTTTGAAACGTAGGCTTTCGATGTAAGTGCTGCCTTATGAAAAGGCATAATAGTGTGAGGCTGGGCGCTGCGGGCCGACCAGGGGTGGCCGTACCTGGTGCCATGGAAACAAAGCTTTTATCCATAATCTAGCGAGGATGGCAAGTACAAGAGCATGGAGCAGGCAAATTAGCTGTAATGGAAGAGAGTGCAGCAGTACAGACAGGTTACATGGGCTTCATTAGAACTGCAGTGTTTCTTATGTCATCATTTTATTTGTTAATGTATAAAACTAGGGAGATTCTATAGCAATGTTCAATATCAACTATAAGATATGAATACGAACTGACAAAATTTATTTAACTATTAACTTTAACTTAACTATTATTATTGAACTATTTAACTATTTATAATTTGATAATGACTATACAGTAGGCTACATGAGACAGATTGATGTACACTCCCTTTTCATAATATATAAGAAATGATACACTGCAAATTTCTCTGGTCTGGCCAAGATTTTAAAACTCCTATCAGGTTATCAATCTTGTTTTCAGATTTATTATCTACTTACTAGTTCAGAAACTGCTTAATTCTAGTGTAGAGGTAGTTTATTTAAGATAACTTGTCAATTAAAATTATCTTGCTGCCTGGACAGATAATTTCACTACTTTATGTCATTTTCTGATAGATTTAAGTGTTTATATCTTAAATTTTGGATAAGCTTTTTTGCAGTGTATAATCGAATCTAATGATGTAAGATAATTATTTGATTTGCGCATGGCTTTCATATCAGCAGTTTTTTTGTTTTTTTTTACAATACTCCATCCAGGCAGTTTGTCAAGTTTTATTCTATAGCTGTGCAAAAAGGTAAACTGGTTTATCTTAACTTGACAGCGGACAGGTTGCCATGGTGCGGAGGCAGTAGGATCATGACAAACACAGCCTTAATGTCTGTGGCTCTGTAACGCACCTCTTTCAGACAGCCCATGAAGTTGTTGCTGACAGGAGATCCGGGCAGGTCTGCTGTGCTGGGGCTGCCTCCCACGTAGAAGAAGTCATCGGAGCCCAGCATGGTGTAGTCCTCCTGGGTGTACCCGGTGGTAGTCAGGATCCCGTCCACAGATATTGTCACCTACACACCAGTGGCAAATGTTATCCATATTTCTAAATACTAAAATGAAAAATGTCTGATGTTGGTTTGGATTAGTGTGAAATCAAAGTATAGCGTTCACCCATAGCGTTGTTTTCTGAATTTCAATCAAATGAAGCTCACTAGGCTAGCAGTTATGGGCCGAGTTCTATATTATGAATAGGAATTTTATTTACTGACAAATAAAAACACCAGAACTATGGAGAGTGGGTTAATATGAACATTTTAAGACCAAAAATGATGAGGCTCACTGCGGCAGAACTTTATAGAGAGAAAGGTGCCAATTTTTTAGTGTGTCACACTCTCAATGCGTGAGACTTGAGAGCCCTGGGTACAGTATGTCCATTTATAAATACAGTCTATGCTAAAAATGCACAAATAATAGAGAGGAAATCCAGAGTGAATAGGCCACAGTGCAGGTCAAAAACTAGAGGGAGAAGAGAGAGGAGAACCAGCACCTCAAACCCACACAAAGAGACATATTTACCATACAGTGAAGTGTGTTTATCACATCATATCCATTTCCTAATTGCTTTTCAGAAAAGAGCAAAAATGATACAAGGACATCCATTATTTAATATCATTCATTATTATAAGCGTGAATAGCATACAAAAATATAGGCCTACATGTAAGAGTAAAATAGTGAGATTAAAGATTATATAATATTTCTTTAGTATTAAACTATAGTATACTGTATGTAGATCATGATGTTACATTGCGGTCTAAAATGGCTTCATAATAGAAAGAAGTCCATTGACTTCCTGTTCAAAAATGCAGAATCGATTAGCCCCTCCTGGCATTGTGGCATTTCACAAAAGCAGGTTTTTATTGTTGGGAAATTGCTATATTTTTGAACCCTGCATGTTTGAACCAGAGTCAGTAATTACAAGTATGTAAAGTATAGTGAGGACTCAAATCTTAAACTCAAAACCATAAGAATCAGTCAAACTTTGAGTAGGCTAATGGTGAGGGAACACAGTAACAGTCTATTTTGCATAATGTTCCCTTTAAACTAAATTATTTTATCACTTGTGGTACATTTTGCAGTTGACACAAAGTTACCTGTCGGAGATTGCGTGTAACTTTGACGTCGTGCCACGTGTTGTCGTTGAATTTGCCATTTACGGGTTCCACTATGGCCTCAAATGCCCCGGAGCCCAAGTTTATGACCAGAGACACGGCCCCGTCCTTCAGGGCCAGGTTGACATAGTCTGCAGATTTCCCCGTGTGCAGGATGAGACCGTTCCTCTGCCACGTCTTGAAGGAGAGAGTGATCTCGTCACTGCTGCTCTGGATGGGGTTCTGGGACAGGTCATAGCAGAAGTACTCTGCCCCCCGGAAAGTAGCCACATTCTCCTCTCTCGCTGTAGCAGCAACATACAGGGTTAGACAGCAGCAACAGAGAAGGCAAGATCAACCAAGAAAGGAACTACTAAATATGGGCTAACATGGAATATCTAAGGGCATAATATCACATGTGACATCACCATGGAAATACAGTTCAAACTGTTTAAAGGTGCACCATAGATTAAATCCTCAAGAGCTGGAAATGGGTCCACAGCTCGAGACAGATTGTCCCAGTGGCATTGCAGGATGGTGGTGTCAAAGGCAGAAGACACAAGGAAAAAGTGACACTACCGGGAGTTTAAAAACGTTAAAAGTCAGATACGTGGAGAATGCCATAGTAATGTCATACTGTGAAACATTCAAAAGCAATAAAATCTCCATAGAGACAAGCATGTGGTGTAATCTCAACTAGAAAAGTCATTATCTGCAACATAATGGACTTGATCTGCTTCCGAGATAAAAGTGGCTAAATCTCATTTATATTGATAAGATGAACTGAAAATCAATTGATAACTGTGCTGGTTAGCTAATGTATTCAAGATATGTAATGATATAATAATAATAATAATAATAATAATAATAATAATAATAATAATAATAATAATAATAATAATAATAATACATATTATATATATTGATATATGTTAAAACTCTAGACATTAAAATGAATGTATTAGAATGTGCAGATGGCTTTTCAGATAGAACTGGTTGCTTGAAAACACACTGACACACTTCTGATAAACTACCGTTTTTGCCTTATTTTGAATAAATTTCCTATTTTGACCCAATACTATATCTTGGAAACTATAGCCAATTAGCACTTCTGACTTACTTTTTCTTTATTAGTGACCTAAACCAAGAAAAATTTCACTACTTTTGTTCCGGAAGCATTTTGCTTGTAGACCAGTGTTATTGGTTTACCATTTTACAAAGGGCAAGAAACTATATAAAGAAGTAGGAGAAAGTGGAAGTCACTTTAGCACAAATTCAATAACTTCCTGCTTTGTTCTAGTCCAACAGAGATGGACAGAGATCAAAATAGTTTTATAATACAACTTTTTATATAAACATTTGAATGTGATAAATATATGGCACATATTAACTTAACACAAGTTCTACTAGCGAGTAACATGCTTACATCATAATGCAGTAGGCGTTTAAATGTGAAATACACATTAAAAAGACAGACACATGAAGGACGAGGGGGAGACATGTGATCTTAGCATGCAGCAGCAGCACTACACACAAACATGTAACACAGAACAGGAAATGATTCGTTTGGGAATAGCCAGTTCTCAGCCATAATAGTCACAGCAGATTTCTCACTAGCAATAATGTGTACCTTTCAGTCCCATGTTGGTGAGTGATAAACACAGACTGTCCCTAAGACTTTCGACAAATACCAATATAATTTAGTTGTTTTCATAATATTAACTTTAATTTGCATTTATAATATTAAACTTCTATTGAATGATAAAGGATTGGGTGTTTGATTTGTTGCATCTTTGGCCTAGTTTTCAATTAAAGTCTATTTCAGCCATGTTAAAATGTTGTTACCTCATCAAAAACATAAAAGCTTAAAAATATAGCAGAGCACTTCCTGTATTACCACATTACCATTTTACTCAGCTAAATATGCAGGGTTTGTATGTTAAACACGTGTGAACAGGCCTGGACTGGTAATCGGGCATACTGGGCATTTTCCCGGTGGGCTGACAGTCCCAGGGGCCCATGCTGCTTTTTTTTTTTTTTTTTACTTAGAGATCAGCCCACAATTTAGAGGAGGCGGTCCATCTTCAATATAGACAGTGGACTAAACCAATCCGGATATAGTAGCTTACGAGAGCGGTCCCACCCCTTTCTCTGCGCTGATCCCCGCCAGTTTCAGTGTTGAGCGTGGAAACATGAAGAAGCATAAGAAAGGGGGTTTGGAAAAGTTGCTGGCTAAAAGATTTTTTTTTAAAATTTGCTATAGACGCTGCAAAATGTTCTAAAATAACAGACATATTCTCTGGAGGGGCTGCTGGAGCCTCCACGTCTTCTGCAGGTTGAAGGTGGACAGGGAGAGGAGCAGCCAGAGACTGTGGACAGGGAACCCGAGGGAACCCGAGGGACATAGTGACCAGGGAAGTGTAGCACAGGCACAGCAGGTAAGCAGGTAGTAATGTTAGGATAATACTGGGACTTTTAGGTGATGGACAGGCATGAAAATCACCTTTGTTTTGAAGCCAAAACATGTGACCTACGTGAATCATGTAGATTTGATGAGAAGAGTCAGCCAACGTGCTTCTGACCTTGTGTGCAAGATGCATTTTAAATAAACCATTGAATGTGTAGTTACTGCAAATTTACTGGTGGTTTTTGGGAGCTGGGATTTTTCCTTTAAATGTTTGCGCCCTGGTTTTCCCTCGGCCAAGACGTAACAAATAAGTAGTAAAATACTTTGCTTCAGGGAAAACGTACATAAATTAGTCTGTTGTGCTCCGCTTATTATGAGGGGCCAGTCTAAGCCAAAAATGCCAGGGCCGTTTTTTTGTCCCATTCCAGCCCTGCGTGTGAATGACACAAAACACAACTTCAGGTCTGTTTGTGATGAGGAAACAACATTATAACATAGATCAAATAGCGTAATATGGGCCCTTTAAAACAATTGAGTCCATGTCATTTTAACTCATGTACATAACACTTTTTGTAGTATATTGCAAAAACGTTGAGCTGGATATTTGCACGCACTGTAGATAAAAAAAAATAGGCTTAACACGGTAGTACACGATGAAATACAGCCTCAAGTTTTTGTTGGAGCAGAAAAAAAATACATGTAGTTGGAGAGAGAGGATGGGGAGGGCCAGCGGTCGCGGCTGGATCACAATTCAAGCAGATAAGCATCAGTCATTTCAGAGAGGAGCTGCGTTTCCATTTGTGCCTCGGTGTGACCAATGAGCTGTGCGCATGTGAAACCAGTGCAGCATTTCAGATCTGCATAAAATGGTGCAGGTAATAAATTATGGCCAAGATTTATTAAGCGTCTACAATAAGAGTGGAGCTGAAAGGAAATAAAAAGCTTTCCATTTTGTTCATGCCACTATAGAATGCAATAAAAAAAATATAAATAAATCATAGACATTATTTTCTGCATATTTAAAATGAACATACAGCTCTGGGAAAAAAAAGAGACCATTGCGAAATTATCGTTTTTTTTATTTTACTAGGCCTACTTATAAGTATGTGTTTGGGCAAAAGGAACATTTTTGTTTGAGGCATTTTTTTCTGAAATCAGCATCTCTACATGTATTACAGCCATTCCATTCCAGCGTCTGTTGAATTCCAACACAAACACAAAGCTGAGCTACTTCAGTTCTTGCACCAGGAGTGGAATAAAGTCAACCAAGAACAATGTGAAAGACTTGTGGAGAGCATGTCAAGACGCATGAAAGCTGTGATTACAAATAAGGGTTATTGCACCAAATATTGATTTCTGAACTCCTCTTAAGAGTAAACATTAGTATTATGTTGTTTTAAAATGAATTTGATCTTGTTTCTTTGCATTGTTTGAGGTCTGAAAACATGTATCTTTTTTTTGTTATTTTGACCATTTGTCATTTTCTGCAAATAAATGCTCTAAACGATAATATTTTTATTTAGAATTTGGGGGAAATCTTGTCAGTAGTTCATAGACTCAAACAAAAACCTTCCTTTTGCCCAAACACATACCTATAAAATATAAAATTATCATTTTGCAGTGGTCTCTTATTTTTTTCCAGAGCTGTAGCTTGTGTGCTGTTAGCATGCTAGTTGTTGTTAGCCTAACAACAATATTCTGCTCTTGCCTCTCTTAATTGTGAAAAGTACTTAGAATCTACTTGAATTCTTAGGATGCAAGGAATGTATTAAGAAACTCTTCTAAATCTGTTTTTAAAAACTATTAAACAAGTTCTATTCTATCGGCAGAAAATAAATAAGTAAATACCAATGATAAATGGATAAATGAATAAATAAATACAGCTCTATAGTCCGGATCAAAGCCTTTTCACGACGCATGCGGTTTGTATTACAGCCATCTGAAGCCAGCGCCTCCTGAAGCATGACGGCGGTCTGCTCCGGTCCCTGGGGGCTGTTCATTTACTGGCCCCTGGTAATGACAGAGTCTGAAGGGCCCCTCCCCACACACATACATACACACACACACACACACACACACACACGTGCACGCACACGCATACACACACATACACACGCATACACACACACACACACACACACACACACACACACGCATACACACACATACACACGCATACACAAAGCACACTCACAACAGAGCTCTTATTGGCCATTATGTGGGCTGTCAGTGCGCTGCCGATACCTAATGAAGGGCCACAGTTGCCATTTCTCAGCTGACAGTTGCCATGGTTACGCGAGGAAGAGGAGGAGGAAGCACGCTCGAGTGCGTTTAAGTGAGCCCAGCAAAAACACCAAAATCTAAGATCACAGGCAGGTCTGAGGGGACGGCTCCTCAGACACCTTTAACAAAACATTGTCTAGAAAAACTCAACTTGAAAAATTATAGACGACAGCGGCTGTATATTTTGTAAATAGAAACAGATTTTGTTTTAAAATTCTTCAGACAAAATCATTGAAAAAGATGGTTTCCTTCTGTGAACAAGGCATCTTTGACCTAAAAAGAAGCTAAGTAACAATAACAGAAGTTGGGACTTACAAAAAGCCTAAATTTACTTTAAATTTCAAAAAGGTTACCTCCTGGGGATTAAATGTATTGTTTTATTGCAGCGGGATTGTAATAAACAATTACAAATATAGATTATGATTATTACAGATTATTATTCTCATTTGAACAAGTATCAATACTGAAAATAAATAGAAAAGACAAAATTTGACCTTTTCCTAAATAATTTCAGAATGCTCTTTGTCTAGAATATATGCATATAAATCACATTACATTCTACATTAAAAATGAGCTTTTTTATTTTCACTGTGGTATAGAAAAAGCATCCCAACTTCTATCAGAGTCAGTGTCACATTAAACACATTTAAAATGAACCTGAAACGTTCTTTCAAGATGAACCAGGTCTGTGATCACTGATCTTAAGTGTTTGTTTGTTTTTTAAACTCTAATGTTGTTATGTGTTTACTGTGTGTTATTGAATGTGTGTATAGTTAAATCTGTCCTGGGCTGTCAGGGACTACACATAAAAAACAAACAAACATTGGGTAATTCAGGTATATTTACATTGTATGTTCATTAATATGCATGATCCATTTAAATAGATAAATCTAACAAATCGAGTATCAAGCCTTTACTTTAGTACTGAAATTGTGTTTAAAATTTAGCATGGTCATTTAAGATTAGCCAAAACTGTTAAACATTAAACATTTCTTAGCATTTGAAACTTGCCCACAAGCCTGACAGGACATTTTAATATAAATAGATGATCTGGCATTTTTCAGCACCTCCTATTATACATTAATACAGTAAAGTCTACTTATTACATATAAAAATGCTTCTGATAACTGTAGTTTTTGCAAGGGGTATAAAGTGAGTTTTCCAATTTCACTCAAGATCACATATGGAAGACTGTATCAAAAAACTGACAGTGACAAAATGAAAATGTTATATTGGATTTGACGTGCAAATACATGACAAGCCCCTTCATTGACTAGAGCAGATCTGAATGTATTTCTGCACGTTTTGCGTAGCGTTCTCATGCTGTCAGACTCTGCTCACTCCAGAGAATCAGATAAACTTAAAAACAGGGTCACACGGGTCACTACAAAAGGCCGTATATATTTGAGATAAGGAGAATTGTAAAAAGTGCAATGTTTTGTTGACACTGTTGCTTAAATTCACCAAAACATTGCAAGACTACGAATCTCAACTTCTCCCCAGTCACATTTTTACTGCATTCTTCCTCCACCTCAGCAGCAGAATCATCAACCACCTCAACCTCGCCATCTTTTTCTTCTCCATTTTCTTTCTGCACCAAAGTTGACATAATTCTGAACAACAACAAAAAAAACCTTCTCTACTTGCACCTCAGACATTTGTGTTTGCCTGGTTCTGTTGTTGTTGCATCTCCATAGGTGCCTGGCTCATGAGCACGACGGCGCGGTGGGACTCTACATGAACAGCTTGAGACTGGATTGACCCTCATCCCTGTATGCTAGAATCTAAAAATGCACAGAGATATTTCAGAAAGCAGGGCATAGCAGGGGAGATACCAAAAGGAAATGAAATCTGTTAACATGCTTTTGAACACGGACAAATTCAAATTTAGTTTTAGACCAAACTTAGTCAAATCATTATTTTAATGTCTGGAATAGCTGTTGTCAATTTAAAAAGTTTAGTCCATCAAACATTTTTGTGCCCTTGAATTATTATTATTATTATTATTATTATTATTATTATTATTATTATTATTATTATTATTATTATTATTATTATTATTATTATTATTATTATTATTATTGGAGTTAATAATAAGGTTTTATATGGGGAAGGAATAGATTTGATTGAGTTTCACTGTTCAAGAGATGTATAATTTAATACATACAATACAATACATCTCAAGGGGTTATTCCTTGCAATAAATAAAACGGAAATAACAGCTTGGAGTCTAAGTTTTTAAAACACATTTTAATAGTCATAGCATTTTGGTATTTCTGTAATGATGCCCAATTAGGCAATTTCTGGCATTAGATCAAATGTCTATTTGTACGTATGTACGTATGTACGTATGTACGTATGTATGTACGTACGTATGTATGTATGTATGTATGTATGTATGTATGTATGTATGTATGTATGTACTATAGATAGTATGATTAAAGTAAGGGCATGAACTTGAGAGCAGTGAGGCTGGTATGAGAGTGTTGTCCAGTGGGCACTGCTCCAGCCTTCCCCCTTCTCTCTCTGGGACAGACGGAGAGGAGGAGTGACCAGCCCCGTGCTGGGTGTGGGGAATGCCATAAAAGAGACACTAGCCTGTATAAATGCATACTGGAGAAAGAACCTATCTGCTTTTGCAACTGAAACCTTGACTTTCAAACAGATGGATACATGGCATCAATTTTAACAGAACAGAATTGAATCTAGAAATAACATGATTTCAAAAGAAAGAGTGCATTTATGATGAGTATAGTGACTGAAAATTAATGAATCACTTTTGTTTATGTTGCAACAGAAATCTAAACAATGTGGCCAGCTTTGCTTTTGTAGTGTTGAGAGTGTGTTACACAGGTTTATTATTTCTGGAGAACAATTAGTCTGTACCAGGGATCTCCAACCTTTTTCCTCCGGTGAGCTACCTTTAAAAAATGAAAATGCCAGAGAGCGACTAATTTTAGCAGTTGCCAGAAATCGAGTAAATATGCGAGTCACGACAAGCCTTAGATGGGGTTCAGTTAGATGCCTATAAAACAGAAACCATTATCCATTTATTAGTGCACAAAGTTGGGCATCAAAATGATACATTTACAATGGTAATAGGTATTTAATTAAACAAATGTTATTTATGCAGCACAATAAGTATTCAGAAATCCTTTGGCAGGCAACTTGGAACAGAGTGGAGAGCTACTGGTAACTCCCACGCTTCAGGATGGAGACCCCTGGTGAACCAAAATGTCCAAAATATTGTCATTGAGGATCGCTGAACATTTGTGGATCTCTGGGACTGTAAACGCCGTTCCCATGGACATGTAAATTGAACAGTCAACTTAAACATTTTCAGACCATGCCCTGAGTCTTATTACGACCTGATCAGTAGTAGAGCTGGGGAATATGGTGTTATCAGTTGCCTGATCCCTGTGATAATCTGCTATTTTTGTTTAGTTTTCCGCACCTCTATGATCAAACGCAGACACTTTCTCTCACCCACTTCTTCTACTTGTATATTTCTGTTCTGCTCTGAGTGAGTGACAGGTGGATATTACCAATCATGGAGAAGTGTAGCATTTCTGATGAAACAGACAACTTTATTTACCTCTTCAAAGCAACCATAAATTGTAGAGATGGAAGATGCCATAAGATTTTGCGAACAGAAGCCACAGAATTGGCATTTTTTGAGAAGCTGTAGTCAGCAGAAATGTTAAGTAAATCAAAAATGCTGAGGCCAATATTGGGAACTGTATTATACTTTTTAAAAAATAAATAATGTCAATATATTGTCTCATTCTTGCAGATCCAGTCTCATGTCTCATCTCATTCTGTAGACACACACACACACACACACACACACACATCCAAATCATGATTTTTTTTCTGGCAACCCCAATGAGTAGAGTACTGTATATGCAGGTGTAACATCAAATGTGTGTGCAGTTGTAACCCAAACGAGCACTCGAGCAGCCTGGCAGTAAATGTAAAGAATGATGTCAGATTAAGAGCACATCTCCTCCACCTCCACAATCCCTTCTTCACCCCCTCCTCCAGTGACTTTAACGGAAACACACACAGAGCACACAGAGGAGGACACACTGCACACCGTGGAGACATGGTCAGACACTCACTAAACAAGCGCTGCTGTTCATACAGGCGGAAAAGAAAAGATTGAGAGAAAGTGGTACCTTTGCTCTTAGCTACAGCAGAGGCACCAGGGTCCAACAGCAGAGCAGGAGAGCCAGGAGAGGACAGAGGACATCAGGGTCAATAGATACTCAACACGCTGCATCTATTACAACAACCATCACGCAAGTAACTACATGAGGTTTGGACAGTGTCTTTGAACTTATGTGGGAAAATCTGATTTGAATTAGTTCATTTTTTACTGTAAATTAAAATAAATATACTGCAAATACATTGGATCCTTTTTAATAATACATAATATATATAAGACAAATTATAATAAAAGAAATAATAAGCATAATATTTAAAGGGCTCATAATATTTCCTCATCAAAAACATATCTGGAGTTGGGCTTTGTTTCATTCACACATGTTTAACACACAAACCCTGCATGTTTAGGCTTTGGTCTTCTCTTAAATGGAAAATACTCATTTCCACCTTGTGATGTCATATGGTAATACAAGAAGCGCTCCACTCCACTGTGTTAATTTCAGCCATGAAATTTCCGATCTCTACTGTACTAAAGATAAAACGTAGCTGCTGACTGAAAACGCTGAAAACGCAGAAATCGCTGCGTGACGTCGCAAGGTGGAACAGAGCGTTTTGAGCTTTGGAGATGTGGACGGTCTAATAATAAAGGATTACTAAAACGTGGGAATGAAATGAAATACAACTTATGTGCAATCTGTGAAATACTCTACTTACACCTTATTTAATCCTACCTGTGCCTTTGTATTTTATTATATTTTATTACATATTTTTTAATTATATTTTTTACCTTTTCCCCTGCACTTTTTGCAACACTTTTATTTATTTTTTTACCATGTACTATTATTGCAGTGCTTCTCAATTATTTTCTGTGACGCCCCCCCAGGAAGAAGAAAAATTTTTCCCTGCATGCGATTATTTGTCTAGAAAATTGTTATTAAATGGTAAATGGTTACATCTTTATATGGCGTTTTTCCACCTTCAAAGCAGACAAAACGCTCTACCAACTGAGCTACTACCGCCCTCTGCATAACATTGTATCCTTTTACTAACACTCAAATATTAATGTGTTCTGTGACAGAGGATGTTCTGCTGATGGTGAGTCTGTTCGGTGCGTATATCGTGTATTTAAGGTTGCCGACCCCTGCCCCAGAGCGACAATGAGAGCGCCACTGCCAACTACTGTTGTTGATGTGCAATTACACTTAGTTCTAGTACAGTACGGCAAAAAAGCATGTTTCCCCGGGTCACACGGGCCCCCCCTGGCATCACACCGCGCCCCCCCCTCAGGGAGGCCCGCCCCACTATTTGAGAAGCACTGTATTATTGCATGTTATTAGTACTTCTTGACTATCTTAGCGAGTCAACGGTTCTTTTGATCCAAAGCATTTCATTGCATTGTTGACCTTGTGTTGATCCTGCATATGACAAATAAACAATGTTGAATCTTGAAGCTTGGAAAAACTCCAGGTATGTTTTTGAGGAGGTGACCACATTAAAACATGGCTTTAAGGTCATAGAGTTTGTGTAATATAGAACCTTTAAAATTATTGAAATGCCTCAACGGTGAGTACACTGAGTAAAAAAGTAAAAATATATATATATATATATATACTGTAAACTAAATTTAAATTTAATTAAAACTAATATTAATGAGGGAAATACAGTGATAAAAAACCTTCTCTATTGTGTCAGTTTTAAAGGGATATGCCACCCCCAGGCCAAACTTGGGCATCTCCCCACAGTCCAGAGACTAAAATAAGTGGTGGAAAGCGTTTTTCTGGTGACCCAGCCATTGTCCAGGTCTGTCAGCACTGACCGCCGCGGTATCTGCAGCTACTCCGCGTTAGACTGGAGTCTAACGGCGCCAGAGAAAGATTTCGGCCAAAAGGAATTAATTTGCTCGATGCTTTTCCCAATTACTTTCTGTGTAGTGCGCATTCATATCGAGTGCAAATAAATGTGCAAATCAACATGGAGAGCTTGACTTGGTCATTTTGGGTGGGAACTATTTTTCAGTGCAGAAAAAGACAGCCGAAGCACACACCACGCTGCCAGGGGAATCCCTGTTACGCACCAGGAAGGCAGTTCCCCTGTTACGCAAAAATAGTTTTCACCCAAAATGACCAAGTCAAGCTCTCCATGTTGATTCGCACATTTATTTGCACTCGATATGAATGCGCACTACACAGAAAGTAATTGGGAAATGCATTGAGCAAATTAATTCCTTTTGGCCTTTCTCTGGCGACGTTAGACTCCAGTCTAACGCGGAGGAGCTGCAGATACCGCGGCGGTCAGTGCTGACAGACCTGGACAATGGCTGGGTCACCAGAAAAACGCTTTCCACCACTTATTTTAGTCTCTGGACTGTGGGGAGATGCCCAAGATTGACCTGGGGGTGGCATATCCCTTTAAGGGCTAAAGGTTACGAGTATCTGAGACACACTGTCCAAACATCGTACTACAGCCCAACAAAGAGCTCAGAGCTGATCATAACCATTTCAGCATAACAATAAAGGTCATGCTAAAAATTTGGAAAATACTACTGTAAAAATCTAATGATGATCTCCCTAAAGTAATGGTGGCATCTTTAATCACATCTGTATTCCCTGTAATTGTATTCTTCCCCACATTTCGAGATCTCAAAGTCCACTGTATTCGATGACAGGGAGTCGAGCTGTTTCTTTGTTGGGCAGTAAAGTACATCACAATCACACCGTCTCAAGCATGTTATAATCCATCTTAAACATGTGGGAGAACATACCTTGTTCTGCCATCATATGTGCAAAGCCTTGAAGAGGAAAGGAGAGGAGAGTATCAGAACACTGCCTTACAATACTGTGGTATTGTAATGTAAAGAACACACAGACATAGGTGAAGCTGGACTGAACTGGACAGACTGGCTGATCCCTGGCCCCAATCTGTAGGTGGCGCTGTTTAGAGAACAGGAGGTAAGCTGGATCATAGCTGCTGGTCAATACAGATGCCTCATAGTCAAATATATCTTTATTTTTTATCATTATTTTGCATTTTGTCTCATTACTTTACAATAGGGCTGCAACTAATGATTATTTTAGTAGTGGACATGTCAGCAAATTATAATTTTTTTGTTAATTTACTCGTCAAATGATTATTTCTATTGTATATTGAGACTGTAAATGTTTTTATACCTAAAAAAATCTTGAAATGGTAACTGATCTGAAGGCTTCTTGATAGAGAATATTAAAATTACGTGTATTATTGACATATATCTGATTTTTTTTGTTTACAGTTTGGTTTAATAACAGAAATGTCTTTGGCAAATAAAGTGTTTTGGTGTGTATTTTAGAGTCTGTAGTCTGGATATTGATGATAATGACATATAAATACAATTATTTTAAAATGTCTCAATAATTTTACAAACACAATGAATCTATTTTTCTATCCAAATAAATCCATACGTTTAGCATATTGCATTTTCAGTAATATCTTGGTTAAAGTGTCCAGGTTGACTTCCTGTTCTCTCGACTGTGGCCAGACCAGACCGGAGAAGGCAGAGTACCATCTGTCCACAGTGACCCTCGCACCACCCGGGACTCCCCTGCATTTATTTCGTTCGGTTTAAGAATGAGGCGTGTACAAAACTCACCTGGCAGATTCTGGGTGACCTCTGGAGGGAAAAAGACACAGGGAAACAGAACTCAGATTAGCACACTGCTCTTTGCATGTTGGCTCCATGCAAAATCATATCACACTTTGGAGAGGCCATACAAAGGGCTGGCAAAGAGCACAGCCATATGCATGTTCTGCACACTCAGTGGTTTCTACAATTCACCGAGAACCACAACCACCTATATTTGTGCATAAATATAGAATAGTACTTATGGGCAGAAGGAACCGTTTTTGTTATATAATTTTAAAGTACTGTATTTTCCGCACTATAAGGCGCACCTAAAAGCCTTCAATTTTCTCAAAAGCCAACAGTGCGCCTTATAATCCGATGCGCCTTATATATGGATCAATATTGGTTAATCATGGCTACCGTAGTCAGTCACTATTGTAGCTTCTATTCTATGCGCCTTATAATGTGATGCGCCTTATATATGAAAACAGTTTTAAAATAGGCCATGCATTGAAGGTGCAACTTATAATCCGATGTGCCTTATAGTGCGGAAAATACGGTATTTGTATTGTTTTGTAAAAATAACTTTTCTATCTCCATCATGTACTGTATAAAGAAGTGGACTAAGGGATTGCGACATCAGCCATAGCGTTCAGCTCCAGTCAAATGAAGCTCACAAGGCTAGCAGTTATAGGAGCAAATTTGGAGCCGAGTTCCATATTGGGAATAGGAATTTATTTATGGACAAAATAGCTCACTTCCTACAGTCATGTGAAAAAGTTAGGACACCCTATGAAAGCATGTGTATTTTTGTAACATTTTTGGATCTATGGATATTTAACCTCAATTTTAACAATATTGAGAGATTAAACTAATACAACTAAACAATTAAAACTGAAGAAAAGACTTTTGAAGATCATCTGTAAACTCATCTGTAATTGCGGAAAAATGCATATTCTAACTGAGGAAAAAGTTAGTATGCATTTGTCTGGAATTACATTTTATTTGATTGTTTTCATGATCTTGAAAAGTCTTTTCTTCAGTGTTAATTGTTTAGTGATATTACTTTAATATTACTGTATTGTAAAAATTAAGAATAAATATCCATAATGTCAAAGAATGTTCCAAAAACACACAGCCATTCAAAGGATGTCCTAATTTTTTCACATGACTGTATATTGGATTGGGTGGGTTAGCTGTGTCCATTTATATATACAGTCTATGATCTCCATGGAGACAAGCAGGTGACATTGCCAAGCCAAGATACAGGTAAAATCTGTGGAGAGGCAATGCTGTTTACTGTTAAAATGCATATTTTTCAAGGCATTTTAGCCATAAAAAGCTGGCATTGAATAAATCTAAATATGTCTAAAGCCATACTTTGGAGGCTTCTGTTGAACATCTCCATACAGACAGGTAGAAAAGTTTCATAGTGCACCTTTAAATTAAGCATTGTAAACTTTACACCACATCAGTTCTTCATGAGTGACCAGAGCCTGTATTTTGTATATGACACATTCAAAACTGCATCCTCATCATTTACATAAATCAACATTTAAGGACAACAGGGACAATCGCCAAGTATTTCTGCCTAACCCCATTTCAATTTGGCACGACAGACGATCAACCAAGCCAAACAAAACAATGCTTATTTGCAACAACATTTTTTGCTCAGTTTAGTGTCCTTTGTGCTAATGCTAAACTTTCTTTCACCGCGAGTTAGCCTGGTGTGTAGTCCGTGAAAGACGGCTCCAGTGGCCTGCCTTGTTTATACTCCAAACATATGAATGATTCATAACACTGGCCGTATCCAGTGTACAGACCTGAACCTGCCCTTTGTGGGTTGGGACATGTGGTGCAGCAGCCATTTGACCCATTATCAATGTGGCACCAAACAGGGTCCATTTATGTTTTTAGTGCATACTATACTGTATCTGACTGAGAGTATGCTGTCCCATCTCTGTCCCTCTGTGTAAAAGTATGTCCCATATGTAACTGTCCCATATATGTTCCTTGTCTCTATGTTATTGTCCGGTCTCTGGTTGTCCCATAGATATGTAATAGTCCTATCTGTCCAATGTAACTGCCCCATCATAGCGGACAATAACTGCCCTGTCATTGTCCTCTATGTAACTCTGTCCCTTTGTCCCTTATGCTGTACTATATCTGCCCCCGCCCTGTTCTTAAAGGAAATGTCATTTCTCTGTCCATCTGTATGCTACTGTCCCATCTCTGTCCCTTGACTCGCTATAACTGTCCTGTCTCATACACGACCAAATGTTTGGACACACCATCAAATCCATTATTTAAATTTAGCTTTTACTACTTTCTACATTTCATACACATATTGAATACATCAAGTATATTAAGTAAGATATATGGAATGGAAAGAAAAAAAGTTAAATTACTTAATATTTTATACTGAAAGTAGCCACTTGGTTGATTTTATTGAGTTATTCACCTTTTTTTCCTTTGCTACATAATTCCAACTATGTTACTTCATACATTTACTATATTATGTGCAATCTGTGAAATACTCTACTTACACCTTATTTAATC
The DNA here is from genome assembly GCA_036785185.1 of Paratrypauchen microcephalus. NCBI lineage: Eukaryota > Metazoa > Chordata > Actinopteri > Gobiiformes > Gobiidae > Paratrypauchen > Paratrypauchen microcephalus. The sequence continues at coordinate 564,691 of JAVJIX010000267.1, forward strand.
CTACCTGTAATTTTGTATTTTATTATATTTTATTACATATTTTTTATTATATTGTTTACTTTTTCCCTTGCACTTTTTGCAACACTTTTTTTTTTTTTTTACCATGTACTATTATTGCAACGGTTCTACTGATCCTAAGCATTTCATTGCATTGTTGACCTTGTGTTGATCCTGCATATGACAAATAAACAATCTTGAATCTTGAATCTTGAAATTGATGTCTTCTGTACGTATACAAAATGTAGAAAGTAGTCAAACTTTTGACTGGTAGTGCATATAGTGTAATAATCCTATCTGTCTCTATGTAACTGTCCTGTCCTGACTTTTCCTTATGTAACTTTCATGTCACTGTCCAGCTTGCACTGCAAACTCTTGCTGATACACACTTGAGACAGAGCACCAGAGCGGGTGGAGGCTGCTCGTAGATGTAATAAAAGATGTAATAATGGACTGGTCGGTAGAGCTGCTGTGCGTTTCATTAATGCCTTTAATGAATTGAGCAAAACAAAGCTTCTCAAATAGAAGCGCCGGAGAATAGACAGAGGTGCAGGCCCATCCCCCACCATGCCCCCCATTATAGAGGAGCGCCACGGCAGAGATAAAGAAGCTAATCTAGGAATTCCAGCCCCACTCGGCCATTGTCTGTGACTGAGGCCCAGCTGAATTATGTATCTGTGCGGCCGCCGTCCAAATGCTTAATTACAGACAGAAAATACATAAACAAATGAGCTGTGAGATCCATAGACACTGAGAAGATCCCATCTCCAGCATAGAAGTACAGTGTATTCACCCGAATGCAGCGGTGTCTGCCAGGAGCACCACTGATTTACAACAGAATGTAAGAGAAACCCAGCCGTCTTTGATTGGCTCAAAGAGATGGGCCGGCTCCTTATCAGCAGCCACAGGACTCATGTCATTAACCTGCAGCCGATAATCTCAGCTCACACAGCTCTGCCCAGCTCACATACACACACATGTACACACACACACACGCACACACACACAGACACACACAGGAGCAGCATCAAGAGACTGTGAGAAAAAGCATTTAAATTGTGTCAATCCCAAACCTTCCACACAACATCATCTAGGCTCTTGCTCTCTCTCTCTCTTTTTTTTTTAATCTACGCAAACGGTATCCTTTAATCTTCTGACACAACTAATAGGAGCAGTGTCCCCCAAGCTGAGCCTTAAGCCTGTACAGCAGCAGATAGAACAGAGAGTGTTACCTTGGTTGCAAAAGCGGCCCTTGTATGGAGTTTTGGAGCAGTCACACACTGGCTGTCCATCCACCACGGAGCAGGTGCCGCCATTCTCACACATATTGACAGAACACCAGCCCTCAGTCTCCAGGGGGACTTTGAGGCTTCCCAGCAGCAAGGGGGCACTGTTGCCATACTTGAGTTCAGTGATGGTTCCTCTGAATGGAGGCATGCTCCTGACTGTGGGCAGAGTGAGGGCTCCGTTGCGGATGTCCTGAGGAACCCCTCCTACAAAGAGGTCGCTGACTATCTTCATCAGCTGCCTCTGGGGCCGCACATCGTCGGCCTTGGCCAGTCCATCTAAAGCCACCACAGTGCGCAGGTTGTACCGGCTCACCATGACAAAGTGCCACAGGTTGTCGTCCAGCCGCTTGTCTGTCACCACACTGGTCTCTGCACAGTCGATACTAAAGCGCAGCTGCAGTCTGCCCTCCACCACGGACAGCAGTAGGAAGTCACAGTAGCCCCCATCATCAAAGTAAAGCAGTACTCCATCAGGGGAGGCAGTCTTAATCTGAAACCTCAGATCACTGCGGGTGCTGGCGTCCCAGCGGAGGTAGCGTGCCCACTGTCCTGGAGTGCCCAGGAACTCCAGGCCCAAACATGTGCTCATCAGAAGCTGCAGCTGGATACAAAAATGTACAAGATCCATAGCTGTGAAGAATCGGCAGTTCTATTCAAATATTCAGGGATCTGAGCAGATCCTGTTCAAATTGACGTTGGCTGCAAAAAGATTTTCAAAAAATATCTTCTATAAAAATATGATTTTAGGGGAGTATCAGAACAGTCATATTTAACAGTCTAAAGCCATTTCTGTTCCGTTCATTGTCAGTGAATGCAGGAGGTGCTTTTGGAATGAAGGCAGAAGGTGTAGAGATCCTTTCAGTGCAAGTGAATTTTCCTCTTCCGTGTTGTCCATTGGGAAAAGCAGCTGGACTGGAATCTTCGAGCCTGTCTCATGCCCATCTGTGAAAGACAAAAACAACAAGGTTAGAGGGACTCGTCATACTGCCTCTACAGAGCATACAAACATTTACAGCAGTGTTTCTCAAACGGTGCTACTAAAGATGGTATGTGAGCTCCTTCAGCTGGTACACCAAATTAATCCACATTTTTTGAGTTAGTCCAATTTAACGCAAGTTAAACAATTACGTAGTTTTACTCTAGACCTGATTTATCCCTAGTTTAGACCTGGGATAGTCCAGTTTTGGACCTGTTTTACACCTTTATAAGGGGAACAGGTCCTGAGGTCCTTTAGGTGCAGGTCCCATAGGTCCTTTAGGTGCAGGTCCTGTAGGTCCTTTAGGGGCTTCTGGAGGTGATTAGTTAGATCCTTAGCATGAATAGATCTGTGTTTATAGGCAGGGATCAAGGACTCTGGAAATAGCTTTCACCTACGCTTCATTTCTGATTAATCATCATGGTGGCATGGCCTACATTGTGTAGGCAAGAATTTTGGTGTTAGCTCTGAATATAGCCCTACTACGGACTTTTAGCCACGTTTATTTCACCCATACACGTTCACTCCACGTTTTCTGTCTCAACTTAGCTTTAGCCACTGTAAAACGATATCGCCAATATGGTAAATGGTCACATTTTATATAGCGCTTTTCCAACTTCAAGGCACCCAAAGCGCTTTACAACAAGGAACCACTCACCCATTCATACATCAGTGTACGCAGACACTGGGGGCGAGGTGGGTTAAGTGCCTTGCCCAAGGACACAATGGCAGCATTCATCTGTGGGAGCTGGAATCGCACCCAACCTGTGGGTCAGTGGATCTGACCGCTCAACCAATGAGGTTTTTTTTTTTTTTTTTTTTGTTAATGTCAAGAGCGGGATTCGAACCGCCAACCTTTGGATCAGCGGACAAACTCCCAATATGCCGGTGGGAATAAAAAAATAAAAAAAATCTCGTGATTTAGAACACCGAAAATAAATGTCCCAAATAGAAACAGACTAGTCTATGGCTAAGACAAAAACTCAGCCTAATGTCTAAGTACCATATGTACCTCTTAGTTATTCATCAGGACAATTACAAATATTTTGTGGTGTACCTGAACCCGTGACATGACGCACAGGAAAGTTTGTGCGACACGCGTGCTTTCTGTCCTTCGGTGCGCCGCGCAGTTATCGGTCATCTGCGCAGTAAATGAAAGTCATTATTCTCTGTGCCGCGCGGGCGATCAGTCTGCAGACAGACACCTTATCTGACCAGCGTTTGGAGAGACAGCCTTCTGTGCACGCCTGCTCTCAAAACGCATTCTGTTCACCTTTGATACAGGACAGGAACTATCCACTAAATCAATAATTATGAACACTAATCTGATCGGCATGGTCTGCTGAAAATAGGACTGCATTTTTCTACGCCTGGAATTGCAAAGAGGTTAAATTAAAAAGGGGACCATAAGTTGTTGTTTTAGATCCTGAACACAAAACCTTTTTTTATTTCATTTTACAGGCCTGTCATGTACGTTAGGCCTAATGTAAAGGATACGATGAAATGGGTTTAAATGCATCATATTATGAAGCTAAACATCACAGATCAGATCAAACCCATGGGCCAATTTCATAACTATTATTTTAGTTATTATTTTTGACCAAATCAGATGAGCTGCAATAGTCTGGTTGCTGACAAATCAATCAGCCCAACCAAGCAGGAGTATTTTACTGACCAAGCCCCTGCCTTAACCCACTTAACCAATCATAAACAAATTCACAAGAAACGCTGGTTTTATAGGCTATGCGAAGGTTGTAAAGACAATAGGCCTGTACTGTAAACAACTGTGATGGGGACACGGGCTATAGAACAATTTCACATATCCTTTCGTACTAGGGATTGCTCAGGATATATTTTCGTTGCACACTATGTGACAGATGATTACATTGGTGCCATGTATCCTCTACTGTATCCATGTCTGCACACACGCCTTTATTCTGAGCACTTGTGTCGCTCTTATCAGCGGCGGGCAGGGCCGTTCTCCGGGGATTATTGTGCCAGATCTCTCCACAGATAAACTCTTATCAACAGCCACGCCGCGCATTCCTTCTGCACCGACGATGGAACTAATTATTCGCCTTATATTCCGTAACCATCCAGAGCCCAACTGTGTTTTTTCCACTAACATATGTAGGTATATATATTATTACTACAGTACTATTAATATATTACACTATTAATACATAGTCTACGTATTGAATTACAGGGGTGTCCGGTGTGTGTGTGATGGAGAGAGAAAGCCTGGGGGTTAAAAGGCTAAACGGCCTGATCGTTGTTGACCGTGAAAAGGCTCTTTTGAAAAAGCAGCAGAGACAAGTCCACATCAGCGCGGACAAAAGGCGGCGCGCTCTGAATCCCATTAACATGCGCGCGTGTTGAAGCAAATAAAAGCGTCCCACCAGGAGCCCCTTTGTGCTTAAATACATGTCACTTTACAGCAGGTGCACGGCTCACACACTCGCGTACACACACCGGATGTGTAACAAAATGTCTCTCGCTCTCAGATCCCATCAGCTGAGAGGCGCGTACACGTGTAGCGCTTCACTCATGCGTGTCATCACAGCCACGCACGCGCCTATGCTCCGGGCCACATGCGCAGCTTTCATATCAATACGTAAAATAGCCTACATATATGAGAATGCACATACAACCCAAAACATGCACCATAGGTAAAATCCTCCAGCTTTAGGTCCTGACCAAACCGAAGCAAGACGATCATGGAGATGGTCCCCGGGTGCAATAATGTGCTGCCCACTGCTCCTAATAACAGGATGGGTTAAATGCAGACAAGAATTTCTCCTGTGTGAGATCAATAAAGTCACGTCTTCTTCTACATCATTAAAAACAGTAAAAAAAAAAAACAATTTGGATTATTTGAAGTGTATTTTCTGGCAGGCCCTATAGTAAAAGGCCTACAGCAAATGCACATGACGTGAGAATGTAAAATACTAGAAAAATCATTAATGGAAGAAAATAATAAGCGTACTGTGAAGAATATTCAGCTCTGACTGTAGGAGAAAAATAAAAGAATCACCACCTCAAGCTAAATATGATTTAACATAGCCTATATTATTGCAAGGTGTGCGAATAATAATAATAATAAAAAAAATCAATTATCACCAAACGCATCATTTAACATACAAAGCCACATTACTGGGCCGGTCTCCAGTGTGGTCCAGTGTGGTCACATGATCTCACCTGTGTTGTCTCTCAGGAGAATACTGCTCATAGCATAACGCACGTCTAAACCACACCTTCACGGCGCTTTACGCACAAACAACATTTGGATATTTAGAACCACGAGAGCCAATCGGATCCGGTCTGAGGAAGGAGTGTGAGAGCCGCCGTGCTTCTGCTGCAGAGCCTTGACGGCATTACATCACCGACAGAAAGCACCCACTTCACCCCGCCGCACGCGCACACACGCACGCACGCGCAAACACACACACACACACACACACACACACACACACACACACACACACACACACACACACACACACGAGGCCCGAGCTGCGCGTAAAGGAGTAAAGATACAACAGCACGCGCATACAAGTCCAGACACACCCACAACACGCACGCGCGCACCCACGTTCCTGAAACAATTATGTAACATCCTTATGTCCGCTCAGACACCCAGCATCCTGCGCACCGTTAACTGGGCAAAAACAAAGATTCCTTGTGTTAGACTTTTTGGTCACCAGGCCTACACCAGCATGAGCCCAAGTACATTGTTAATATTTAGTATTTTGTTTTCATTTAGCCATTTTTTTAAATCATATTTCCATTCTTTGACAGATGTTAATGATGGAGCAAGGCCCACTGTGAAGACCACACCTTATGTAACGCACAAGCGACACCAGTGGACTCAGGAACACTTCAGTTGGCAAGCGCAATCCTGGGGAAGCAGACCTCTGTATCCTCCCCGATTCTGATTTTTTTTTTTTTTTTTTTCACGTTATTACACCCACTCCCAAACAAAAAGCAGAAACAAAAAAGCGCAATCACTGCTGCAGATGTGCGCACACGGCAGGCCTACACCAGCTCTGATTGTTTTCATCTAAAAAAAAACAACACAATTAATTAAGTTTATTGTCACTTCCCACAAAATTCAACAAATAATTAACCTTATTCTAAGAAGCGATTTTCAACCGCCTCGGGTCTATTTGAACGAAATGAACGAAACAAATCGGGTGTTTTGTACGACATAAAGGAGAAGAGTTTGATTTGATTTGTGCAGATGCCATTTTGTGCAGGATGTTGGGCCCGCAGCGGAGGCACGCCCGTGTGGAGCAGCCCGAGCAGAGAATCCCTTCGCATTAACACAAGACCCTAATCCCATTAAGTCCTCAATCCGACACACGCCGACGCTCACGGCCAGTGCGCGCGAAGCTGGAGCCACCACATCTGCTTTTACTCAGATGCCGAGGAAAGGGGCTGGACCCAACAGTGTGTGTGTGTGTGTGTGTGTGTGTGTGTGTGTGTGTGTGTGTGTGTGTGTGTGTGTGTGTGTGTGTGTGAGGCAGAAACGTGACACACGCATCAAACACAATGTCTATTTCATTTGTAACTGTCTCCCATTGCGCATTGGCATTCACCGAGCCACACATTCTTCTGACGAGCTGTCCTTTTGAAATGAAAATATCAAAATAAACATTATGATATATATATTTTTTATAATATACATTTGTATTGTATATCTCTCCAAATAATAGGCCTGAAATTATTAGCACTTCGAGGTGGAGCGCCTGTGAGCGGCAGAAGAGAGGCGCAGCCTGGTTTTAGTGCATCCTACGGTTCTATTCCATCAGTGAGAAATGGCTTCTTTAGGCCTACGTTTGTTAAAGCTGCAGATCAGAACAATGCAGACACTCGACACCTGCCCAACGCACTATTCATTATTCATCATCACAGAAGGTAAAGGCAGCGCTTCTGGTGCGGTCCAACACTTTAACGATGACATCCGACGCATTTCTGTGCGTCTTTTGCCCAAGCTTTTTTTTCTCTCTCGCATAAATGAGCTTTGGTGAATTAAACACAAAACACAGCACATGGAACATACGAGAGCCCTGCGTAATGCAAGGCCGCGGATCGCTCTCACATGAACACACCTGGCACGGCTCAGACATGACGCGTTTCCAGCTGCACACAAACGAAAAGAGCTCTGTAAACGAAGTGACAGGTCTTTAGCCTGTTTCTAGAAACACGAACCTTTGGCTCTCAGATTTCTGTGAAACCAGATCTTGCTCAGTGTTTGGCCCAAATGTGTCTAACGCAGCAGAGAGCGGTGCGCACTGACCTTGGCTCAAACGCATCCAGAATAATCCACAGAGTAAAATCCCGGGTACATTCCAGTGAGGCGGCAGTCATTAGTCCCAGTGCGGTGCGGATCTGGCGCGGGAGCGGAATGCGCGTGCCGTGGGTCCGCGGACAGCCTCGTGGAGCGCGGTGCAGTGGATGCCCGTGTGGCGTTCAGAGCTGCGTGCGCTTGCTGCGGGCAACATTGAGCGTCCACGGCCCGCCCTCCACGCGCGCGCGTGGTGTGCGCGGGCGCGTCCACGCACTTGCGCAGAGCCACTACACGAGCACGTCTCCGTTTTACTCAGCGCACGGGACACGATGAGGACGAAAGCATTTCAAACATTGTAAACACTTAAAGGGATTTTTACTGGGGTCTGGTCGGTATAGGCCTCCAAACGAGGAACCAATCAAACACGAGATATGGACGCACATGTGTTTACTGACAACGAGGGGGAATATTGTAGGCTAAGCCTTATTATACGGCTATTGAAAACAATATGCATGGTCTCAAGACATTTATATAATCTGACATATCAGCCACTAGTAAAAATCAACTATTCCTGGATAAGGACTGTTTTTTTGTATACCCTTTCTGTTGTTTAATCTTGATACATACACTTTAATCACATCAGTCATTACACTATGTTATGTACTTCTCTAAGTTTATGGAACTTGAGAAGTCAGTCCTTTAGTCCCTCGAAAGCAGTTCATTTGCAGTGGGAACAAAAGCCAACAGCAAAGAGCATTAAGTCATATTTATTATTTTACATGTCAATATATTTTACATGTCAATACATCTTCAATATGTGATAAAACAGACAATGGAAGGTTTATAATGAATTGTATTATAAATTGATCATCAATTTATAATATCTTTTTGCATCTTTTTGTATTTGTCTGAATTTTTAAACATGTTTTCGTGCAACAGCGTTAACAAGAGGTCTGGTCAAGTATGATTTTCCATATGACCTTATTGTGTTTTTCCATTCACCATTTGTACAAAATACTATCCTTTTTATGAATGTTTTAGAAGTTTTATTGACAGTGTTGCCTTTCTATTGTTGATTACAGTAGAGTGGTGGAGGCAGGTGGGGCGGTCGGTGTCTGATGACGTGTCCTGCTTCACATCCCACCTGCTCCTCACCTAATCACCATCTGCAATCAACTCAAGCCCTCCGTACCTCCAGCCCTGCACTGGTCATCTCCTCACTCACCAGACCACTGCGGTAGGGACGTGGAGGGAGGTGAATAAAGGCCACTACGAGTCAGATCAAAATGTAAGAAATAGGGAAAAAAAACACCACACACTAAACTATGTTGGTTGTGTAGTGGTTTAAGGCATTGCAAACGTGTGGTCATTACTATTCTGATGTTGTGGGTCGTCTCCAGGCTCCGTGACTATTTTTTTTAATGTCTCTACCCTCTCTCACCCCATTTCACGCTACAGCTGTCATGTCTGATCAAGCCAGTCTTTAAAAAAAAACATTTAAGTTGACAAAAAGTATAAAAAGCACTGATAAAAGGAGAAATTCAATTTGTCAACTGGACAAAGTTTGTTTGGTCGAAAACGTTTCGCCGCTCATCCGAGAGGCTTCGTCAGCTCTGGTTAGACCCTGTTTATATCTAGCGGCAGGGAGGAGCTCCCTACACTGAAATAGCTCTGAAACTATCTCCACTAATCTGTCTCTTTTGTATTACGAATTCCTCTGGCGTCTAGTATTAGCATATCCTGTAGGGAGCTCCTCCCTGCAGCTAGATATAAACAGGGTCTAACCAGCACTAGAACCAGAGCTGACGAAGCCTCTCGGATGAGCGGCAAAACGTTTTCGACCAAATAAACTTTGTCCAGTTGACAAATTGAATTTCTCCTTTTATCATGGATTCTACCTGGACGACTGAGGGACTCTTCACGTATAAAAAGCACTGTCAACAAGCTGTGATACTTAAATCTCAACAAGCACAGTTACAGGCACGTTTTAGCACATATAAGGACTGCAAGGGCTGGAAAAAAACAACAACAATTTTTTTTTATAATTTCGACACCAAGTAGGCAGTACTTGGTTATTTTATTTAAAGAAGACATTTTGTGCTTTTTAGATTTTGTTCATTGTAAACATCGTTATTGGTTTCAAACGGATTAGTAATAGAATGTGGTCCATTGACTTCATTTAAAACCTGCAGAGCTCTGTCTCGTCACAGTACCAGTTTTGTTTTCATTATTGAAAAAAAAGTCTACTTAGCATTTTTTATCCCCATGCATGACAATACAGGATTGCTCAAATATGCAACAGTCAATAGAAATAGAACTCCGAGTAAGCTAATGATCAGGGAGGGAACACCGTTATAATACGGTTAAAAGTTACTCTGCTCTTCCGTGTTATACAAACATTTATTGACATTGTTCCACTGTATTGCACAAAACATTAGAGACAAAAAAATGAATGTATGAACTGACAGTGAATATTAAAATAAATCTGCAGTGTGGAGTTGAAGGTACGGGACAGGAAATGACATCGGGGTCACCTCTATCACAAAGTTTTACTTGAGGTAGATCTCCATAGAAATGTACACAGAACAGTTCCTGATGGAGTTAAAGTCAGTGCGTCGTTTATGATCAGTCTGTGTGGGAAACAAAAAATGTATCGCTGCAGACATCGAACCATTGATCACTGCAACATTTTTCATAACAAATATTAAATAAACAAAATGACAATATATTAAAATCTGTGGTGGAGATGGGAATAGTGAGATTTCTGGTCCGTCATGTGTGTGTTGTGTGCAGAAGTCCAAACAGAGCAGAGAGCCACTGTCCCAGGACACAGGAGCGGAGCCACACACACACCTGGTACACAGTGAGCTTCCCCAGAGTCACCTGTTCACACACAGACAGGTGCAGGCGCTTCAGACGAGACCTGCACTTACTCCTCTTGTGCCTGCCCACAAAAACAGCACCACGTTAGTTCAAATATGAGGAAAGAATATCAACATAGATTCACTCGTCTATAAGCAAAATGCTTCCGGAACAAAAGTAGTGAAATTTTTCTTGATTTAGGTCACTAATGAAGAAAAAGTAAGTCAGGTTGGCTATAGTTTCCAAGATATAGTATTGGGTCAAAATAGGAAATTTATGCATAATAAGGTAAAAACGGTAGTTTATCAGAAGGTACAGTGTGTCTACAAGCAACCAGTTCTATCTGAAAGCCTGTCTGCACATTCACATACATTCATTTTAATATGTCTAGAGTTTTAACATCAAATATTTTTTGATTTCACATAAGAGAGATGCCTCGAAATTGTGTGCGCCTGATGTCTTAAGATATTTCTTGTTTATTTCTTAACAGATAAATAAGTGCAAGTTAAATATTTTCAAAATATAAATATTATTTTTAAGCAAAAATTGTATAAACAGATGCGATTTTGATGTAAAACAATATCATTAAATATCTTGAATACATTAGATAACCAGCACAGTTATCAATTGATTTTCAGTTCATCTTATCAATATAAATGAGATTTAGCCACTTTTATCTCGGTACATTTGTAGACCAGTGAATTGTCTTTTCCATGTGGGGTAATATTTTATATGTCAGACATATGACATATGTCTGACATATAAATATCCTGGCAAAGGAAGCGTCTCTCAGACTAAAATAAATATTTGTGGAATCCATTTGCTCTTGGTAAACAAGTGCCTAAACATGAAAACATCCTCACTTGACCACTAATCCCTGCCTGTCTATTGTTTTCAGTAATCTCTCAAATGCCCAAAACCCACCCAAAAGACAAGCAGAAGAACATTTCCTCATAAGTTTGCCCGTTCTTCTTGACTGACCTGGCCAGGGCGCGCACACAGCAGCGGGACATGTTGATGAAGGAGGAGGAGGAGGCTCTGGTCTGTAAGGAGCTCTCGATGCCTCTCAGCAGGTCGTTGGTCTTCAGCAGCAGCAGCATCTGACGAGGGATCCGGTTCAACAGCTCGCTGATCTGAGGCAGGTAGCGAGCCGCGTTTGTGCGGATCTCCACATCCTGCACACACAGAAGAACCAAAAGCTTTTACCATGGTTAATGTCTAATCCTTTGATATCTATACTACATCTAATTTGTATTTCACATGTTTCAGCTGAATCTCTAGGAAACAAGAGCTTTTCAGCACATTCAGCCCTTCAATTACCTGATGGCCTGTGCGTTAATGGTGGAGAAAGATCGTTTATTTTAGTCTTTATTTGAGAGGACAATGTACGCTCATAAAAACAATATTAGGCACCAGATTTATAACTGCAGAGCTGTTATTTATAACTATTTATAACTAAAAAGCTAGTTTCCATCTGCAATTCATGAATCTATTTGAAGTGACAAATTAGGAGCATGGCTATTGTAACATAAATGTTTTATAGTCAGAAGAAGTGAAAAAAAACCCCACCTAGTTCCACTAATTCAATTATTAACAATAATTTTCAGAGCTTTTACAACTGCTTATGAAGAGAAATTTATATTTAAGGTTTTTAGGAACATTTAACCTAGATTGTAATGGAGAAAGTTTCAAGAGGAAGAATTCATTTTTGGTGCTGGTCCTATAAATAGGTTTTATTTTTTACTCAGGGTTATTATATTTTATTGTGATTAGTGAGCTACTGTGTCCAAATAATTTCCCTTGTGGATCAATAAAGTTTGTCTAAGTCCAAGTATAAGTCTAAAGAAGTTTATCATTTTAAATCCTGGTTGGACATGGGCAGTAGTTGTGACATGGGCAGCGGATGTGTGAGGTAATTCAAGAACTGTGCAAATGTAATGTGAACAAGGGCAAGGTTACGCTCGTCTTACACAACAGGAATAATTTGATGAATAAAATCATTGAATTAATCAATTTAATTTTACTGAAATAAATAATTGTTAAATTGTGTAATCATTTGTTTTGCAAAACAAAAGCATTACCTGTCATTTTTCCACCAAACAAGGTAAAAACGAGAAAAACAAGAAAGCCTGTCATGTAAGTCTTGCTGCAATATTCCTATGGCGTGAAATAAGAGCACAAGACAATGTTGACAGAGTAAAGCATCCTTCCAACCGTGGACTCTCCTGAAGTATTCCTCTGCTGACTCTGAAATGCACTCTCCAGTCCCTCTTGGGGGACAATAATTAGTAGCAATTATCGGAGGGCTGGTTAGTGAAGCAGCTGTCAGCGGGGCAGGGAGTAGGCGACAGTGGTTCATTTGCATAAGAAAGCTTCCATAAGTACACATTGTAAAGTGAGTACTGCAATAATAGGCTGACCAAAAGCCAAGAGAGGAGAGAGAGTGTAAGTAGGAGGTTGTACCGAAGGACACTACAAAGACACAGCAATATGATCACAGAGCGCTGGGCAGGTTGTTAAGGATTCTCTTTCACTGAAGGGAAAACTGTTTCATTACCCAATATATTATGTCATGATTGGGATATTTCTTCACATACATTTGTACATGTCAGGAGGACATTAGACTGAATGAAGAAATAGTTGAAGGAAAAAAATAGTTACTAATACAATGCAGTTGTTAGTACTTGTCAAAAGCACCTCAAACTTGGCCTTGGAGTAGATTTTACACTCTGTATTCTCGTCAAACTTTATCACACACAACACCTGAAATTTCATCAACAGGAGTACAATAACCGTTTTAGTAGACTGTCACGATGTTTTTTGACTATACCATAATATTTAATCCATAAAAGGGTGAATTAATAACCCCAGACTCATTACAGATACATACTAAGTACTAAAGTGTTTGATTCTGCTGTTCATTTATTGCAGCTGATTTTTTATTAATTAAATCTGCTCTTGGGTTATTGTGTCAGTGGCATAAATGAGTGGAAATATTATTGTTTATGGTTTATATTTACTTCAGCAATACATGTATCATACTTTAAAATGTGTTATCATGACAGGCCTTCGTTTTAACAGCCATTCTCCTCCTGTCCATACAGCTTTCCCACAGATGTCACAAAAACGTGTTGTTGGAGCCGGTAGCATTAACAAAAATAAAGATGGTCTATGATGAAAATGATCAAATTTATTAATGACCAAAACACCAAAACAGTCATTGTGCAAGTAGGCCTTAGAGTGTCATTGTCAACTAGGGCTGATTTAGGAAAATTATCTAATTAGGATTTTTCTAACAAGCACTGCAAATGCCATTAGGTTTAATATTTATTTTGGAGTATGTGCTAAACTTATCTTTAATTGTATCAGGTGAGGTTTAAGTACCAAACCAGTGTGAAATAACTGTAAAGTTACACACAAAGGTGCAGAAATATCACTTTATACTACATTACACAACTGCATATTTTCATTTTTTTTTACATTTTTGACAATCTTCCCCCTCTAGTAGAATCAGAATTACAATTTATTTGACCTTTCAGCATACAAAAAACAAAACACTGTACTGTAAATCATCAGCTGCATAAAAGTTTGAAATTATTCTGTTCAAAGCTCACATTTTTAACTTGTCTAGCAGCAGTAACGTTTGAGAAATGACTCAAATTTACTTGAAATAAATGACTAATACAAGAATCCTATGCATCTCAGAACATGTCTGTGGAGATCTAAACTACAGGGTTAGCAGGTTTCAGACATGTCAGGATATTTTGTCATTTACTGTCAAAGTTATGTTACTTAAAGGTGCATTGTGCAACTTTTCTGGAGAGGGTCCTTGTTTGTCTCCATGGAGATGTTAATGCTTTGGTGTAAATTGTCCAAAGTGTTTTATTAAACTAATCTGTCTCGTATTCATTCAACTACAGGTGTAGCTCAAAAATATCAGAAAAAACATCAATTGTTTTTGTGAATGGGGTCGCCTCTCCACAAATGTAACCTGTAATTTGGCTTGCAAGTCTCCATAGAGATTCTTAAGTTTATGGCAATACTGTGGAACATTCTATTCACAACTCCATGGAGACAAGCAGGTGACGGACACTCCACCAGGCAGGTTACACAGTGTAAATTGCGGCCATTTAACTTTGACTCAATTGCGATATAGCTTGCAGACCCCCACACTAAATTAAAAATATTTAAACAGTATGGGAAAAGGAGAAATTCAATTTGTCAACTGGACAAAAGTTTATTTGGTCGAATACGTTTCACAGCCCATCCAAGCTGCTTCTTCAGTTCTGGTCAGACGCTGGTGGACATATCTGTCTGCAGGGAGGAGCCAACTACAATGAAACTCTGAAACTACCACACCTACTTGCGTTCACTTTCTGTTAGTTAGGTGGGCCTATTCAATATGCAGTGGGAGTGGGAGTGGAGTGTGGGATCTTATTAGCATAGTCATTCAGGACCATAACTGGTGTTTTCACACCTCTGGACCTGACCTGGCTGCCCTATTGTTTTCGGTTTGTTTTGATTTAGGTTTGAGGATAGAGTTATAGATGGGAGACAAATGATGTGTTAGACCTTTCTGTTCAAGGAAATGGAAGAATTCTCTTTCTTGACAAAAAAGCCTCTTTAACTCCCCTCTCAAACCAGTTCTTTTCTCTGGCCAAGATATGTACCTCACTGTCCTCAAAGGAGTGGCCCGTGGCTTCTAGGTGGAGATGTACGGCAGATGAAGGTCCACTCTGGCTCTCCCGTCTGTGTTGGTACATCCTCTTGTGAAGTGGCTGTTTTGTTTCTCCAGTGTAGCGCTCACTGCAGTCTTCACTACACTGAATGGAGTAGACCACATTGCTTTGTTTGTGGCTCGGTGTTTTGTCCTTTGGGTGGACCAGTTTCTGTCTTTAAGTGTTTGTGGGTTTGAAATAGACTGGGATTTCATGTTGTCTGAAAATCCTCTGTAATTTTTCAGAAACGCCGGCCAGGTAAGGGATAGTTACACCCTTTCTCAAATAAACTTGAATTTCTCCTTTTGCCATGGATTCTACCTGGATGACTGAGGGATTCTACACACATTTCAACAGTATCTTTCTGTCCAGCGTCAGAAGTGCAGAAGAAATGGAAAAACACATTAAAGCAGCAGACAGAAAGACAACAGAACCCCTCACCTCTGACTGTGTGATGGGGGCAGAGCTGATGCCAGAGTTGACCGCGGTCCAGGAGCGGGCGGTGAGCACACACGCAAACAGTGGGTACAGGTCCCCAGCACCCAGTCTGCGACTCGACTGCTCCATCTCCTTTATGTCCCTGTTGATCAGAGCCTGCCACAGCTTACAGTACTCCACCCTGAAGTCCTTCTGCAAGACCTAAGGCACAGGGCAGCGGTCAGTGGGCAGAGGGAACAGGTGAACACTTCAATTTATGCACTAACTGTTAAACAGTTTAACAGTTTTTGCAAAACTGTTAAACTGATGTCATGATTATGTGGTCACAATAATCTTAAAAGGTCCACTGTTTACATGGAGATGCTATTGCTTCGCCTGGAATGTTCCCAGTGTGGCATTAAACTCGTGCAGTGTTGCCAGGTATACGTTTTCTCTGTAGAATTAGGTGGCTTTTTAAGAAATATTGTTCATGGGTTTGGTAATGGTAACATGTCCTGACAAATCTTCATACCTAAAGCCTTCAGAGCTCTGTGGAACTTCCATATGTGTGAAAGAGAAGGGAAGGAGTGGGCCTGTGTACAGGAGGAGTGCTACTTTCAGAAATATTGTGTAAATTCTGTCTGTGGGTTTCGAGAGATGTTCCAGATGATCTTTAGGGTTAGGGTTGCTGAAGCCTGGCAACCCTGGTTTAGTCCCAAGTCTAAATAGGGACTAAATTTGGTACTAGACCAGGACTAAACCAAGACTAGAATATGAAAAAACAAGTCTGCATCAGGAAGTGAATTTGACCAGCCCATTCAGTAATAGAGGAATCTTGTAGTGTGAACCCAGGGGAGAATCTGTAAGCTTTAACTGCACAGTAAGTAACCTAGTACACACTAACTGTTGTAAAATGGTTGCCATCGCCTTAACAGTATATTGAAGATACACTCAAGTTTTTCCTCATTCTCAGTATATGAACAAGCCATGCCTCATGTGAAAGCTCAGAACCTCCAGAATTCACTCAGTGAGCGACAGAGGCTGCACTAGCTCTAATTAATGATTAGCTGCAGGGGCTGTGGTTTAGGTAGTGAGGTTTCAGATCAGAGAGAATCCTTTTTGCGCTTTGGCCCAAACTAAATCCATATTTTGCTTGTAAATATTTATGACATTTACAGCTCTGGAAAAAAATAAGAGGCCACTGCTTTTTTTTCCTGAAATCAGCATCTCTACATGTATTACAGCCATTCCATTCCAGCGTCTGTTGAATTCCAACACAAACACAAAGCTGAGCTACTTCAGTTCTTGCACCAGGAGTGGAATAAAGTCACCCAAGAACAATGTGAAAGACTTGTGGAGAGCATGCCAAGACGCATGAAAGCTGTGATTAAAAATAAGGGTTATTGCACCAAATATTGATTTCTGAAGTGTAAACATTAGTATTATGTTGTTTTAAAATGAATTTGATCTCGTTTCTTTGCATTGTTTGAGGTCTGAAAACATGTATCTTTATTGTTATTTTGACCATTTGCCATTTTCTGCAAATAAATGCGCTAAATGATAATATTTTTATTTGGAATTTGGGGGAAATATTGTCAGTAGTTTATAGACTCAAACAAAAATGTCCCTTTTGCCCAAACACATACTTATAAGTAGTAAAATCAGAAAAACTGATCATTTTGCAGTGGTCTCTTATTTTTATTCCAGAGCTGTACAGTTTAGTATAACTTCACAAATGGCACACCAATATTTAGCATGCAGCTTTAGGGAAAATCTTGTTTTCTCGACTGCAAATTACATAAAGATCTGAACACTGGAGTGAATTGTTTACTGGTAATTACTTGTCTGGTCAGTAGAAGTATGTTTGGGCGCATGTTTGTGTCCCTGCAGAGCTGAGTACTGTGCAGCACGTGTACAAAGTGGTGGAATCATTATGGCTGAGGTGCCAATCAAAACTGCACTCCGCTGTGAACGACGTCAAATGACTTGTTTATCAGAAAGCTTTTAGTGGTAATAAAGTGTGTCTCTGCACTCTCCAGCAGACCAAGGCCTCGCGGCATGACAAATGGACTGCATTATTAGAAAGAAATCATCTTTTTCTGCTGGTGCCGCTGGAGATTTCCTACCTGATAGAGGCCGTGGTCCAGGAGGATGATATCAGTTTTGCCGCTGTGGGGACATTTTCGCACCAGCACGTTCCCCGGGTGAGGGTCGCAATGGACAAAGCCGTGAAGGAAGATCATTTCGCTGTAGATCTTTCCCAAATTCTCGGAAAGCTGCATAACATTTAGATTTAATATGAGCTTATGGTAAAAGGAATGTGAACTAGTAAACAGCCGGCATTTGAGGGTTTGCAGAAATTTTACAAAGATTGCTGTATTGACACTCAAAGACAACAGGCTTTGCAGAAAATATAGAGAATATGGCTGGGTACACAGAATTTTGTATTTTTGTGTAAATCTTTTGATCATTGTAGAACTGCTTTTGGAGCTACAGCTTATCAAGAAATATAATTCACAAGCACATGTGTATGAAAAAATATCACAGTATCATTTTCCTGTGTGTCTTTTTTATCATCAATTTTATCTTGGAAGTTCCCATCGCTAATAAACAGGAACTGGAACTTGGACTAAACACCTGAAAATACGATGCGTAAAAGCAGGTAAAGTACTGGTTGCTAAGATATAAAAGCAGCCAGCACTATGCAGATTCTCATCTTCTGTGGCAGTGTGTTGAGAATAGTGAAAAGCAACACATTTGCTACTCATCAATCATAAATATTCCCATAAGAAGCAGACTCAAAAACCATTTGTTCATATGACAAAAGGAGAGGAAATGAAGAAAGGAAAAGAAACCTATGGATGCAGGGACAACAGAGAAATCTTTGCAGGAAAATAGAAACAAATAATGATGAGGTGGCTAAGGAGCGGTGACTACACTTAAACGTGTATTGATCGTGGGCAGTAACCGCTGGCCTCTGCAATCAGAGAATGAGACACAGAGTGAGGCTTTTCCCAGGGCTACACCTCCATCAGCAGCCTCCACAGACAAATCCCACTACTGATGCTTCACTCTCAATGTAGTCTTAGTCACGATACTATCCAATAATACAAAAGAAGTCATTTTCTAACACAGAATAATGGTCCTTTCTATATATTCATCAATATTAGGTACGATTTTGAGCACTTTTCAACAATCACAAGATATAGAAATGTAATTCAGCACTCGGAAATCCAAGGATACATGGGATCGTATTGTAGCTTAGATATAGAAGAGGACCTATAACTATAAAACTATGTATATTTTCCAGCATCAATACCAGTTCAAAATAGTATGCTTTTAATTCATGCGTATTCCCTAAATAACACTGGTCTACAAGCAAAATGCTTACGGAACAAAAGAAGTGAAATTTTTCTTGGTTTAGGTCAAGTCAGAAGTGCTGATTGGCTATAGTTTCCAAGATATAGTATTGGGTCAAAATAGGAAATTTATGCAAAATAAGGCAAAAACAGTAGTTTATCAGAAGGTACAGTGTGTCTACAAGCAACCAGTTCTATCTGAAAGCCTGTCTGCATATTCCAATATGTCTAGAGTTTTAACATCAAATATTTTTTGATTTCACATAAGAGAGATGCCTCAAAATTGTGTGCACCTCTTAAGATATTTCTTCTTTATTGCTTGAGGGAAGTGCAAGTTAAATGTTTTCAAAATATAAATATTATTTTTAAGCAAAAATGCCTGAATCTATTAAACATAAAATTATGATGTAAAACAATATCATTAAATACCTTGAATACATTAGCTAACCAGCACAGTTATCAATTGATTTTCAGTTCATCTCATCAATATAAATGAGATTTAGCCACTTTTATCTCAGAAGCAGATCGAGTCCAAGAATTTGTAGACCAGTGTAATTATTACTTTTTTGTAATATGAATGTGGCAGCCATTGGCGTTGATCCAGGAAATTCTGCTGTATCGGATATCAGTCCAATGATATCGTTTCAGCCAATATCCTGACTGGGCCTTTAATTTGAGGTAACAAGACTATTTACGGGCTGATGTAGGCCTAGGACGCGCCATAATTAATAGCTTTTACTCATACAAAGGTGTTTGGTAGTTACTTACAAGATAAATAGCAACTACATACCACAGTTGGATCCATTTTGTATTGTAAGTGTGTTCTCTGGTATTGGTTAATATCGGGTATGGGCAGAAATTTAAAAACAAGGTATCGGTGCATCCCCACAGACCATCAGAGTAAGAGGAGGAGGAGAGCAGTACCTCATTGACATTGATGCCATGCTTCTGAATGTACTCCTTGTCATTGACCTGACCTCCATCAGCAAAATCCATGGTTAAAATCCTCTTGGTTGACAAATCCCAGTGGATTTTAGGCACCTGTGTTATTTTGTGAGGAGAAGAAAATGGACACATTATTTTCCTGACAAAACTGGTGAAGGATTACACTTATACTATTCCAAACCATTAGGAAGGGGAAGTGAGACAGCATTTTGGCTACTTTCTCTGCATTCCTTCCCTCGTTCAAAAAGTCCAGCTCCAAAGGCATGTTCTTTTTAGCTTCTTCCAGCAGCCACATGAAGGCAAAGTCTGGGAAGAGCCAATGGACTGCTTTCACCAGCACCTGGGAACGCAATCAGAGAGCATTCAACGCAACAGAAAAAGAAGAACTGAAAATGTGCATAACAAGTTATAAACAAAATGAGTCTATAACATTTAAGAGTAGGGCTGCCTGGTTTTAAGAAACAAAACAACACACCTAATTGCCATTTTTATGACATTCGATTAAACTTGAGATTTAAGTTTAGTGCACATTGTAAACAACTCTCACAACATTGACATTTGAGAGAATGCTGAAATATAATACAAGAATTCCATGCATGTCAGAACATGTTTGTAGAGATATAAACTACAGGAACAACAAGATTTTTATAATAAGACAGGATATTTTGTTAATTGGATAAAATAATATTTTTTAAAAAATGTTAATAGGACAAAATAATAAAAACAATTACAGGCCTTGCGATTTCATAATTGCGGTAATTCAAATTGTGATTTCGGTTAGATTTTCATATATTGCCTTATTTGAGAGCCACCAACGTTAAATATCAAACTCCAATGACAACATGAGTGGATGATAGCCTATCCTCACTTGTTTATAGAGATTTGGTCAGCACGAGAAGCTGCATCAAACAGCTCCAGAATCAAGAGGAAGTACTTGTGCTTAAGTGAAAGTAGCAGGCTGGTAAATAAAGGATTAAATTTCTACTTAACATTCATCAAGTCTCACTCTCAACAGTAGACATGAAGGAAACAAACATGCAGTAACTATCCCAGCTTTGGTCCCAGTTATTGACTTAAAAAGAACATTTAACTAAGCCGGATAACTTGTGTTCCTGAGTGGTGTTAGGACTGGGCGTTACGGCAAAAAGAAATTAAATTGTTATATAATGTGGTGACGATATGCTTTTTTGTTGATGTTGTCATACAGTGATTCAGTGCTTCTCTTTTTATTGCAGCCCTATGCTCAAGTCCAGACATTTTTAACCACCCACTGTTGATCAGCCTGTGATGCTTGAGAGATTGACAGATTGGAGCTCTGCGTAGAAATGGCTTTAGTTACCCCTTAAGAGCAGACAAAAATATACAGAAAAGATGAATAAACAAAAAGAAACTGTGACCTTGACAAAAATTGTGATATATATTTTTTTTAGAATATTGCCTGCCCATATGCTGCTAACTAAAAGCAGAAAACGATTACCTTTACTACCTTTTTTTAATAGTACTGTGTGCTGTGACTCACCTCCATCACCAGGATGTCCTTGGAGCTCTGCGTCTGCACTTTGGGGTGTTGCACTTTGACTGCCACTGTTCTCCCATCATGCAACACGGCCTTGTGGACCTGGGCCAGGGATGCAGCTCCCTGAGGGCGCTCGTCAAAGGAGACAAAGATCTCTGACAACTGCAGCGGGACAGAGGGCAGAGAGGCCTGTCAGAGTCTGATCAGAGTCAGATAACAATGCGCTCTGCCACAGAAATACTGCAGGAGAGGATCATGGATTTTAGAGCGAACCACGGCCAACAGAGAAAGGCCACACAGAAGAAGTGTCTGCTTTAGTGTGATACTGCTCACACTGTTTACATGATGATAAAAATACTCTCTTTAGAATGTGATTTCAACATTGAATAATAGTACTTTATTTTATATTACTTATTGTGTTATATCTATGTAATCGCTCAGCCATACTGTACAGGTATCGACATCTGCTCAAAAGAGTATCTAGTTTTGATACTAGTTTTAGTATTGATTAGTAACAGATTTGCTGTACATTTGACAACTCTATTGCACACTGCCGGCTAACTCTGGACATAATCAGGAACATAATGGGGTTTTATTCTTAAAGGTCTAATAATCTACATGGACTACAGGTATATACACAGTTGTATTGAGAGAGTAGGGTAGAGTAGAGTAGAGAAGCCTCTCTTAGACAAGAGGTATATGGATTAGTATATAGCTTTAGGCTTGGGCTGGAATTAGCAATTATTGTGGCAAGAAATAAATCAATGCATTGTTTCAATTAATCAATTAATAATCAGTTAGGGAGTGGAATGAATGGGAGATGTTTACAAAACGTGAACAAGGACAAGCTAAAAGCAAATGGTTTTGTACCTGAGAGTGAATATTTAAAGAAATTATCTTTTTAATTGACAAATGTTTATATTTTCTAGTGTTTACAAGAGCACGGCATGTTTAGAGTCCACACATGCTCCAGACAGTGATCAATCAATTACTGAGACTAAATGATTTCAGTAATTTATTAAAATATTGTATGGGGGATAGTGAGGGACAGAAGGAAGTGATGGCTCTGTGTGTATAAAATAAGTCATGATGAGAGTATAATGTGTACAAATGGCCCTGCCCAGTGTTAGTAACCATGTGGTGAAGTTCATAAACATGGTAATGTATGCTGATGGCACAGCTCCTCAGGGACACAGCGCTCTGTGGTAAGTTCAAATGAGTTATGGAAAACACAGCGGCCTCAAGCCCCTTGGTGGGGGGCCAAAAGCTTTTCTGTCAGTGTGGCCAGAAGGCTGGACACAGCCCAAACCTCAGCTGTATCAAGAGGAGAAATTAATCGACAATTCATTTTTTCACCAAGGCCCTCTGTGCTTTTTGTAAGATTTAGATTTTGATTTGACAGCTTTTTGTCAGGGTCCCAAGAGAGATTTGATGCCCTTCCATTGAGCAGCGGGGTTAAACTCTTGCCTAAGGACACAACATTATTATTTGTAAGCAGTGTTGGGAGTAACTCGTTACAAAAGTAATTAATTACTGTAATGCATTACTTTTTGGTGTAACGCAGTAATGTAACTCATTACAGGGAAGAAAATCGGTAATATATTACTCGTTACAATGCCAGTAACGCACATTACAATGCATTTTTAACCTGCTTTGTTTTTGTGGGTTTCGCGTTTTCTTCATACAAAGTTCGCGGATCACTGCGAGATCAGCTACTGAATCTGATAAGTCCACGCAGAACATTACATTTCATACAATGTTCCGCGAGATCAGCTAGTGATATAAAAGCCCGCCCAGACCATTCCATTTCCTTTTACTTCGTCTCGAACTGGCAGACTGACAAAGGATGACAGAACCAGAAGAATCGGATAGTGCTAGATCCTTTTCAAGATGGGCATATGCCCACTACTTTCACTTATAATAAATAAGCGACTCCAAGAACATTTTAGTTAAATGCACACTGTGTGTGAATCCCAAACCTCTTTCCACGTCGAAATGCACTACAAGCAATTTGACGAAGCACTTGCAGAGCTGCCATAGCACCACGAAATTAGTCAGGAAAGGAGGGGATGGGACAGGGAACGATACAACCCCAACAAAGCAGCCGAAACTGATGTTGACCCCGACCAGAGCTCCCAAAACCTCCTGGATGGCAGGTGAAAGTCATGACACATGAGAGATTTGCACTGTAGATTGCCAAATCCTTATTTCCAGTCATTTTGGCGGGAGTAACTAAAGTAATGCAAAAGTAGTGTAATGCCTTACTTTTTATTTAGAGTAATATTGTAATGTAAGGCATTACTTTAAAAT
The DNA here is from genome assembly GCA_036785185.1 of Paratrypauchen microcephalus. NCBI lineage: Eukaryota > Metazoa > Chordata > Actinopteri > Gobiiformes > Gobiidae > Paratrypauchen > Paratrypauchen microcephalus. Next base: position 588,370 of record JAVJIX010000267.1, read on the forward strand.
GACAGTAACAAGTAATAAGTAGTGCATTACAGTTACAGAGTAACTTGCCCAACACTGTTTGTAAGGGAGCTACATGTTTACAGTTTACACTAATACTTCCAAACTCTGTGTGACAAAGAGCAGCTTTGTCCCTGTATACTCACCTTAATTTCATATCAATTTTTCCATGCTCAACTAAACTACTAAATACTATACTATCCCGAGTTTGTTTTATTTAGTTTTGTTTAGTTCTGATAAGTTAAACACCACACACTCAAGTTGCTTTAAAATGATTTTATTTGGGTAAATTTGTTTGGGTCAGACCATGTAGAGGGGGACAATTGTTTCAGTTCCTTTAGTTTGTTAGATTTTATATATTTGATTTTGATGTTTTAGTGTTTATAGATTATGTTAATCACTTTCATTTAAAGGGGGAGTTAGGCCCTTTAAGTAAATCGACAGGGTAACTTGGATAAGTAAAGTTGCCGGTTGTGACGTGGGCCGTCCTCCCGTGGACCCACCACCCGCGGGAGGATTCATGGGGGCTGGTGCATTGTGTTCTGGGCAGCAGATCTGTCTGGACTGCTGCCCCCATGACCCAGAAATGGAAAAGCCGAAGAAGATGGATGGATGGATGGATGGATGGAAGTTGCCCCATATCCAACCTGATGAGATTGTGGACTTACCTGGAGGGAGAAGCTTCCTTTGGGGGAATATAAAAGCAGGTCAGCTCAGCCTTTCAGGGAGTCTCATCAGTGTAGCTGGGTACACATGATAAGGACTCCTTATCATGTGTACCCAGTTTTGTTAATTTCTGTTGCTTATGCCTGATTTTGAGCAGTTATTTTTTTGGAAAGCTGTAATTATTTTTTGGTTGCCATGCATATCATGGTGAAAATTTTGAATAAATATATGGGACAAATGAAATATTTTCAAAGTTTGCCTCCTACTTAAGACCACATAGGCCAGCTTCTCCACATCTAGTAACTCTAGGAATAACAATACTCATAATACGCCTTGAATTTAATCCTCTGTAACTTCTGGAATTCAGGCTTCTCCACAGTAGCTTTTGGTTGTGGGCAATACAGATAAAGCTGAAGTAGTCCCTTTTGGTGAATGACTGGCAGTGTGTGTGTGTGTTTGTGTGTGTTTGGGCGCACCTCTTTGCCCAGGTCTTCCCTGATGACCTGCCTGATCTCCTGCATGCTGCTCTGGGGGGCACGGCTGTGCAGTATCTTCAGGGTTGAGGTGTACTCTGGGGGCAGCAGGTAATCCAGGGCTCCCAGGTGCTGCCCCACTTTGATAAAGGTCCCACGGTTGGCACAGCACAGGTCCCGAAGACGCTCTGCCGATCTCTTATGGACCTACAACACAAGAGGCTCCATTCAGATTACACAAAGTACAAGATGGTGAAAAGGTTGATCAAATCAAGGTAAGGGACATTTTTTTTTATATATAATATGAACATAATTTAATTAATCTTGACACAATAGCACAATTTTACTGATTAATGTCAAGTGGATCAGAAATAATTAATCTCGCCATAATAACAGAGTGGGCACTTTGGGTCTTACCTTTGCAGCATGTGATCCTTATAAACATTGATTTTAATTAATATTACAAAAATATGATACTGGCAAGAACTGGACAGAGGCTGACCATAGTGATTTTATTATCTGCCAACCTCAGGACCTCTCAATGTATTCTCAAGTGCATGCGATTCTTGTATTAGTTATTAAGATATTATTTCTTGTTTAAATATGCACCAATATTCACTAATATGAATACAATGCTAAATTTCAAAGCAATTTCAACTATACATTCTAGTTACTTATACGTCTGTGTAATCCTGCGGCCAGGATTCTGATACAGCTCAAGATCATTCTAAAGATATTCAGAAAAGCTTCATAATTTCTGTCCTTTTTTAGTATCGATACTAGATTAAGTATCGTTTAGTATCTGATTTACTATTGACAAACCCTAACCCTAGATTAAAATGAACAGAATGCCAATTTGAAAGCAATCTCAACTACTTACATTCAGTACAGTGTGTTTAGACAAGGTGTTACTTATAATTCAAAAACATATGGGTCCACAGAAAAAACTAATTAATGACATTCCTTCCCATTATGTTTTGGTAATAAATAATACAATACATAGAATAATACATCAGATGAGATGAGAAATAATCTGTGACATACATTTAAAATAATAAAATACAGCTCTGGAAAAAAAATAAGAGACCACTGCTTTTTTTTCTGAAATCAGCATCTCTACATGTATTACAGCCATTCCATTCCAGCGTCTGTTGAATTCCAACACAAACACAAAGCTGAGCTACTTCAGTTCTTGCACTAGGAGTGGAATAAAGTCACCCAAGAACAATGTGAAAGACTTGTGGAGAGCATGCCAAGACGCATGAAAGCTGTGATTAAAAATAAGAGTTATTGCACCAAATATTGATTTCTGAACTCTTCTTAAGTGTAAACATTAGTATTATGTTGTTTTAAAATGAATTTGTTCTTGTTTCTTTGCATTGTTTGAGGTCTGAAAACATGTATCTTTTTTTGTTATTTTGACCATTTGTCATTTTCTGCAAATAAATGCTCTAAACAATAATATTTTATTTGGAATTTTGGGGAAATTTTGTCAGTAGTTTATAAACTCAAACAAAAATGTTCCTTTTGCCCAAACACATACTTATAAGTAGTAAAATCAGAAAAACTGATCATTTTGCAGTGGTCTCTTTTTTTCCCCCCCCAGAGCTGTAGAATAATACATCAGATGAGACGAGAAATAATCTGAGATGGCTATTTAAATTAATAAAATATACTGTGAAAAAAATTCTACTAGTAAAACTGTAATTAACAAACAATGTAAAGTGTTATTGGCAAACCCTAAGAAGGACTAAACAACCTAAGTGATAGAGTGTAATTGATTGGAATGAGGTGAGGGAGCAGGTCTGCGCTGTGCAGCCAGCAGACCCTCTGAACCAGCTGCTTACGGAGCGCCCCTCTCCTGGGACCACTGCAAATAAATAGCCGTGAAATTAGCTCCCCTTAACCTTGGTCCCCCCCAAAAAAACACATCCATCCAAACACAGGCCGGCTCCCATGGGGGGGTTTGACACGAGGACTGTCTGACCAATCAGAGCTGAGCATTCACAGGAACAAGCCACAAGAGAGCAGTGTGAGCTGCTATAGCCCCAGGCCACACTCCACTCCCATCAGATCGCCTTTACATTTGTGTCACAATATTTGTCAGTGCCGGCTGGGACTGTAAGAACCACCAGTGTGGGAATAGAAAGAGATATGCTGGAAAATTGTGTTTAAGGACTGAAGAATTATTATGATTTTTATTAAAAATATACAGATCTGGAAAAAAATAAGAGACCACTGCACAATTATCAGTTTTTCTGATTTTACTACTCATAGATATGTGTTTTTGCAAAAGGAACATTTTTGTTTGAGTCTATAAACTACTAAACATTTCCCCAAAATTCCAAGTAAAAATATTATCGTTTAGAGCATTTATTTGCAGAAAATGACAAATGGTCAAAATAACAAAAAAGATGCATGTTTTCAGACCTCAAACAACACAAAACAAACAAGATCAAATTCATTTTAAAACAACATAATAGTAATGTTTACATTTAAGAAGAGTTCAGAAATCAATATTTGGTGCAATAACCCTTATTTTTAATCACAGCTTTCATGTGTCTTGGCATGCTCTCCACAAGTCTTTCACATTGTTCTTGGGTGACTTTATTCCACTCCTGGTGCAAGAACTGAAGTAGCTCAGCTTTGTGTTTGTGTTGGAATTCAACAGACGCTGGAATGGAATGGCTGTAATACATGTAGAGATGCTGATTTCAGAAAAAAATGCAGTGGTCTCTTATTTTTTTCCAGAGCTGTATATGATGGCTAACAATATTCTAAATAATTACTATCATATCATACATCATCACTAGGCACAGAATAGAATTTGGGAGTTTTTGTCTTGAATTATAGAGTAAAATGCCATAATTTCCTTATCAGACATTAACTATATTTTTGTAAACATTAGGGATATCTAAAATGGAGTAGTCTCTTATTTTTTTCCAGAGCTGTATGGTCTTTAATAAACATTTTTGAAGAGATTGTATAAAAAAGCTGATTTGTTCACAAGCCACAACAAGGTAGGGCTGCATGATTATGGAAACTATATGAATCATGATTATTTAAATCATAATTAAAATCATGATTATTTGCTTAGAAAGAAGTTGGTTCATCAAGTCAACTCAATTAACTCAATGAGAAAACAAGTAGAGGAAATGATGGTAGGTAGACTGCTGTAAATGTTTTGTACAAGTAGAAAGGTACAAACTATGAATCATGTTTCCACTAAAGGAAACATGCACGTGTGCATTCAACTCACTTAAAGAGTTTATAACCTCGACTACTCAACTACACCATGTTTGGAACCGATCAAAGCAATAATCAGAACTGTAACAGCACTACATCAAGGAGAACTGGAGAGTAGGTATCACAGTCAACTACAGGACAGGCCAGTTTTAGTCACAGGTTTCATTTTGAAGACCTTTGACCTTTCAAAAAATTTAATTTAATTTTAAATTGTTGATCGCCTTGTTTCACTTTGAACCCAATGGACAACAACCCAGTGTAATTTCTGACATTCTTGAGGACATTTTAGATATATGTAAAATAAAATAAAAACAAATTGTGGTCACTCAATAAGATGATAAAGTGTTGCTCCGCCCTTACTGCAATATCACTCTAAACATCCAATGACATGGTGCTGCTGTAACAGTGAACATAGTCGCACCCCTCAGGTTTTTCTCATCTCCCAGCAGCTCATAGCACTGCAGGTGGAGGAGAGCCGAGCAAAGGAGTAAATGTGTCGGGGGCTTGTGCCTAATCACCAGATCTGTGTGGCTGTGTGTAATCAGACTGCCTTGTCCTGAGGAGGCGGCTCACAGCGGAAGAAGACGCCGCGGTGCTAATGACGATCTCTGCTCTCAATACGAGCACATCAGCGCACAGAGACAGCTGCTCTAAACACCACAGCTCCACTGACTCGCAAATCACCAAGTCCCCCTATATTACCGCCTTATTGATTTCCATGTATGAAGAAATCAAACTCTATAAGGCAATGGGTTTGAATGGCATTTGCTCCAATTGCGTACTGTGGGTTACATTATTGAAAGCCTCAGTCTGAAAGCAAAAACTGTAGTCAGTCTTGATCTAATAATTACTCAAGTGTTACTAATCGACTGTGCCTTTCATCTATACTAAGCATAACAGTTGTTTGGGTATATAGCCACATTTAATGCAATAGATGAGAAATGTGTCTACTATATATATTTTATATACCCTTAAATACACCCAAAGGAGCTTTAGTCTTACTAATTCACTCCACTCAGGTGTGGTAAGCTACTTCTGTAATAGAAGTCAATGTCCCTTCAGTGAGGCCTTTTAGTTTAAAGTTGTGTTCTTTAATGGTGATGCCCCGTGAGAACTTCTCCTACGACCATTTAAAGGTCCCATGGCATGAAATTTTCACTTTCTGAGGTTTTTGTACGTTAATGTGAGCTCCCCTACCCTGTTGAGGGCCCCCCCATAACTAAAAGTTGCGAAATGTGTAAACTGAGCATTTGCGATCCTTTTTCCGCGTTTGAAAAAAAGACAGCCCAAACGGGCGATTCTGAACAAGGGAAATTTCTGACGTCACACTCGCGGAAAGGTTTCCACCCACCGTCTGGATGTCTACCCACCGTCTCTGGAAATCACGCCCAGAGAGTTTGGACCGCAAACAAGCTACGCAATGCGAGATGCGTTTTTTTATTTGCCTGGAAACACGTGAGAGTGTTTCCAGGCTCAGATGTCCTTTATCCGAGCCTCCGAACCTCTGAAACAGCAGTGGTTTAATTTTATTTTCTGTGGAAATGTTTTTAAAAAAAAATATATATCATATCTTCCTCCGCTCTTAAAACACGGAAGTAGGTGACAGCGCACAGCGCACCGCTAATCCAGGAAACAGCGAAGTATTTGGCCACAACCCACCCGCTGCACTGGCCTGTCTCTGTCCTCCTCATTAGCATTCAAGCAACAACGCCCATAATAAAGCGTTTCAGAGACATATTTATGACTCTGACTGTCTTCATGAGGCTTTCTCATGCACTGAGTCTTGATTTTGAAGAAGGATTCATTTACAGTATTAGGGAACCATTAAGGCACCATATAAAAGCATCAAGAAGTACCATGTCATGGGATCTTTAAAAATATATATGCATGAGGTGTTGTTGTTTGCAGAAACAAATACTGTATGTTAATAATTGTCTTGCAATATGTTAACTAAGATTATTCAAATAGTGATTTTGATGCCTTATTGTAAACTGTGATGTAAACATTTGAGTATAGAGGAGCACAGAGGAGCACTGAATAGAATGATCTCTTCAGATTAAGATATATAATATTACAAGTGCTACACAGCCTCCATTATAACACCACTAGCTGCACACAACCATGGACTTGCCTTGTACTAAATTACTAAAAACATGGGACAATGTGTGAGCTCCAGACAGTGGTGTTTAAGCAAGGAACTGTGAGAAAACTACCGGTACTTGATTTAGAAAATATTTGGAATTTGGGTGGAAGATCACAACATTGCAAAACTGCTATTCTCTATCAAGAGTGCTGTGGTCTTATTTGAAATGACGAGGAGGCCCTGAAAATGAAGTAGGGTCTATGTAGTGTCCTTTTTACATAGTGTTGGATCTAGGAACTCACAATTTGATGTATGAAAAGACGATTCCCAATACGTTTTGATTTTGCTTCCACCCCTAATCTTCGAGGAGATGTACAAGCAGAGCAGGTGCCGGTCCCACTCCAGGAGGCAGCTGTGGTAATTGATTTTGGGCCGGACTGTGCGGCTAAACGCCCAGGATTAGTGGACTATGAACAAGAGCTATTTATTATTGGTATGCTCATGATTAGCTCATTACTCTGCTCACTGGGGCAGGACGAGCACTGTCACACAGGGGGCGCGACTTATGTGCAAATGTAGCTTTGTTTACAGACCGAAAACACCGCACTCAGTGGAACCGTCCGGGGCAGGAACGGTGCGTTATGGGAGGTAGGTAAGGCCATCTAATGCAAAGACACACCATCTCTAAGACGACAGCACATAAATCAGACTGGCCTGTCTCTGGTGCAGGTTATTAGCCAAACAATATAGTTGTTTTTAAACCTGACACTGCCAAATATTACCAGTCAGCTTGGCTCTTTGTAGTGTTGTGAAGTGGCTTCTCTGGCTCTTACTGTGGGTAATAAGTGGAGGTTCATAATAGAGCCAATGTCAAAGGGAGAGAGAAAAGCACAGTGAATGGGGTGTGTTTGTGGGGGTGGGGATGGGAGCAGTTAATTTCATGCTCTGTACAGCCATGCTTTGGTAATTCCCTCAGTTACACATGAAACGCTGCTGCTATTACATGTGTGGCTACAGTAAACCAGATCTGTTACATTTGGTCAACAAATCCAACACAGACACTTGACTAATGAAATGTTTAGACTAGCCTGGGGTAAAACATGAGTGAAAAGCTTACTTTTTCAAATTATCACAATGTTTTGTTTTCATTGCCGAAAGTGGCTACATTACATTTTCTTACCTTACACTGACGACCCAGAGTCTGATTTATTTTGCAAATAATTGTGAAAGTGGAAGGAGATAGGGGGTAGGTGAAAACAGACATTTTCTGAGCACTCAAGCCTCAAAAGCAGGACAAATCAGGATTTCTCAAGCATGCTTAAATCAATCTAAATATAACTCAGAGTAAGTTAATGATAGGGAAATGCTGTCATAACATGGTTCAAACGTTTTTATAGAAGACGTCCCCTTTAAGACTGATGCACAGTGGCAGCAGTGAAGCTTAGATGAGTCTCCTCAGGACCAGCCTCCAGGTCAGGGGAGGATGATTTCTGTGCGTATTTTGTGTGTAGAATGTAGCAGGAACGCTGGCTCAGAATGCTTTAGGAGGGGCAGAGAATCCATAGGAAAAGAAGGAGCAGTGGTGACATCTGCTGTTCACAGCAGGAATTATATGCCCAAATGATGCCGCTGGTTTCTCAGTTGACAAGACATTTACTGCAATAGATGTTTATGAGCTTTTAGTTATGTTAAAATGTTTTTCTAGTGGCTGTATATCCTACATTTGAGGCTTGAGTACTAAATTTTCTGTTTTCATCTATACTCTTATCCCCAACTACAGCTCTGAACTTGCAATTGTCCAATCAAAGGACCCTTTTGTATTATGTTGTCAATTGTGAACTGTGCGATTTACAATGAACAATATGTAATAATCAGATTTTAAGTGTGCATAAAATAACAGTTAAATGTTGTTAAATGCATGTGCGGAGGGGGCAGAGCCTGAGGATGGATTTGTAAATCAAGTGCTTTCGCCTACGGGCTTCAAGGGCCCTCCAGGTGTGAGCTCAGCTCACAAAAATGAGCCACCAGGCAGTCACCCTCCAGTGGAGTTATTATTGTGTCATATCTAACACGTGTTATCTAAAACACTGACATGGATGTCGAGAGCTTATGGTTCTTATAATGAAGTCTATTTCTTATAATCACGTCTATTATGATTATCTCAACCATATTGCACCACAGACATGGCAAGGCCAGCTCTGATTTTCAATTAATGAATTTCATTTGGTCAGCTTCAGAGTACAGTAGTTGGTGATAGAGTACCTTTGTCTTGAGTTCCCAGTACTCGTCTGTGTCATTCTTCACATGTCTGAAGGCTGTCAGATAGTCATAACTGATGAGGAATGTCTGCACAAAACACAAAACAAGAACAAGATCAATACCTTTTTTGGAGATTTCTTAAAATTCTAGGACACAGAAACATCACTAATGCCATGTAATGTGATCCAAGTATGATTTTAAGACACCAACTTACAGTGACTGCAGCTCTTCCAAAGCGGACCACACTGAGGTCATTGATATCCAGTTGTTTTTTGTGGAGGTACAGGCCAGAGGAGGCCAGCACAACTGCAGTGACCGCGGAGAGTCTGCGCACACGAGCAGCCATTACTGCAACAAATACAGCATTTATCAGTTATATGCAGAATATTTGGCCTTCAGTTTTTGTTTTGTTTTAGAAAAGAACATGAAGACATTGCATGATAACAACTTTATTGGGCAGACTGCAAATCACAAACTCTCGAGAGTAATAGTCGTTAGTTACCCTACAACAGTGACAGGACAAACAAACAAATGTAATAGCATAACAGTATTCATACACCTATAGATTGTAGGTTGGTTTATAAATGTGTGTATATGGCTGTATGTATTATCCCTACTGCAATATATGAGCAAGATTTACAATAACCTGGATAACTAATGTGTAGTACCAGCTGTAGAAGACTTTTTGCACATTTTTTTTCCTTTTTTACACTTTTATTTTAATCTTTTTGCACTATTTTTTTCTATACTGTGTTGTAAATATCCTGCGGTGTTGTACATATCGTACTTAAATGTCTGCACTACGGATGTCAACAATTAATCGACTTACGATTAATCGACTTATGATTAATTGTCGATCAAGACGTTGGTCGAACAAAATGCATTAATTGTAATTAATCGCTAATCGCGGACACGCGAACCACGTGGTCACGAAACAAGGCAACCGCGCACTGCGCTCACTCAACGGCACTCACTCACAGCCCAAGCCACAAACCAACCGCACGAAACCAGCAGCGGCACGTGGTGGTTTAATCCTGGTTTAGTCCAGGTCTAGACCTGGTCCAGGCCCAGTCCAGGTTTAGACCTGGTTTAGACCTGGTCTAGACCTGGTTTAGTTCTGGTCTAGACCTGGTTTAGTCCACGTTTAGTCCTGGTCTAGTCTCTTAGCCAATCAGGACGCAGAACACAATGTTACACTATTAAAAAATGTTACACTATTAAAAAAAATAAAAATAAAAAAATAAAATAATAAAGAAATCCGCGAACCGCGATAGAGCGAAGGATCACTGTATTTTGTTATTCAGCATCAATACATTTGTCTGCTTTTTACTAAGGAATAATTAATTGAGGAATATACAATATAATAATACTATGATATATTTTTGACTCAGTGTTATGTATACTACAGCTTCTATTCTTAAAGATCCTATTGAAACACTAAAATTCAGGTGAAAAACGCCGCTTATCAGTTAATCGTTAATCGATCGATAAGGTCAATCAACTATCAATTAATGAATTAATCGATAATTTGCATCCCTAGTCTGCACTGAAGTGAGATGCTTTCAATGTCATTGTGAGTATATATAATGTAAATTGTACATATGAACAGTGCCAATAAAAGGCATTCTATTCTATTCTATTAAATTAAATCAGTGTTTCCCACATTAAAACTGATTGAACTGCACACAAATGGATTTATTCCGGAAAGTACACTGGTTGTGTCATTTTAACTTTTCCCCATGAGAATATAGATCAAGGCCCAGGGGCCAAATATGGCCCGCGAGCCGACTCTGACCGGCCCACGAAAGGTTGCTTGGGCTTAAGAAAATAAAACCTTCTTTCAAAATTGTACATAATGCAACTGTACTGATGATCATCTGTCAGATGTCCTTCACATTTCCACCTCAAACATGCAACCTGACTTTGATGCACTTGTTAAAGATAAGATAAGACTTTATTGATCTCACAGTTTAGTGCAAAAGAAAGTTAGCACAAAAAAGTGCATGCAGACAGTTGAGATAGTGATAATACTAATAAAATAATAAAAGGAGAAATTCAATTTGTCAACTGGACAAAGTTTGTTTGGTCGAAAACGTTTCGCCGCTCATCCGAGAGGCTTCGTCAGCTCTGGTTCTAGTGCTGGTTAGACCCTGTTTATATCTAGCTGCAGGGAGGAGCTCACTACACTGAAATAACTAACTAATAAAATAAGTAAATAAGATAACATCGAAAAAAAATGCATATTGAGGCATATATAGTATATAAAGCTCAACAGAGGTTAGATTTCTCTCACTGATCAAAACAACAACAACACTAAAACATACTAACTTTGATGTTTTTTCTACACAGTTTGGCATATCTTGTATTATATTATTTGGCAAACAAAGACATTGTGATGTTGTAATACAAAGTTAAGAAGGTTAAACTCAGAAAGCATTGTGGGGTTAATGTAACTGAAAAAGAGTTAGAAATGTTTCACGTTTACCATTGTTTTGAATTATTTTACTGAATAAATTCAGTTTTTCTAAAACCACTCTCTCATTACGTAATAATAACACATAAATTACCAGCTTCTGTAAACAATGCCATTTACTGATTTCAATGTAGAAATAAAATTGATAATCAGAGTAGACTTCAAATCACAATATATTTCTGCTTCTCATTTGGCCCCTGGGGAAAATAACTGCCCACCCCTGGTATAGACTGTGCATGAGAGATAAACACAGCAGCAGGACACTCACCGGAGGGGTGTCCTCTCTCTCGGGTCAGATTGTCTCAGGTCCTCCGGGGGACAGACGCGGAGAGACGCAGAAGCGGAGCCCGACAGAAGCGCCTCTCATGACGGTCACTGCCGCCTGCTGTCCCCGGTACACCGGAGAATCATGTTTAACAGAGGTTGAACCCCATGAATGACCCACTGCATAACACTTTCCCCGGCTTCTGTGCGCACTGCATGTCGGGTAAACATTTGTCCAACCCGCTGTGACGTCACGAGTTGAGTCTTTCTCGCGAGAACACTTAAACATGTTATTTTACCATGGACTTGAAAACAATAACATTTCTTTCAATCTTTATTTAAATTTTGAGGTGAAAATGTTGTATCTTGGATTGAAATGATAATAATAAATGATCAGTTTTTCTGATTTTACTACTTATAGGTATGTGTTTGGGCAAAAGGAACATTTTTGTTTGAGTCTATAAACTACTGACAACATTTCCCCCAAATTCCAAATAAAAATATTATCGTTTAGAGCATTTATTTGCAGAAAATGACAAATGGTCAAAATAACAAAAAAAGATGCATGTTTTCAGACCTCAAACAAGAAACAAACAAGAACAAATTCATTTTAAAACAACATAATACTAATGTTTACACTTAAGAAGAGTTCAGAAATCAATATTTGGTGCAATAACCCTTATTTTTAATCACAGCTTTCATGTGTCTTGGCATGCTCTGCTCAAGTCTTTCACATTGTTCTTGGGTGACTTTATTCCACTCCTGATGCAAGAACTGAAGTAGCTCAGCTTTGTGTTTGTGTTGGAATTCAACAGACGCTGGAATGGAATGGCTGTAATACATGTAGAGATGCTGATTTCAGAAAAAAATGCAGTGGTCTTATGGAATAAGAAAGTGGACAAAATATATGTATTCATATGTGTATTCACAAGAAATTAATCCACGCGAAAAACGTAGTCACAAGAAATTAATCCATGCAAATAGGCATGTTCTCCACAAGTCTCACATTGTTCTAGAGCAGTGCTTCTCAAATAGTGGGGCGGGCCCCCCTGGGGGGGCGTGGCGTGATGCCAGGGGGGGCGCGTATGACCCTGGGAAACATGTTTTTTTGCTGTACTGTACTAGAACTAAGTGTAAGCACATCAACAACAGTAGTTGGCAGTGGCGTTCTCACATGCGATTTACGCACAGTCTCACCATTAACAGAACATCCTGTCACAGAAAAAACACGTATATTCCACTGAGTCGTGTCCTTTAGTCCGACAGAAGCTGACGCATCAGTGGCACAAGGAGAGAGCGTTTTTTTTTTCAGTGCTTTTAGCTTATGCAAATGAGGTGGTTTTAAGTTTCATTTCTGTAAAACATAAACAAGTGCGCAAAGCATTAAAAACACATTAATATTTGAGTCCTCAGTGCAGTCTTTGTTGTAAGTTTCTTTCTTTTTTTTATTTATAATGTTAATAAAAGGATACAATGGTGTTCTCATAACAATTTTCTAGACAAATAATACTATTTATAGTCGCGCACAGGAAGGGGGGCGTGAAATATTTTCTTCTTCCTAGGGGGGCGTCACAGAAAATAATTGAGAAGCACTGTTCTAGAGTGACTTTATTCCACTCCTGGTGCAAGAACTGAAGTAGCTCAGCTTTGTGTTTGTGTTGGAATTCAACAGACGCTGGAATGGAATGGCTGTAATACATGTAGAGATGCTGATTTCAGAAAAAAATGCAGTGGTCTCTTTATTTTTTCCAGAGCTGTATCTCAATTTGGATTCTTGCCTATGCTTTGTGTCTGCACCCGAGTGCCAGAGGACATCAGTCTAATTGTGAAATATTTTCAAAGCTCAAACAATAAGTTTGATTTTTGTAACATATTTTCATCTATGTCACAATTATTTGTTATTCTTTGTTAGATGCGTGAAGAGTCCCTCAGTCGTCCAGGGAGAATCCATGATAAAAAGGAGAAATTCAATTTGTCAACTGGACAAAGTTCAGTATTCAACAATGTTGGAATGCAATAAACGGAACGCTCAAACAATTATTGTGTCAACATCTTTGGGTGTTGCTCCCACTGTGCCTGGATATACTGTAGAGGCCTGGGTGTACGTGAGAGAGAAGCAGGTCTGTTCAGGTTAAACATTTTATAACTTGGAGAACAACTTCTAGACTTAGACTTAGACAAACTTTATTGATCGACAAGCGAAATTATTTGGATACAGTAGCTCACTCATCAAATATAATATATAACAGAGAGCAACAAAAATAGACGGTATACCAAAAAACATAGCAAGAGACCGGTGTTAAATGAGACATAATTATAAAAATAAATGTATATGTACAAGTCAAAATAAAATAGTATTTATTTATTTTTATTTTATTTAATTATCCTTTATTTATCTCTGCAGGGAAATAATTTCTCTGCATTTGACCCATCCTTTCAGGAGCTGTAGGAGCCTGTTGGAGAATAAACTCCTAGTCTGGTGCAGTGGGGGAGTTGTACAGTTGTAGGGTGTATTATATCCTCTTTCTCTCTATAGTCTGGTGCAGTGGGTGAGCAGGAGTGTCCATGATGGAGAGCAGTCAGTTTGTCCAGTGTCCTCCTGTGACAAACGTCTCCAGCTGAGTGAGCTACTGTATCCAGATCAATAAAGTTTCTCTAAGTCTAAGTCTAGAAGTTGTTCTCCAAGTTATAAAATGTTTAACCTGAACAGACCTGCTTCTCTCTCACGTACACCCAGGCCTCTACAGTATATCCAGGCACAGTGGGAGCAACACCCAAAGATGTTGACACAATAATTGTTTGAGCGTTCCGTTTATTGCATTCCAACATTGTTGAATACTGAACTAAACCTAAACCTTCTAATATTGCATATCAAAAATATGAGCAAGAGTATTGTAACACTACTAAAAGTATTAATACATTAAACAAGCCATAAATATGAACAATATGCTTTTTATAGTATCCAAAAGGCATAAATAATGATCACAATTTGGAAAAAAAAGTGTAAAATGAAAACAAAAAACCCCTAAATGATATATTCTGTGCATTCATCAGTCCTCGTCTTTGTTTGATCACTGCACAAATGACCGTTTGTTCTTCTGCACCTGGACCTAGGTCACAAAAAAGAAAAAAAAAAACACTGTCACATATCCTCTGAGGAAAAACAGAAAGTTTGCAACATGTTCAGATTATTTACATTATAAACTGGTGAAAAGTGAAGTAATTATACCCTAATATACATTTTATTTTAATAATTATACTTGACCACATGATTTTAAAAGAAGGGATGTGAGAGGGCCCATGGACTGATGTTTGTCGAACTCATCACGTGGTAACCATTCAAACTACCACAATGAGGATCCTTTATGAACACCGACTCTGACTAAAATGACTAAATATACTGACCTCAGTAGGACTTTTTTTATTGTGCACAACTTGAATGTAAACATAGATTGCAGGCTGCTAAGTTGTAAACAATTTTTATTTTATTTATATTTTTCCTATACAAAACATCTTGCTCATACAAACTTGCTCATCTGTGTCTCCAGCCATCTCATTTACACTTGCACCATTGTTCCTATTGTAGCCCTTGGGAACATAGAGCCTGGTCCAAACTACTAGATAACTTTACTATACTATTCTTGGGTCAGGGGTTACAAATGCATTATGGTTAAATTAATGTTAATATTAATGTTTGTTTGTTTATTTCATTCATAAAGTATAAAAAATACATCAACAGTGTCATAACATTACAAGAAATGAATGAAAGGGAGCAGAAAGAGTAATCTTATGTTATCTGCCCCCTCTTCCCTTTTCCAGACAATAACACTGATAGTTACTGACTGTATCCTGAATAGTTTCACTTTAAGCTGTATAATAATCTATACTATAGTGTAAAAACACAATATAGGATTAAATATAAAAATGCACCTGCGCACAACACAAGAGCTGTGTTTTCCATTGTTCTCATTATCAAGTCAGTATTCTAAAGTATAAATATTCTGGGTAAATTTATTTAGTTACTTCCCAACACTTTAAAGGTCAAACAAACCGTCAGCTGGAGATGGAGGCCTTACCTTGGTCCCTTCAATGAGGTGAGGGTCTTTCTGTAGAGCATTGTTCAGTCCCTCTTCTGAACTGAAGCCAACCCAGCAGAAGCCTCTGTGAAAACCTGTCTCTTTGTCCTGACAACAGAAACAGAGAAAATGTTAGAGGAAAGGTATTATGGTAAAAGTATTAAATGGCAATTAAAAGATTCCAGACTCACAAAGGGCAGAAGGCATTTCTTGACTTGCCCAAATTGGCTGAAGTATTCCCTCATTTCCTCTGAAAAAGTGTATTATATTGATGTTATTACAATGGCATTACTGATACCCAATTCAAGCACTATATTTTTACTATATGTGACCGGCCACAGGAAAACCAAACACAAATCGTCCCGGAGGCATTTTGAGTTATACACAGTTATTTACAGAAGCTTTTCAATGATGCCTTATACATGGAAATCTGAGAACATTTGAAGAATTTGTGGCTATTTGAAAGCAGCACATCTGAAAACAACGAGCTGAGAAAAGCTTCTCTAAAGATTCTCTAACTCCAGGCCTTCTGGGCTCATTTGCATGACATTAAGTTAAGCCCTCCCCCATCACTGACATCACTGTGGTGTGGCGTTTCAGGGCAGGGCAGAATTAGAAGGTACAGTGGTACCTCACCTTACGAAATTAATTCATTCCAGAAGTGATTTCGTAACGTGAAAAATTCATAAGTTGAGTAGCTATTTCAATGGAAAAAGCCTGATTCGTTCCAAGGCCCCGATCCAAGTTTTTTTTATTTTATAGTGTAACTTTTTTTATAGTGTAACATTGTGTTCTGCGTCCTGATTGGTTTCTCAGTCTGGATTTCAACTTTTCTCACATTTGTCTCTCGTTTAAACACTCAAACTTTCATAGATTTTCAACAAACTATTAATAGTGAAGTGTGGGGGGAAGCGGGAGGGGGGAGAAAACTGCGTGGACACGTGTGATAGACATGCATGACCCGGCGCGGAGCTGACAGCAGGTCTAGACCAAGGTCTAAACCTGGACTGGACCAGGACTAAACCTGGACTAAACCTGGACTAAACCTGGACTAAACCAGGACTAAACCTGGACTAAACCAGGACTAAACCTGGACTAGACCAGGTGGATTAAACCGTGGCTCCTCTAGACATGGTCAGGTCTAGAGGAGGTCTAGACCACCGCGGCTCTTGCATGGGTCTCGTTCATGCGTTCATGCGCTCAGACTGCGTGCAGTCCCCTCCTCGCTGCTCCCCTCAGCTGTGACTCAAAACGAAGCCAGGAAATAGACCGCGCGCGGCGCTTTAATCCACCTGGTCTGCTGGTTTAGTCCTGGTTTAGTCCAGGTTTAGACCTTGGTCTAGACCTGCTGTCAGCCCCGGGCCGGGTCATGCTGCGCTATCACACATGTCCGCGCAGTCTTCTCCCCCTCCCCCTTCCCCCCACACGCTTCACTATTAATAATTTTGTTGAAAATCTATGAAAGTTTGAGTGTTTAAACGAGAGACAAATGTGAGAAAAGTTTAAATCCAGTCTGAGAAAAGCGTATAATGTGTGTGGCTGAGCGCGCATTATTTGAATTTTTGAGATTTCGCGTTTCGTAACTTGAATTTTCTTTCGTATCTAGAGACAAAAATTTACCGTGAAGGCGTTTCGTAATTTGAAATTTTCATTTGTTGGGTCATTCGTAAGGTGAGGTACCACTGTACTTTGTTAAAATGGAAATGCTTTTATAACAAAAATCCATATCATCATTCAATAATTCAGTAATACACAGGATAATATGTTAAGTCATAGTCACCTGTATTGTCAATTTAATACAACACAAAATATAGTATAGGACACAACACTACTGGTTTAGTTCGATTAAATACTGGTTTAGTTATGGTTTAGTCCTGGTTTATTCCTGGTTTATTCCTGGTTTAGGTATATGTACTCTTTATCTCTCTACTCTGTACACTAAAAACCTGCAAAAACTTTCTGACTTTTCCTACACTAGACTCGATTTCATCACATTCATTTCATGCAACTGTAGTGACCATCAAGCAGCTGTCATCCTTTGTTTCAGAGCTTTACTGACAGAAAAGCCCATGTATGAGACCCATGATTATCAGGGTGTCATTGAAGGACAAACTGCACGAGGAAAAATGGAAAGCGCTGCGTCCTTGGACCTCCCGTGGGCAATTTACAGAGATCACATTCCCATATTAAGAATAAAGTGATGTGGAGGACTTACTGGAGGCTACAGTCCAGGGAACTTTGGACACGAACACCTCGAACACCTTCTTCGAGGACGCTGCCATCTTTACTTTACCCACGCGATAAGATTCCGTAGGCAGCAAGGCGCACTACCGCCCCCTGTAGACTACAAGTGGGGTTATGTGTCTCTTTACATTTTAGACACAGTTGTAAAAATCCAAATTGGTGGCTGTGTAAGTATATTTGTTTGAATTTGCATGTGTTGAGTATGTTGTCATGTGTAAAGCTCAGTTTTCCCCCAGTACTTCGTCACAGTGTGTTTTGTTTCTGGTTTCAGAGGGCGGCAGCACTGCGGCACAGTGTGCGCCAATAACACAGAAGAAAAGATGTCCAAGATGGCGGCTGTTATGGAAACTGGAGAAGATGCATTCAAACAACTTTTCAAGTTTTATAAGCGCAGAAAACCCCCGCCAGACTTCAGTGAGGTGATCGACTTCTCCGGGAACCTTTGCTCTGGCAAGGTACAAACTGACAGAGCCTGACAGACAAATGTCAGGGCTGTAGAGCACATAGCGCCCTCTCCCCATGTGCGCACCCCAGGTTTACACTGTGCACACCCCATGGTTAACACTCCTGAAATCTAAGGAAATACAGAAAACTTACCATGTTTGAGTTATCACCGAGTTATGTGGCAATGCAAGAGGGCGATGAGCAACATAATAAGCAATGTAGTCCTAATTGCATGTAAACTAAAAAAAAATACTGTCAGCAGAGCCTCTTAGGTCTTTCTTTTTATTTACAGGTGGTTCCGATTAAACTCAGCCTCACTTCAGTCTCTGATGCTGCGGCCTCTAAAGTGGGTCTCAGACCGGCCCAGGACTGGAGAGCATTTGGCCTGCAGGGATACCCAGGTAAGTCTATTCTGGAATAAGTCTTATGTTAAACAATGCAAACCACTCTGCTTTAGGCAGGTCCTTGTGATATATTCAAATTGATAAATGTATTTGAGTGTAAAGGATTATAAAAAACAAAAGTATAGAATACTCAAATCACAGTGGTGTAGTCACATCTGAAGGTGTTTGTGTGTTTTGAACAGGATTCGTCTTTATTTCAAACCCCTTTCAGAAAGGCTCACAGCCCTTCTGGATCCGACAGTGCCTGAAGACGTACCCACAGAAGCCCAATGTGTGTAACCTGGACATGCACATGTCCCCTTCTGACACCCAGGACATATGGGAGCGCAGTGTGCACAGCCTCAGGTCAGAATGGGCCACTAATTATCAAGATAAGATAAGATAATCCTTTATTTGTCCCACAATGGGGAAATTGCAGTGTCACAACGCAAGTTTCAGAAACAGTTTGAAAAAAAAGAGCATGCATCAAAAATTAAGATAAATAATAATAATTATGTACAATCAACTAAAAAAAACACAACACTGTAAGGTTAAAAGGCACCGGAACGCTGCACAATAAATGTCTTTGATTCTGAGCAGTGAACAAGCAGCAGTTAAAGTGACTCCAGTTCAGTAATGTATATCACTACAATAAAGTGACTCAGATGATTGTGTACAGTGCAGGGATGGACAGTGGTTGTTAAAGATCCCATGACATGGTACTTCTTGATGCTTTTATATGGCTCCTTAATGGTTCCCTAATACTGTAAATGAATCCTTCTTCAAAATCAACACTCAGTGCATGAGAAACAGAAAAGATGAGAAAGAGTAATTTTTCTCTCTCTGGAACACTGCATAATGGGCCTTGTTGCTTGAATGCAAATGAGGAGAAAAGAGCTGGCCAATAGTAGAGGGTGGGGGCGTGGCCAAACTCCGCTTTCGGCTCTGAGCCCTCGGCTGATCCATTTCCTTGTTTTTGCACGGGGGGAGAGATTTGAAGCGTTCCATTGAAAAATAAACACATTTCCACATAAAATAAAATGAAACCACTGCTGTTCAAAGGTCCAGAGGCTCAGATAAAGGACTTCCGAGCCTAGAAACACTCGGACGTGCCTCCAGGCAAATAAAAAAACGCATTTCGCATTGCCTAGCGCATTCGCAGTCCAAACTCTCTGGGCGTGATTTACAGAGACGCTGAGTACAGACAGACGGGGGTGGAACTGCATTTGCATTTCTTTTTTCGATCTGACGTCAATCAGGTGCCTTGTTCAAAATCGCCCGTTTGAGCTCCGATTTTTTGTAACGCAGAAAAGGATCGCAAATGCTCAGTTTAGACATTTCGCAACTTTTAACCATGGGGGGGCCCCTAAACAGGGTAGGGGAGCTCACATTAACGTTCAAAAACCTCAGAAAGTGAAAATTTCATGCCATGGGACCTTTAAATAAATAAGCAGGTAAGTAGCAGGTAAAGTGACTTTAAATAATATTGCACATAATTATTACTATGGAGATGACACATGGTTGCTGTGGAGATGAACATGACTAGCATTGATCATTGTACAGTCTGACAGTAGCAGGAAGGAAAGATCTGCAAAATCTCTCTTTAACACAGCGAGGGTGAATCAGTCTGTCACTGATGCTGCTCTCTAGAGCCGACAGAGCGTCCTGCAGGGGGTGACACGGTCCAACATAGACATGAGTTTAGCCAGGACCCTCTTGTCCCCCACCTGCTGCACTGAGTCTAGAGGTCAGCCCAGGACTGAGCTGGACTTCCTGATGACCTTGTCCAGTTTCTTCTTCTCCCTCTCTGTGATGCTGCTGCTCCAGCAGAGCACACCATACAGGATGGCTGATGCCACCACAGAGTCATAGAAGGTCCTCAGGAGTGGCCCTCTCACTCCAAAGGACCGCAGTCTCCTCAGGAGATAGAGCCAACTCTGGCCCTTCCTGTACAGTGCATCTGTGTTATGAGTCCAGTCCAGTTTGTTGTTCAGATGAACACCCAGGTACCTGTAAGAGTCCACTCTCTCAATGTCCCTTCCCTGGATGTTCACTGGTGGGGGGGGGCAGTAGAATGGCGTCTGCGGAAGTCCACCACCATCTCCTTGGTCTTACCCGCGTTGATGAGAAGGTGGTTCCGCTGACACCAGTCCACAAAGTCCTGCGTTAGTCCTCTGTACTCCGCGTCATCATCGTCTGTGATGAGACCAATGATGGCGGAGTCATCTGAGAACTTCTGCAGGACACAGCTGTCCGTGTTGTGTCTGAAGTCTGGAGTGTAGAGGGTGAAGAGGAAGGGCGCGAGGACCGTGCCCTGGGGCGCCCCCACACTGCAGGTCATGAGGTCAGACACACAGTCCCGGGCTCTCACAAACTGGGGCCGGTTTGTGAGGTAGTCCAGGATCCACTCAGCCAGGTCACAGTCCACTCCTGCCCACTCCAGCTTGTCCCTCAGGAGCAGCGGCTGGATGGTGTTGAACAATGGTGGTGTCAATAGCTCCTATGTGGGAAAGAATTATATTCTAGTGGCAGTGTTCCCTCTAAGCTGCGCGCCTGCGCAATTGCGCACTGCTCGCACATTCTCAGCGCACAAGAAAACCTTATGCAGCGCACTGTAAATGAATTAGATCTATATTTTTTTCTGTATCATTTTGCTGTAACTCAGTGAGTGACAGGTGTCCAGCCAATCATACGGTACGATTCACTTACGCTACGCAGCCAATCATGGCATTGACAGTACTTGTGTACGTGCCCTGCCCATACACGCTATAACAGTAATAACAGTGCAGCGGAGTTAAGATACGCTAATGCAAACCAGAGCTCCCTCTAGGTGCGTGCAGCGCATAAAATAAAATCTAACCTCAACTGATAAACAAAGCGCTGGTTAGACGCATGGAACGACCAATCTGATAGATGCACATGTGAATGTGACACGCGTCAGGGAGAAGCCAACTACAGACACATTTCGACCGCGTTTCTCTTAGCTTCCTTCAGTAGTTGTAGTTGCACATCTCCGCTGTCAGAGCGGCAGATCATGGAGGGAAGAACACAGGAAGAGGAGACAAGTAGAGCCATAATGTAATCTTCCCCGTTTACTTTGTTTTCAAAGTTTTTTTGTGAGCCAAAAAGATGGGACTTTCTCAAAGTGTGAATCCTCTCCCCAGAGCATTATACCACAGAGCGCTGTCACTCATGCAAAATGACTGAAATAGGCTAATAATTAAAAAACAAGATATAATGTGATAATAATTTATACTTATTTTGGTGATCATTATTTTGGGAAAGATTACCCATCTTATGGCCTATAGGTCCTACAATCCATAAAAAAATTCTGCAGCTATATGCAGGCTATATTTATCAAGCTAAAAAAAAATCTCTTAATGTATTTTTACAGATTTATACACTGCTCATTTATGGGCAGTAGCCCACAGTTTTTTATTTGAAGTTATTTTAATTATTTGAGGTTATTTTTCAAAATATTGTACTGTTTAATGTTTCACTGACATGCAACATATACAAAGCTCATGAACAGATTTTTCTCTTTGTCTAAGTGGAACAAAAAAAATCAGTTAAATTAAAAGTAATCTAACGCAAATAACTGCAGTAATTTGATGAATAAGCTGTAACTTGTGATGATCTCCGGTGTGATACTGGTGTGGCCACAGTGTGCAGGTCGGATGTCGTTCACAGGGGTCCAAGGAACGCTCAGGGAGTTGGTGTGTTTGCTCAGACACATTAAAAATTAGGGGGAACATTGTCTAGTGGAGCAATGCACAACCTTCTTAGCTACTTTGTCATATATTTAAGGTTCATAACTGTTAGAATGTTTCCTGTCACAAATAACCAAAAGTGTGTTATCCTGCAGTTCACCACCCCCACCCAGACGCCAAGAGAAGAGTCTGCTGGAGCGACTGCGCTGGGTCACCCTAGGCTATCACTACAACTGGGACACTAAGGTAGATGCAGGCCAGAACAGATTGAGCCAGTTTAAATGTAATCTTTATTTTAAAATGTGTTTGTTGTCTTGTGCTTCCAGTTGTACTCTGAAGATCATTACACCCCTTTTCCAGCTGATCTTCAGTCACTGTCGCAGCAAATTGCTCTGGGCTGTGGCTTCAGTGACTTCAGGCCTCAAGCAGGAATCCTCAACTACTACAGGAGTGACTCCTCTCTGGGCATCCATGTAGACGAGTCCGAGCTGGACCACAGCCGCCCTCTCCTCTCATTCTGGTCAGTCTAGATTAGAGAAACTTTATAATTGCATGATGCATAAAGCCCATGTAACAAACCAACCAAGTTACTATTTATTCATATGTCTCATATCTTTTGTAATGTATTTGATCTATATTCATGTTGTGTCTTTCCATTATGATTTTTGGTAACACTTTTGAATGACTATATTGGTAGTACTAGTAGTAGCTTATGAATTCCAAGTTCATAAGTTCATGAATTCCACAGGCCCTTTAAGGAGTTACTAAGCCTGGATTATTCTTGATAAACTATTTGTTCATTATGAATTACATCTTTCTTGCTTGATTAAGACTAATTATCTGAACTTTCTAACTGAAATTTTCTTCACATTTCCCCGACAGTTTTGGGCAGTCGGCCATCTTTCTCCTTGGGGGTAAACAGCGACAGGACCGCCCCACAGCCATGTTCATGCACAGTGGTGACGTGATGGTGATGTCCGGACAGAGCCGCCTCCTGTATCACGCCGTGCCCCGGATCGTCCCCGCTCCCCCGGGCCTCCTCCCCTCCGAGCTCCAGAATTCACCCACTCCCCCAGACACAAACTCCGTGCTGGAGCCCGTGTCAGAACAGGACTGGACTGTGTGTCTCAGGTATATAGAGAGCTCCAGGATCAATATGACTGTCAGACAAGTGCTGGGGCCCGGGCAGAGCTTTCCACAGAGCTGATCATGCCAAGACATCAGGACAAAAACAAAAAGTGACATTTGGATTCATATCAATATGGACAATGGCAATTAAGAAGGATTTATTTTTATGGGATCTACCATTCACATGTGCAATATGTATTTATTATTAAAGAGTGGATGGTGCGATGTTTCTGTGGGCTCTTTGCTTTCCCTCTAAACATTCATCTTAAAATGACTGCTTCCACCGAGTGCTTTTGAATAAAAAATAAGCACATTTCAAGCACTGATAAACAAACTGTGAACGTCACTGCTCACTGATGCTCTGAGGAATGGCCCACTGTTAAATAGCTGAAAAGAATAACAACACTAAATGAAGTTTCTGCTACATGTTGCATAAAACCATACCTAGTTGGTATTGGTCCAGTGTCTGAGTACAAGTTACATGCCTCTACATTCTTGATAGACAGATGAACGCACAGCTGCCCTTTGACGTTTTATGTTTGGGTATGAGATGATGCAGAAGAACTCCAGTCTGGTGATAATCTGATCCTTTGCCTGTAGCCTTCATCTCGCCACACAGCCTTTGTTTTCCAGAAGAAATTTCATCAACACCAGGTGGACCTAAACTACAACAACACATTGTCTGCCAACTTTCCACCTCCCACCATTCTGAATCATCCAATTTATTTGAGATTAGATGAGAATCTGAGTTTATTTGCTTGCCATTCCTAGTAAAATATGTAGTTTAACGCTTCTACGTGCCTCCTCCTCTTGCTGCTACCCAATAAAAGATATAACCACCTCCAAACCTGAAAACAGATGCACTCATAAAGACGTTTGTAATTAGACCGGAGTTGCACCTGTCTTTGTGCCTCATGTGACCTCTGTGAGGGCTCTCACTGAGAACTTCTGCTTAAAATATATTATATATTTTTGTTCAAACGTTCAATGTGTAGGTCCCCTTTGGTTGTTCTGGGTTTCCTTACCGTAAAAACATCTGTATCAGAATGACCCCCAAATGCACAGGATAGTGTGCCCTCTGCGTATTGAGGTACCCACACTTTGTACTGCTCTGTCCCTTCATCCCATCTGGATATTTCAATTTCTATTGGTTAAGAGCAGCCCAGACTGTCCCTAGATGGCGCAGTAGAGACAGGACTTAGGCATGCGCCCTAATCCTTGAATTTCTGCAAAGTTTGTGCCACCTCATGTAATGCATAATGTGTGTATAGGTATTTCTAAGGTTGTAAATCAACACGTTTTACTTATTTGTTATTTAAATGAAGAAAAGGCAGAAGAGATGGCACTCGTGCGTCTAACGATATAGGCTTTTAGAACTAACCATGCGTGGGTGGCGCAGGTTAGGTTCGGCGTTAAAAACTATTTTATAGATGTAGCTTGCTGGTGTGCGCATTTGAGCCCTTCTATATTAATCCAGCCCCCGTGCGCCCCTCGGTGCGTTTCGATGTGCCGCTGTGGGCGCTGCTGTAGGCGCTGCTGTGGTTGGCACATCTGGCTTCTGACTCCGGGTGATTGTGAAACGGCAGCGCTCAAAAGCAGCGGAGGATCTAATGTCAGAGCGCAGGGCCCGGTGTGTGTGGGACGGGCCTGTGACGCGCGCGCCGGGCATGTCTGAATAAAAACGCACCAAGGCAAAGTAGCCTAATGAAAAGGTGACGGCGCATCGCATCTGTTTGATCCTAACAGCCCAGAGGACAGGAACATGTGGCCTCATCACTAACATCCGCAGCAGCATCTCCACTCAGCACGGTAAGACTCCACTGCGCCTTAGATTTCACACTTACGTCAAGTTTGAATTATCTTTGAGAGAAGTGTGATCAAACTGTTTAAACTGGGGTACAAACAGTCCTCAACTGCCTTTGACCATTGGTTTACTTTATGTTTTGTTCATTCTAAGGATGCAGCTGAAATTCTTTATTCATAAAATTTACATATATTTGAATAGTAAACATTTTTCACATTTTCACACACCTTTCCAGCAATTTTGAATCAGAATAAGTTACTGTACTTCCATTGCCTGTTTTCATGCACACACGAAAGAACATCCAAAATAGAATAAATATTAGAATAATAATCAAGATCAATCTTTTTTATTATTATTATTATTATAGATTTTCTATTCACGCCCAGAACATTCTTCTATGTCATTTATGTTTGACGTTTTGCACATTTCTGCCAAGTTGAGCGCAATTGTCTCCCTGGCATATAGCCTACAGTAGTTAATTAGTAAAAATACAAGAAAACAGTGAACGTTTACCAACTAAATAAATCAAAACCACTCAGAGATTTCAAGACTCACACATAATCCTATTCTACAGAGAGAGAGTGTGTATTTAGAACAGTTGAGGTTCATAACTCGCTACTGTGTGTCAGCAGCCGCCCTAACAAAGCTCTTTTATTGTCTATTGTGAAGCTCCTAATCAAACCTGATTGAACAGCTCTCAGGTATTTGTGTGTCAATGTTGTCACTGTACGGCAGCAGCCCCAGGCACATCCACAGACAGAAACACCCATCACACTGACACTTCTCCACCTAATGTAATCACTGCCATCTTTATCAAAACACACCGCAGCCAAACATTAAGACCAGGACGCTTTTAACTGTTCCGCTGACTTTCCACACCTGTGAGGTTGGGAAATATGTAGAAAGACACTATTCTTTCAATAATGCGGATATGCTGTAATGTTTATAGAAATATATTTAGTTTCATGTAGATTTTTTGAATGTTTTTTTTTTAAATAGGCCTATCATGTGAGCACAGAATCCAATTTGAGGCCAAACAATGGACTTCATCATTCACAAATGCTTTTTCAAGACATCATTTAGATTTTTTTTAAAATTTTATGTAAAATGTAAGAATGTACGTTTTGTTTTGTATGCTACATAATTATAATTCATTTGACTCTGGTTCAGTTGAGGCTGTCACTCATTTTGTTGTAAAGGTGTGAAAAACTATTGTCCTTTCTGAAGCACACTGGTAATTTTATTGTTTATTTAGCAATAGAATAATGGTAATGGACTCATGGTTACGATTAAGCTTACAAATGACATTGTTTATGATGATTATCGGCTTAAAAGTGGCGTTAAGTGGTGCTTTTGTCATTACGTGTTCTGTCAGACCTGCCACAGTGTAAGATAATAATTTGCTAGGTTTGCTCTATCAGAATCAGATTAATTCTTATTCATCCCCAAGATGACATTCTTTTCATTACAGACATGCAGAAGGAATAGTTATCAAATATAAAGTTATGAAAAACAAAGATTAAATATAAGTATTGCTAAAAATAAAACATAATAAGTCTTTTTTATCAACTAAATCCCCAGTGAAAATAAACTGACAATATGACTTAACTTATAGTATAAATATAGTACCCTCAAAACATGCTGTATATTTATTTTAGTTTTAAAACAGTGAGATATCTATAATTGCATATACTATATGAAAGTGAGTCTGTCTTCAGGTAAGCTCTGTTGAGATTGTTTGACGCTGTTTTAGTGTTTTTCTATTTCCTTTCTGTGTTCTAATGTAACATGAAGATAATTCCCACCAGCACATTCTAATAATGTCTTCCCTGTGTAGGTGCCAGAGCCATGGGCAGTAAGAGCGTGGCTGCCCCTGTGCCTCTCCACCCCTCTCTGCCTCTGGGGGGGTATTCCCTGCTCCACAGCTCCACAGGGCTGCAGCTGCCGGCCGAGCACCTCCACAGCTACGGCTTCAGTGCTCTCCATGCTGTGCACCTGCAGCACTGGGCCCTCTACCCCCCTGTGCCCCTGTCCCGGAGAGCGCTGGCTAAGATCCCGGCGTACTGCTCCTCCATGGCCTCCTTTACCCCCTTCCCTCAGCTGTTCAGACCCAGACTCAGCTCCAAGACTAAGCCCCGTTTTGACTTTGCTAACTTGGCTGCAGCAGCCACACAGGAGGACGGTGTGAAGGCAGAGGACCTGAGCATGAGCACTGTCCACAGCCCCGCTCTTCAGCCCCCTCACCCGGGGTATCTGTGCCAGGACAAGGTGCCTCCTCCCTCTGAGAGAAGGTCCAACCGAGGCCGAGTGCCCTCCAAGACCAAGAAAGAGTTTGTCTGTAAATTCTGTGGACGCCATTTCACTAAATCATACAACCTGCTGATCCACGAGCGCACGCACACAGATGAGAGGCCATACACCTGTGATATCTGCCATAAAGCTTTCAGGAGACAGGACCACCTCAGAGACCACAGGTCTGTGCATCACACTACTCTCTCTTTACCTCTACACCCAGAGTCTACAATCTTCCAGATACTAAATTGATTTATTAATATCAAATATTTAACTTTTATTTAGCTGGTAAAATGTTTAGAAGCGCTTAATTAGCCTTATCATACACATCATGATAAGGCAACACTGTGGTACAGTGGTTAAAAACCCCACAGTATGAAGGTCCTGAGTTTCTGGGTCTGTGTGGAGTTTGCATGTTCTTCCTTTACCTGCGTAGGTTTCCTCCAAGTACTGCAGCTTGCTCCACTAAAACATGCACTATAAGGTCCCCTCTGGAGCCCCTGAAAATGAGTTTCCAAATCTACCCTGGTCCAAAGGATCTATTGCCAGCACAGTCTCAATAGAAATTGGAATGTGACGCATAGTAAAGTATAGGCCACCTCTATTATGTGACTGACATGTGCCTGTTATGTGGCCTGTTGCAGGTACATCCACTCCAAAGAGAAGCCCTTCAAATGCCTTGAGTGTGGAAAAGGTTTCTGTCAGTCTCGGACTTTGGCTGTGCACAAAACCTTACACCTGCAGGTCAAAGATCTGCGGCCGCCTAAAGTCAAATGAGCCCAGTGTCCAGTGCCTTCTGTCCAGTGTTCTGTGCCCACAGGAGCAGACAGACCCTGACCCACACCAGGCTGAGGGCCAAAGCTGCTCCTGGCAAACAAAGCCAAAGTCATTTCTTTACTCTTATACAATTGTAAACTGTAAAATAACCCAATCTTCTCATGTATAACACATTCCATTGTTAATACTAGACCAATGTACCAAATGTATCATATATTTTTGCACTTTGACTTGATTGTAGATTTTTTAGTCACTGGATTTCTTAAAATACATAGCCATCATTTGTTAAGTGTTTTATTGCAGCTTCTGTCTGTTTTGTAATTGTAACATATTTAGTATATGACAGCTTTAATCAAACTATATGAAATATGTGAAATTGTGTTCTGTGACTGACAATGCAATAAAGTTGATTGATTCTGATTGGAATATCTCTCAAATAAAAAGGCACACACACGCACACACACACACACACACACACACACACACGCACACACGCACACACACACGCGCACACACACACACACACACACACACACACACACTATTTTTTTTAGGTCAAATGTCTTACATTATAAAGTTAACTTATCTAGCTGATTGCTGAACATGTACTCATAGTTGGCACTTGGGCCCTACTCCAGGTTTCAGAACTGCAAGCCCCCTGTGAGCACTAAATACATGAACATGAGCATAGTTGTCCAGCTCATGTACAGTTTCATACAGAGTACATGTTTAAAGGAGGTGGTTTCAGCAGCAGGCCGGTGTGCAGCCGTGTGGGACAGGAACAGGACATAGTGAGTGTGTTCCAGGGAAAGACAGAGCGGAGGGAAGACATCAGTCTGTCAGCATGTCCCTGAGTCAGGGACAGGAGCACCCCTGCCAGAGCACTGTTCAGACTCTTCTGAGGCTGTGTTACGTGTCAGCTCCACACCAGTCAATGGACGACACACAGGTGTCCTGAATATGTCCCTGAGCAGTGTGCTAAAGCAGGCCTCAGGGACATATGACAGAGGGCATAGAAGGTACAGCACGTCACCAAGGGCCAATGACACTTTTATGGTTTCCCCTCTGCAGAGGTGAATCTGCGGTCAGCCACTGTGTACGGCCACTGCAGCCACTGTGTATGGCCACGGTGTACGACCACTATCTGAGGCCACTCCGTACGACCACCGTGTACAAACACTGTGTACCACCACTGAGTATGACCACAGTGTATGACCACTGTGTACGGCCACTATGTACAACCACTGTGTACCACCACAGGGTACAGCAACCGTATACGACCACAGTGTGCGGCCACTATGTACGAGCACTATGTATGACCACGGTGTATGACCACTGTGTACAAATACTGTGTACAAACACTGTGTATGACCACAGTGTATGACCACGGTGAATGACCACTGTGTATGGCCACTATGTACGACCACAGTGTACCACCACGGTGTATGACCACTGTGTACAAACACTGTGTACAGCCACCGTATACGACCACTGTGTACGGCCACTGTCTGAGGCTACTCCGTATGACCACTGTGTATGGCCACTGTGTACGACCATGGTATACAGCCACCATATACGCCCACTGTGTACAACCACTGTGTACAACCACTGTGTATGGCCACTATGTACGACCACCGTGTATGACCACTGTGTACAGTCACTGTTTGAGGCCACCTGCACCTGTCCACAGTTGTGTTTGTCTTTCCCTCCACAGGTTCCACAAATCACCTGCCTGCAGTGTTCAGGGCCGCTGTACAGATGTTTGTCTTATCCTCAAAACAAAAGTAATAATGCCATTCTGTCAATTGGCAGAACACTTATTATGGAAGAAGAGAAAATGAGCTCAACTCTGTCAAGTGGTGTGTAACTGTTGCAGTAAACACAATGGCACATCCCAAAGTAACTGATGAGCGAATGAGTGGACACAATAACTGACACATTCTTAAGTTCTTAAGCCTATCAAGCTTTTGTGTTGTCTCCAAGTGACTCCATATGAAGTAATCACAGCTCTTAAGCAGGACATGCCACAGAGCCGTGTGTGTGAGCCATGGAAAAACACTGTAATGTGCTACTCTCAGTAAATGTTTCCAAGTCAAATAGTCCAACCCAAACAATACACCAAAAAGTCTGAATAACGTGTGGCTGGTCCTGATGGTGCACGCGGCTGTTTGCTCAGTGTGGCCTAACCTGTACGTGCACACGCGGGAGCTTACACTACATGTGACTAATGAGATTCGATTAGCCCAAGTACGCGCTAGTCTGATGCAGACCTGATCAGCCCAAAGAAGAGCTGCTGTTTGTGTGGTTCACTTTGACCTGGCACTGGAGCTTCAGAGGGTCTGCTCTGCTGTAGGCTCCTGCCAGCGGCAGTGGCGCCCCCTGAGGACAGCCCTGTGAGATGGACCAGGGTTCAGAGAAAGGAGAAATGCCTCTGCTAACTCCTGCGTTGCTTTGTTTTCTCTGTAAACGCTGCGGACAGTGGAGATAGGCTTTCACCCCGCGATGCTTCACAATGTCTTCCCTGTGCTTCCCTGCTCCTCACCGTGAGCCGGGCCTATGGGAGTCGCGCAGGCCGGGGAGAGGGCCGGGGAGAGGGCCGAGGAGAGGTGGGTGGTGGACACCGAGGCGCACAATCAAGCAGGAAAAGCATCTCCAGAATCCTGTGCCCTCTGCCAAAGTTAACATACACCCAGGGATTTGGTATCAAAGTTTCCAATATTTGGCTCCACAAACATTATAGTCACTGTGAAAAAACATGCCTGTGAGATCCCCGCCGACTATTCAAATAAAGCAGGTTTAATTATGAACATTTGAGACACAGGCTGTAACATGCGCTTTACATGCTCTGCCTATGTGCACACAACATGTTAGAGCTACTGATGCATCATGGGAGCAGGCCATAACATACGTCAGCATCGTCAGCCAGTGTCCATAGACCCCACCGCCTGACCACCGCCTGACCACCGCCTGACCACCGGCCAGTGCACGGAGCGCAGCAGCCTCAGAGTGCAGCCTCGGCGTTTTCACAGTGAGGTCAGGTTTCCGCGCGGCCTGTTTCCACACCCCGGGACGCAGAGAAGTGAAGGATCTGCAGGAGCTGTGCCTGCTGTTCCACAGAGCTACAGAGCTCACATTCTGAATACTGATGAAAATGTGAGAATCCAGCAGGGAGCCCGGGGACTTCTGCAGGTCAAGCATCTTTTTGTCTTTGAATGTGGGGGACCAAATGTTGCAAGGATCAGTGCTGAGTCAATATTGAAACATTTTATATCTACCCACGTTTGAGAAGTGTTGTGATAGAGGAAGATGATGCTCTCACAGTTAAGCTATTCCACGTAAAGAACTTTACTACAAGAAGGGTTTTGTCAGTACAGTAGAAAAAAAAACACACACAATACAAGAAGTAAAATACAAGCATCATCTGATTTTCTTGTCAGTGGCTATTGATTTTGTTATTAACGTTTAATTATCAGTAAAATCTAACTCTGAAGACATTACTACATTACATTCAGCTAGTCAACAATGCGGTATAATTATTGACATTTAACATTTTATAATAAATATAGGCTATTTTTCCCATCCATTATGGAATTTTCCCCATCTTACATAATATGCATACTTATCTGTTACACACAAATATGACTAATGTAAACTTTCATGTGCCCCAAGCCTCACCTCCCTTAAGCAAACTATGTCTTTCTGCCCAAAGTGCTGTGGCCTCTTTTCATGTTCCTCAGTAAATACAGGCTCCATCCATAAGAAAAAAGAATGTTAATGATTTTACACCTGAAGTCAAGAGGGCCCAGGTCTGAAACTAAAGACCAAAGTACTAAAGAGTAACTGTGTGTTCCACTTTCAAAGCTCAAATCTTCATTTATCAAACTCGTCCACAATGGGCCTGACTGGTCTTTACGCACATCTGAAATTCTGTCAAGTAGTTTTGACCCAAAGTAATGAACTGAAAAACAACAAGACTGAGTTGAAACTGATCTTGAGTGGCTATTGCAACATAATGGTTTCCATAATTATTTACTTGGCAAGTTGCTTGTTTGATTCAGTGCAAAGTGCGCTGTATGTACTGTATGTCTCATAGCAAGTATTACCGTAATACAATAATAATAATTCTTTAAAAGTCCTATATTATGTAAAAATGACTCTTGTAAGCTTTAAGAATGTCGTTACCTTTCCACATGTTTGAATAACTCTTTATTACACTGGTCTACAAACAAAATGCTTCCGGAACAAAAGTAGTGAAATTTCTCTTGGTTTAGGTCACTAATAAAGAAAAAGTAGGTCAGAAGTGATGATTGGCTATAGTTTCCAAGATATAGTACTGGGACAAAATAGGAAATTTGTGCAACATAAGGCAAAAACGGTAGTTTATCAGAAGGTACAGTGTGTCTACAAGCAACCAGTTCTATCTGAAAGCCTGTCTGCACATTCCAATACATTTATTTTAATATGTCTAGAGTTTTAACATATATATATATATATATATATATATATATATATATATATATATATATATATATATATATATATATATATATATATATATATATATATATATATATATATATATATATATATATATATATATATATATATATATAATAATTATAATTATAATTATATATACTGTATTATTATTATATCATTACATATCTTGAATACATTAGCTAACCAGCACAGTTATCAATTTATTTTCAGTTCATCTTATCAATATAAATGAGATTTTATCTCGGAAGCAGATCGAGTCCAAAAATTTGATGACCAGGGTTATTAGTCTGTCTACAACTTCAAAGCTCAAAATGCTCTGTTACAGGTCAGATCTGTGGAGAAGCAACCCTGCTGACAGTCAGAATGCCTGTTTTTGTAGGTATTTTTGAGCTACTGTATATAACCACCTGCAACTGAGCTCCTCCATTCACCAAAGCTACCCTGGGGGACAACAAACCTGCGCCTTCTGTGCCCCCGATCAATAATATACACAAGCAGAAGAAAAGTAAGAAGAAAGTGTATTGCCCAAGGACACAACAGCAGTTCATATTATTCAAAGTTGGGAGCAAACCAACAACCTTGAGGTATTTGGCGAACGCTCTGCCTCAATATTAAATTTGTAACTAAAGAAGACGTGTGCTTTTTTCTGGCACTTAGAATTAAACTGTAACGTGCGTGTAATTCGTTAGGGGATAGGTGAAAACGGATATTTTCTGAGCACTCAACTGTCGAATGCAGGACAATACAGAATTACTCAACATGGTTTAACATAGTCACAAATGTTGACTTCACAATATTGATACTTTGCAGTGACATCATGCTGGGGGTGTTCTACATGTATCTCTGTAGTGGAATGTTTAGTGGTTACAATGCAGACATTAGCAAACACTGTCAAAAAAGGATTGTTGGATTGTTTAAACAGCACATTTTCAGTGTGTTCATGGTCCTGTTTAGGAGTTTGGTCAACAAAAAAGAGCCTACCGTTAGCATGACACCACCAGAGAATGTTGACGATATCACCGTCAAAGTATCAATATATCATCTTTATCCTTAATCTGCTGTTGAGGAGGGTTTTTAATTTTGCACACATGCATTTCCTGATTGTGATTTATGGATTTAATAACAGATGAAGATATTAAGTAGGTGCTTACACTTCATAACAATAAGGAATGTGTTGTCTGAGTGAATACTTCAGTGCACCCGGCTGCCAATTTTCAAACAATGTCTATCTGTCCAAGATACGCTTTTGGAAAACACCCTTCATTTGTGTGTTTGTAGTGCTCCTGTGCCAGTGTTGGGTAGAAATATGGCT